>OX401406.1:22506180-23106180 GCA_947846245.1 Cerastoderma edule
TCATCCTATATACTTACGAGAACGTTTTATTCAAGAGTAAAATATAAAATCCTGCTCTGTCCCGTTTTGTTCATAGGGGTCCAGTGAAAATATTCAACCAAGAGAAAGTCCGACATATAGATATCCTGAGCAAATAATTCGGGATGTTCAAATTGTTTCGACGTGCAGAGGAGTTCGACACTCAGAAGTTCGAGGTTAAGATAAAAGTACTGTACTTTTATTTCTTAATATTCTTGGTAATAGGGCTATCGTCACACTTGAAAGCACAATTCCGATGCGACTTAAGGTAAAACAGACTTGAAGACAGAAAGCATAAATAGGTTAACTGTCGAAATAGCTTAAAATTTGTTGAAAGCACCGTTAAACATTGTTGGAGAGTAATCTCGATTTGCCAACTCTCCCATTGCTGATAAAAATGCTATGAAGTTTCTATGGTAAAACAGTTTCCACGCGTGTTTTCCAAATACCGCTTCATCCAGACATTTAACACAGTCCTCTGGGGTCTCATTTAAACAATTGGTTGAATTTCGTATTTCACGTTACTTCATCATGGTACGATCAGATTGCTTTCTCCAGCAGATCTTCGAAGACAAGTATACGTTTTATATGGAAGTCTGTCAACTGGTTCAAATGTTTATCCGCTTTAAGTTTAAACATATTTATATAACATCGAATGTGACGGAAGCTTGAAGCTTATTAAAGGTACTCTCGTTGACTGCTTCCTGGATACAAAACCACTATTCGCGCCGATTTATGGGCAAGTCCCGGCAAGTTTCACATAGCCGCTAACTGGGTTCGAGCTTGGCCCCTCGGTACAAGAGGCCGACGCACTAACACTCCACCACTGTCGCCGTAAGCCCGCTTTACGCTTTATGATTGACAATAATCGGTTTTGAACTCGTCAAGATTAGTTTCATTTTCTTCACAATGCTTTTAAAACTTAGAGTTTTGATACTTTATCTTGGTAGTGATACGTTTTTAAGGAAAATCGATTGACACAATTATAGGGTCAACGATATTGATTATTTTGTTACACAAATAACATCGAAGATGGATTTAATTTTATTTTTGTTTGTACTTGTTTTAAGTGACCAACGAAATTTTACTACAGTTGACCAATAGCGTTTAAATTTATTGGACTGTTGGACTTGCTACGAGCACATACATAACAGAAGCTTTGCTAATTAGAAATAAATTTGTTTGGTATTCATAAATTTACCTTTATCACAAACCATGTGTTTAGTTTACTTTGCATGCTTTGTGCTTGCGATGATGGTCTATTCCAAATTTAAAGAAAAAATCCAACTCTGTTCTGTTTAATTCATGTCAAGCACTCAGGAATGGATGATAAAGATGTGCAGTGTCCTTGGAATACAACCAACTTGTTGATTAAAAAAACATTTAACTTATCTGTTTATTTGATAGGGCTTTGCATCTCGATAATATTTCAGTTGTTGACAGAGAACTGACCCGTAATCGATGATGGAAGACTTCGAGCTTGACTACCTTAAACGGCTGAAGCAGAGAAAAACATCAGCATTCCAAAATACAGGATTGAAATTGAAAAGCAACGATGAACAAAGTATTAATGCATTAAGAACAAAAGAGTTATCAAATTATTCAGAATATACTGGGGAAAAGCACAAATGACTCGTTGGTTTCACAACTATTCAGTGTGCATGATGAAACGATAAAAACGATCATATATGAACTTACAGGCTTAGTACCAACTAGTTGAAATAGAAATTTTCGTTAGATTACCTCATGCCGACCTACTACCAACGAGTTGAAATAGAATTCACGTTATATTGCCTCACGCCGGCTTAGTACCAACGCCGGCTTAGTATCAACGAGTTGAAATAGAATTGTCGTTATATTGCCTCACGCCGGCTAAGTACCAACGAGTTGAAATAGAATTTTCGTTAGATTGACTAACGCCGACTTAGTACCAACGAGTTGAAATATAATTGTCGTTATACTGACTCACGTTGGCTTAGTACCAACGAGTTGAAACAGAATTGTCTTTATATTGCCTCACGCCGGCTTAATACCAACGAGCTGAAATAAAATTGTCGTTAGATTGCCTCACGCCGGCTTAGTACCTACGCCGACTTAGTATCAACGAGTTGAAATAGAATTGTCGTTACATTGCCTCACGCGAGCTTAGTACCAACGCCGGCTTTGTATCAACGAGTTAAAATAAAATTGTCGTTATATTGCCTTACGCCGGCTTAGTACCAATGCCGGCTTAATACCAACGAGTTGAAATAGAATTGTCGTTACATTGCCTCACGCCGACTTAGTATAAACGAGTTGAAATAGAATTGTCGTTATATTGCCTCAAGCGGGCTTAGTATCAACGGGTTGAAATAGAATTGTCGTTATATTGCCTCACGCCCGGGTTAGTTCCAACGAGTTGAAATTGAGTTGTCGTTTTTTTGCCTCACGTCGGCTTAGTATCAACGAGTTGAAATAGAATTGTCGTTATATTGCCTCACGCCGACTTAGTACCAACGAGTTAAAAAAGAATTATTGTTATATTGCCTCACGCCGAGTACCAACGAGTTGAAATAGAATTGTTGTTATATTGCCTCACGCCGACTTAGTACCAACAAGTTGAAAAAGAATTATTGTTATATTGCCTCACGCCGGCTTGGTACCAACAAGCTGAAATAGAATTGTCGTTATATCGCCTCACTCCGACTTAGTACTAACGAGTTGAAATAGAATTGTCGTTATATTGCCTCACGCCAGCTTAGTACCAACGAGATGAAATAGAATTGTCATTAGATTGGCTCACGCTGGCTTAATACCAACGAGCTGAAATAGAACTGTCGTTATATTGCCTCACGCCTGCTAAGTACTAACAAGTTGAATACGATTTGTCGTTATATTGCCTCACGCTGGCTTAGTACCAACGCCGACTTAGTACCAACGAGTTGAAATAGAATTGTCGTTACATTGCCTCAGGCCGACTTAGTATCAACGAGTTGATATAGAATTGTCGTTATATTGCCTCACACCGGCTTAGTACCAACGAGTTGAAATAAAATTGTCATTACATTGCCTCAGGCCGACTTAGTATCAACGAGTTAAAATAGAATTGTCGTTATATTGCCTCACCCCGACTTAGTACCAACGAGTTGAAATAAAATTGTCGTTATATTGCCTCACGCCGGCTTAGTATCAACGGGCTGAAATAGAATTGTCGTTAGATTGCCTCACGCCGACTTAGTACCAACGATTTGAAATAGAATTGTCGTTTTATTACCTCATGACGGTTTAGTACCAACGAGTTGAAATAGAATTGTCGTTTTATTACCTCATGACGGTTTAGTACCAACGAGCTGAAATAGAATTGTCGTTATATTGCCTCATGCCAACTTAGTACCAACGAGTTAAAATAGAACTGTCGTTATATTGCCTCACAACGGCTTAGTACCAACGAGTTGAAATAGAACTGTCTTTATATTTCCTCACGCCGGCTTAGTACCAACGAGTTGAAATTGAATTGTCGTTATACTGCCTCACGCCGACTTAGTACCAACGAGTTAAAATAGAACTGTCGTTTTATTGCCTCACAACGGCTTAGTACCCACTAATTGAAATAGAATTGTCGTTTTATTGCCTCATGACGGTTTAGTACCAACGAGTTGAAATAGAATTGTCGTTATATTGCCTCACGCCAGCTTAGTACCAACGAGTTGAAATAGAACTGTCTTTATATTTCCTCACGCCGGCTTAGTACCAACGAGCTGAAATAGAATTGTCGTTATATTGCCTCACGCCAACTTAGTACCAACGAGTTAAAATAGAACTGTCGTTATATTGCCTCACAACGGCTTAATACCCACTAATTGAACTAGAATTGTCGTTATATTGCCTCACGCCGACTTAGTACCAACGAGTTAAAATAGAACTGTCGTTATATTGCCTCACAACGGCTTAATACCCACTAATTGAAATAGAATTGTCGTTATATTGCCTCATGACGGTTTAGTACCAACGAGTTGAAATAGAATTGTCGTTATATTGCCTCATGACGGTTTAGTACCAACTAGTTGAAATAGAATTGTCGTTATATTGCCTCACGCCAGCTTAGTACCAACGAGTTGAAATAGAATTGTCGTTAGATTGCCTCACGCCCCTGGAAAACGGTTGTTTATTGGAAATTGACGCCCCAGCCAGCCGCTTTCCCGCTATCGCTTTTCAATAATCCCCCATATACGTACGCCATTTCACCATAAGCTTTCTGTTCAAGCGGATTTCCGTTTTCATATAAAAACCTGCGTCGCTCTTACATTGGGATTGCTTATAATAGACCAGTGGAGGTTTGTTCCATCACACTAGCTTGCTTATGTTTAGTGTGTATGTGCGTGTGTAGATATCGTTTGGCTTATCAGCATCACATATTATACAGGTCAGTCTCTACTCATAGTTGATGCTGGTTGAGAACGCGTTTTAGGAGGTATATATACATGTGTGTGCCCGCTAGGCAACTGACCAGCGAACGATCGGTTCGAGGGCTTTGTTTATCAAGACTTTGATGGTGATTTCGGAATACCTGTGTATAGCGTGTTTTTTTTTTAATGTTTGTGTGATTAATGTGTGATTATAAATATATTGTGGAAGGGGATGCTTGTGTGGGTTCTACCAGGATAGTATGACCGAAAGTGTCTTGGAACCTGTTCTTTTCGGAGATTTCTTCTTATAAGCAGTTTATTATTAGGACGTGTATTTGTTCTACAATGTTGTTGCTTGCGTTGCAGGGGGATAGAAGTTGAATTTGAAAACTAATTTCTTGAGTCCATTGCTTCGCAAATGCAGTAATACATAATCAAACATATATATGCGCTAGACATCACAGACTGACAGTCACCAATATGATTATGAAAGAAATTGTTCATAATGAGTTTCGACTCCCTAGCGCCAATTTCCAAACAATAACGACATTTAACTAATTTGTTGCAGACGACTCTGGAAAACTTTTTGGAAAAAGGAAATAATTGCTCGTGACGAGCAATATTTGTCACGAGCAATATTTCCTTTTCCTACAATGTTTGCTGCCCTTGCAGAAGATTATTTTCATATTTTGAAATGTCGCCTGCAAACTCTTTCAATTGGGGACATCCTAAAATTTGGCATTTGGTAAAGGGTCAATTAAGTAGTTTTACTCAAATTAAAAAATGCATTTACGCCACAGTTTATATTTATCTTCTGCAGATGCTTTTAATTTTAAATGTTTTTAGTTGTATACTCATTTTGACGCACACGAACAATATGGCCCCATCGCAAATTTCCTTTCTGTTTAACCCTTTTAAAAAAGGCCATATTTTCGATTGTTCCATTTTGAAAGAGTTTGCAGAGGACATTTCAAAATATGATTAAATTGAAAAATAATCTTCTGAATGGGCATTAAACATTGTAGTTAAGAGCATTTCCTCTGTTCCCCACAATGTTTTCCAGAGTCGTCTGCAACAAACTGGTCAAATGGCGTTGTTGTTTGGTAGTTGGTTTAAGGAGAATATACTATTCAGTACAGTCTCTATTAATAGTGGATTCTGCTTGAGGATATTTTGAGATAATGAGCATTTTCTTCTTTTGCCAGTATGCTTTCTGTATAGGTAGATCACTCTCTCGTGTGATGTTTATGTTTCAATCGAACGATACCATACCTGAGATAAGGGGTGATTGGAATATTCATTGTTTATCTACCTACCGTTGCATTAAGCCTATATCACCTGTTTACATTTTTTGAACTCGGTCATATACTGTGTTGGACTAAACATCTAAATAAAAAGCGAGCCAAAGTTGTCGTCTGCCGTTACTTTCAGTTACTTTCAGTTTGGACCAATGCAAAAAGAAACCCTACATAAATGGAACGAGTTAATGGAAATCGCATTTCCAGAAGCGTGCAATTGTCAGGTTATTACGCAATCCGCTTCTGGACTCCAAACGGAATGTATAATTAGTGTTCTCTCCATTCCGCTGATTAAATGCGCAGCGGGGTTGTAATGAAGTTTATTCCAAAATCAAAGTACCCCATCATACGAACGCCGCCCTGTGTAACATTACACCGCACAAAGGCGGAACGGTTCGGAAAGTCGATTCGGACTTCCATTATAGTCACATGATTTAGTGCTTCATATTATATGAAGTTTGAGGATAATGCACTGGTTAAAGGGACTATCACACCGATTTGTTCTATTTATTATAAACATTAAAACGGATTTAGGCAAATACCTAAGCAGCCAAGTAAATTGGCGGCTGGCCAGTGATCTAACCTATTTTCTACTCTTAGTATCAATCCTTATCAAAATTAAGCAATTATTTAAGATTTTGGAAAGAGGTGACATAAAAACATATTTTTTAGAAAATAGCCAAGTATTCTGAGAGATAAACAAAGGACATTTTACTGAGTTATATAGGCTCGACTGCGCTGCTGTGTACGCTCAGAAAGGTGTCAGATTCTATGCTATGAAACGAACGGCACACGTCTCTTTATTTACACAGCCGTGATTTCTAGTATAATAATCAGGGTTTGGATTACTGCAAACAACTTAAGTGTTTCTTCTCTATGAAGTCGTTCGCTGAAACAAAAACGGCATATTCAAGGTATTAAAAAAGAAGACATATTAACGGCTGTGTAAAAAGGCCCGTCTTTGGAGCTTTATTGACGATAGTGCATTGTGATACAGGGTCTTCAAAAGGCCTGTTAACGCTATGGGGACAAGCGCCTGAATCTCAGAACTCGCACTCTTCTGGCGCCTTAATCGATTCAACTGCATTTAGAATATGTCCTCAATTCTTTCAATTTGACCTACTTTGCTTCAGATGTTGTTTGAGCTTCTAATTTCGAAATAAACCACATAGGAATTCACCATTTAGTGATGTATATTAAAAAAGGAGTGGATAGGGCGCCTGTTTTTGAAGCCCGATCCCATCCCCTCCGCATCAAGCACCCTGGCACCCATTACCAAACAATAACGAATTTTAACCTCTTTGTAGCAGACGACTCTGGAAAACATTGTGGGGGGGAAAAGGAGAAATTGCTCGTGACGAATTTGGGACAGTCGAAAATTTTGCGTTCATAATTCTAGGGAAGACCCTGGGACTGATGTGTAGCATATAAACGTACTCAGCTTGAACGATCACAGTTTTTGTACCTTTCTACCAGGGGGAATCCACGCAGCTTTCCATTTATGTGTACAAAACACATGGGGATTTTAGACAGCGTTCTTTCATTCGTCGACCTTTTTTACCACGGGTGCTTTGTGTTATAAACAATTTGCTATGGTGTTTATGTTGGAATTTCTTATTGGACCAAAATCAAAGTGAGATCAGACTTTCAAATTGGAAATTCATTTCCTCTATGATATTAGGTAAGTAGAAACCAATGTGACAAAAGGATAAATTGCTCAATTTGAGCAATTTATCCTTTTGGCACAGTGGTTTCAAACAATTTCTGGAACAGATGCGTCATAGTAATGTCTGTTCGAGTAAACTCAGTACGAACATCGATGTTTGTACGTTTCTAGACTAAGAGGGGATCTTTACGCAGCTCCCCATTTACGCGTACACATAAATACACTAGGGATTTGAGAGTTCACAACACGTTGGCTTTTTGTAACACAGGCGCTTTGTGTATGAAACAATAGTATGTGGTGTTAATATGGACACTTGTGCCTTTTCCAAAATCAAAGTAAGATCACTCTTCGAATTGGAACATTTAGAATAGGACATTTTCTCTATGATATCAGATCAGTGGAAACCAATGTGACACAAGGATACATTTCTCAATTTGAGAAATGTATCCTTTTGTCACAGTGGTTTCCAACGACTTTTGTAACGGACACGCCAAAGTGGTGTATATTCGAGTAAGGTGTTAAAACGTATACTCGGTTCGTACGAACGCGGTTGTTTGTACCTTTCTAGACGGCGGGGGATATTCACGCAGCTTCCAATTTACATATACACACATGGGATTTGAGACAGCATTCAGAACACGTTAGCTTGTTGTTGTTTTTTTATACTACATGCGCTTTGCGTATGAAAACAATATTGTAATGGTGTTAATGTGGGAATTTGTGACTGGTTCAAAAGCAAATCAACATCAGACTGCATATTGAAACATTTTATTGAATATTTTCTCTATGATATCAGATAAGTGGAAACCGTTTAGACAGAAGGATAAATTGCTCAATTTGAGCAATTTATCCTTTTGTCACAGTGGTCTCCGACGACTTCATGCAGCTTCCAATTTACATGTATACACATGGGATTTAAGACAGCGTTCTCACATAGGCTTTCGTAACCGCTTGTGCTATATGTAAAGCTATGCACCATTATTACAGGTTTTTCACTGTGTAAGATAGTAATTCAGTCAGTGTTTTTTTTTAAAGGATGAAGTGGTGTGCTAGCGTATACTTTCGAGTGAACAAATGCTTTAATGAATGGTGAAATAAATGGGAAATATACTGAGAAATAGTAAGTTACCATTAGGAAATCGGATTCGCTACGATAGACGAATTCACAAACATGAGTCATATCCGCATGCGATATTATCTTATCGAAATCTGTATTCGTTAACGTGAAACCGGTGTTAATTTTACAAAGAGATATAAAAGGGAAATATTTCGAGAAAGGATAAGCTAACATTAGGAAATCTGATTCAATACGATAGACGAATAGAATACATTTTTTTTTAGATTTCTTTAGAAAGTATATGAAATTATTCCATTCCTGTATGAGTTGAACAGGATCGTTATCGCATTTTCAGTGTTATGAGTTTAAGCGGAATCAAAAGATGTTAATCTACGATTGAGGAATAATTAGAACTCTAAGTAGACTCTTTATTAAGAAATTGTAAACATACATGTACGTGCAAATTTCTTGACGTTTAACTTGTGGAGAAGAGACGTAATAATTTTTTTTTATTTGAAATATCGCGACTTATTTGAAATATCGATAGAAAACTACGTGAAATCCAAATAAAGAAATATTTTCAATCCAACCTTTGGATTAACACAGATTAATAGAATAGGAACACTTTTAAAGAAGAATAGCGATGTCATGATGTAAAACTAATGATGCAATTAGCGATCAGGACACAACGTAAACACGCCCTTTTAGATTTCGAAATGTTATAATAATTAACTTATGTTGACGCCATCGTCTTTTTCAACTCCACGCATCTTTTAGATATTGCGAAATAAAGAAATGTGGCTTTAAATTTAACGTAAACAAACCTTCCAGTCACTTTCGCTTCGAGACATCGCGTTTGCATTCTATAACAATCGAATATGCTGACTATTTTATAAAAAATGAACCAAAAATGAACCAATTCTTCTTTATAGAGTATCAAGAAAAATAACCTTCCTGTATTTGAGTGGTATTGTTTCAATGAGTATCGAGAAAAGTACCATTTTTCCCCATTAACGAATTGTTTGGTCACTTAATTTCTGTATCGATTGGTAACACAGTGTACGAGAATTCCGAGACGCTTCCAATGACGTGTCACATTGCAATATTGTACTTTCATTGAAGATACTATCCATGTTAATCAATTATGACTTACGCAAACATTTTCCGTAAGTTGTTTAGTAAAACGGGCCCCAGCTTTGTTACACCTTCATTGCTTCACATAGTGAAGGTCTGCATAGGGATTCGTAGTTATATTCTATGGAAGTAATGGCTATATCTGATGACTTTCTGCATCTTGGAACGAGAAGAACATTTAATTGGTTAATGTACATATACACTATACATAATATGTATTTACTAATAGTTCCGTATTGAAACACTTGTTTACCTATGGTATCACGGAGATCGAGGTTTTTAACACTTTGATTATGACTGTTGTCCCTCTCTATATGGGCCAGTCGTCAAATATCCACCAATATGAGATATATATATATATATTTTTTTTAACATTTTAATTCATTTCCCATTTCTGACAATGGGTTTTAATTCTAAGTTATAAATCGTTTGCACGGTATAATGAAGTTGAGATGCATATTTAGATATTTGGATGGATACACGAGCTGGACGCCATGGTATCAACGTACCCGAGTTTGGTTTAGAACGGCATAAAACATATGAAAAAAGAATAAAACTTATCCAGGAAGCTGGCTTGTCTGTAGATACATTGTGCTTATCTACGTTACGAAGGCGTTCTTTTACAATAGATGTAAGAATCAAATCAGTGACGACCTGATACTGTAAGGTTACGCAATAATGCAGAGATAAAGTGCGAACAGGTGTAAATCCTCTTGGGAAATCCGATAAATGAGATGCGTCAGAACAAATGGGGTCATAGCATTGGACTAGATACGAACGGGATTTTCTGCATATTTCAAACTTTTTTTAGGCATCTTGCATCAGGTAGAGTACCGATCCGTACACTTGCTGTTCCCTCAATCGTATTGTACTGCGTTCAATCCGAGGCACCGACGTCTTTTCCACAAGAAGATTATTTATCAGTGAATACATCATGACTCATAATCTAAGGATGGCAATAATAATTATATGGGCCGCGTCACGCGAAAAGGGGCACTCGGACATAAATAAAAACCACTGACTAAGCTCTTTCGTAGCGCTATTATTCCAGCATCTAGTCACGACAGTTATCATTTGTATTTATTTAAAGGTAGAAATTGATGTCCTCTAAGATGGCAAACAGTGTAACCCCAGACCAGCCGCCACGTCAGTGACGTGGCGGCTGGTCTGTGGCTACACTGTTTGCTATGTCCGATTGCCCCTTTTCCCGTGACGTGGTCCAATTATTTTCTGGGCTAGGGATCAAAAGGTTCAATGTAACACACATTGGAAGCAGCCAGTGGCTACGAACAAACGACCGAGAGCATTCTCATGCGAACTATGAATAGCCCATGACATCAATATGTTTGCATTGAATGTCGAACAAAATTCCATAAATGGTGGTATATGCGGCTTATATACAACATGTTTCTGAAAGTCCGCCATTTCGTTTCATCGATGTTTTTTATGAAAATGTGTCCATGCTACTATCAGCTTTCTTCTTAATTGTTCACTCTTCGATACGTGATCAGAGCGTATCGTATTATTCTGTTGTCTTCTTAACGTTCAACACATTTCTTCGTCAGTGCGCATGTCCGGGTTTAAACTGTTTTACTCATAAGACCAACAAACGGATACATCGTCTTAACCAATTACCAAACAATGGCGATATTTGACCAGTTTGTTGCAGACAACACTTGAAAACATTGTGGAAAAAGGAGAAATTGCTCGTAACGATCAATCTATCCTTTTCCCACATATTTGCTGCCTTATCGGCAGATTATTTTCAAATTTCATAACATTTTGAAATGTCGTCTGCAAACTCTTCAATTTGGGACAGTCGGAAATTACGCGTTTGGTAAAGGGTTAAGCAAAGCTTATCAGGCAAGTACAGACTATAACCATATAATATCTCTCAGATCTAAATAATGGAGGAACAACATCTTTGATTGGACGGTGCTTACCTACAATAAACATAACGCGACTCTCATGCTCAGCCAACATCTCGCTCTCCTAAACTTTGCCGAAGGTCAATGGTTATTCGAAGGTCAAATGTCAATATACTGTAAGGTCAACAAATCGTCGCTGACGGGACGTAGTTATCTGAATAAATAGTTTTATAGATTTTTTACGTAGTATTATTGTAATCCACACAAGGGGGTGACCTATTTTCATTCATAAAGTCCGGAGAAACTTTTAGATGAATTGCTTCTATTGATTAACGTATTGTTTAATCTAAAAAGGTGTTTACCAGTCGAGCTTAACAAGCATCAAATGTATAACCCTGGCCTTACTCCATACTACCTCGTTGTGATGCAATCGTATGAGGATACTTTAGAAACCACTGTGTACAAATGACGAACTTCTTCGTATGAGCATTTTGCACGTTTTGTCTCATGGTTTCAATCTGGTATAAAAATAAAAACCACATGTTACTTTTCATACCTTGTTATTGTCTCTTGTTCTGGATTTTATTCTGGACAAGTCAACTCCAATTGTGTTTGAGTAAACACCGTTTGAACAATTTCTCAGATATATTAAGGGTATCCCGGGACTTACATGTAAAGGGCTATGTCTCTTTAGACCAGTCACATATTCCTGTATGGGTCAATGGATTTAATTCCCGCTTTCTATGTAAACTTGTAACATGGATACACGATTCTGCACTCTTAGGTATAAGGCAATTCTGACAACATTGCAAAATAATTGAACGTAAATGCAATGAATAAACCTGAAAACTACTGCGCTACTCAAAAAACATAATGCCAAACTATAACTTTGCCTGTTTGATTTTGGTACGTTTTATGCCAGGCACTTCCTTCGTGTTGTGGCTTTAATAAAAAGTTAGAACATTCTGAGAACTTGGTCAATGAGTCAGTTAGTCAGTTGTGATACTTGCATTAGGTCGAATCGTTCGGATATATCAAAAGTAAGAAAAAAGGAAGGTGTTTATTTAACCACATCCGTATATGTTTTATTTGTTTGGCCAACATATAAGGTAACAAAAATTGACAATTTTAAAATATCTTATGGAGTATGGAGAACATTCTTTGTGACATGAAGTTAATACTTTGGACAAAAGTAATAAAAGAAGTAACTACTCATTGAAGATCATTTTCTCCTTTTGTTAAAGTGGTCTGTTTAACACCTTTCATAAAAATATCTTTAGGTCGAGTAAATACGAAGTAACGGGTCTATAAGATGTTGTTTATTAACAACTAATGACTATTTAGATGTTGATGTGCTAAAATAATCAACACGCTTGGGAGCGAAACAGTCACATATTTGGGCTTTTCTAACGAGGGTGTGATATACATGAATGTGAATCAAATACAATACATTGTTGTTTTAACCCTTTACCAAACGCCAATCTATTGACTGACCCAATTTGAAAGAGTTTGCAGACGACATTTCAAAATGTGATGAAATTGAAAAATAATCTTCTGTTAGAGCTGAAAACATTGTGGGAAAAGGATAAATTGCTCCTAACGAGCAATTTCTCCTTATCCGAAAATGTTTTCCAGAGTCGTCTGCAACATACTCGTTAAATGTTTTTATTGTTTGGTAATGGGTTAAACAAATCATAACAAAGTAATGTTATGTCAATGTGTCCCTTTTTATTTCATTGAAGAGTATGCAAGATCTTGAATATCTAACAGCATCAGTTGGGTAAATACAAATGGGTGGATTTATCTTAGTTCGGCTGTGCCTGATTAAAATAAATTCTGCGTGAATGTTCTAAGTTAATTTCAATAATACTCAATCGCATCTTTTTTATATGAGGTACATACAATATTTACAAAAAAGTGATAAACGTGTACATAAAGACAGAGATATGCAAACACTATGTTCAATCAATCGCAAATGGGTTATCCCATACGTTCATTGTTGATATATTGATCATGAAATTTTTATCTTATTTTCTTATTCTTATTTAAGCTCTTGGACATCATATTGAAGCAAATAAACGATATCGGTTGTGACTAAATGAAGAGGTAACTTTCATTAAAGAATGAAATAGAAAAATAAAAACTACAACAAGAACAATTCAGCCTCATTGGTCTAATATATTGGTGTGTGAAACGGACTGTAATTACCAATCAGAATGCCAAAAGTACGGAGAAAAGACATGAAAAACGACACAGGGAAGCATTCGTAAGCAAACATACTCGAATGATATTATTTTGATATTTATCATAAACTACTCTGTGCAAGTGACTAACCAGTGTCTCTTTTATATACATCGATAATTATAGATATATAATCTCCAATACTGTACGCGTGTATAGTGCATACATGTAATATCCGATATTCTAAAAGAATATCATCAATTTGAAACGATTTTCCGTATACTGTTCAGTGTTTTCTTGTATAAAATAAGTGAGGCCGCCATTCAAAATGAACATTTGGAAATACCCGAAGACGGAGAAGCCTCTTACAGAACGGCAGCTAGTCCTTGAGAGGCGTGTGCTGCTGGGGTTCACGGGGATTACCTTGCTGGGATTCTTACTAGAGATTATAGCCGTCAGCACGGACTCCTGGCTGATATTCGACATCGAAGGTGGGCTCTACCAGAACAAGACGAACAGGTTCCTGTATCAGATCTACAACGGCCTCTGGAGGATTTGCAAAGTTGAGTGGGATAAACAAGGGGACCCAGAGACAGAAGGTAGGTTGGTTTTTGTCAATATAAATTGTATAACAATACAAATACTTAATTCTTTTTACAGAACTCATGACGTTTAATAGCAAGAAAGGAAATGTAAATGAGGCGCCTGTTTGACTCTCTCTCTCTCTCTCTCTCTCTCTCTCTCTCTCTCTCTCTCTCTCTCTCTCTCTCTCTCTCTCGCCCTTTCTTTCTCTTTCTTTATTCCCCCTCTCTCTATCTCTTTCTTTCTCACCCTCTCTCTCCATACCCATCTCTCTATCTGCCACTTTCTCCTTTTTCATGATTTTCTCTCTCTTTCTCAGTTTTTTTTATGCAAAGACTGCATACGTTAACAGAGTCTCTTGATCATCATCAAACTTGTGTAAGATTTCTGGAAGGGGGCCAAGTCGACAACGTCAAAAGGAAAACAAACGTCCCTTAGACTTCTTGAGGCCCCCTGTCTGTCTTTTCGTCGGACAATCAGTCTACGTGGCTATCAACATGACTTTCGTAATTTAATAGATGTTCTCCCAATACTGTAATCAAGTCCTAATAAGGTATCGTGTTCCATAAAATGATTTGAGAATGAATCTAAGTCTAAAATACACGTTCTCAGATCATTTGCCCGCCAGCTAACATTTATGCTCGTATATGTTCTTCGTCGTTAAAATAGATGTATTGGGTCGATATTGTTGTGAGCTGTAACTAATTCTGCAATAAGATATGGTGCAATGTATTGATGAATTTCTGTCCAGGTCAACCAATATTAATACCACCGAGAAAAAAATCGCAATGGACCAGTGGGTACCCTTTTTTTTAGAACAACTTAAAGAAAATATTTGCGTAAGTCAAAACGGATGAACATGGATAGTAACTTAAATGTAACTTAAATCGGACAGACTATTCCAAGGATGTTTTACTTTGCAATATTGCTTTGCCAAATATTGAAATAAGGAGGAAGGTTGTTTTGAGCATACGCAAAGTTTAAGCATAAACAGTTTAGTAAAACGGTAACCTGCGATCAACATGTGATGGTGCTAATGCTGGTTTCGATATAACACTGTGTGCATGTGTACTTGACACGTGGTTGTATACATGTATTATAAAAGGACGACATGCTATGACAATATCACCACAATCGTATACTTCTCAAAGTCAGTAACCGTTCATATGACTACTATTCGATAACAGTGTCGTGTACAGGAGTTATGTACAATATGTCCATGAATAGATTGACTTATTCGTAAATACTCTATTTCAGTCTCTCTGACGTACTTATACAAGCTTATATAAGTTAAATAAAAAAAGATAAGCAATTGCTTGCTGAAGGTTTTGGAACATAGTGATGAAAGGATTGGGCCTTAGGTTATTGCCGTTAAAGATAGTGCATCGAACGCACATCATATGGGATTGGTTTAATAGTCAAACATTTTGAAAGCAACAGCAGATTGCCACCAAAACGTTTTTTGCGACCCCAAATAAAGACGAAAAACACAATATTTTTCATGATTTTTTGCTACAAGTTAGCTTGATAAACTAAACACTATTCAGATATGTATCAATGAAGCAAGGATGGTCTATGACATATGCTTATGGTAGAAACAGTAATATCAGCTATCTAATACTTTATGATAACCGTAAGTAGCACTGCAAGAATGCCGGTTCTAATTGCGCATTGAAACTTGCCAAGAATTGACTTCCAAGAAAGGCTAAGACTCTTAGTAGTTTTCCATTACGATGAATTTATTGCGTTCGTTTGTTTTGTCTGAAACAAGTATTTATTATTATTGCTAAGCGAAATGAAACCCAATCTATGTTGTCAGTGATAACGAAATCGATATGTGTTTCTACATAAGTCTCAGTCTTGTGTTCGCCATGTGCTAGAAGTCTGTCCTTCACGCCTTACGTCGGCCTCTGGTTCCGAGGATCTCGAGGGTCCTGGGTTCGATCCACGCAAGGAGCGTGGTGAGTATACTGGGACTAACCCACTGACAAACTGGTCTTGTATCCAGGAAGCAGTCATCGAAAGTGTATATAACATGCCTTAAACGTCACGCCTTACGTCTGTCTTGGTCCCGAGGGTCCCGGGTTCGATCCATGTAAGCGGCGAGGTGAGAAAACGGGACTAGCTCAATAACAAACTGGTCTTGTATCAAGGAAGCAGTCACCGAGAGTGGATTTTATAAGCTTCAAGCTTCTTTCACAATCGATGTTAAATGAATAAGTTTAAACTTAAGTAAATATAATAGAGTTATTTGATGGTTTCCTTTGTCACGTGCTGTTTCTTTTAGTTTGAAGCAGCTAAATATTCCAAATAATGGAACTGTCTTAGCCCATTGTCACACGTTATATAGGAATCGGCGTCTTGATAAACCAAAAGGAAAAGCATCTTTATGTATCATATTTGCATTCTGTTCTTGATATGAAATAGACAGTAATGTGACAAAAAAGATGAAGAAATCCTGATAAGCATCCATATTCTTTGACTACAATGGTTTTTAAATATATAGAGTGTCTCGAAGAGACATATAAAGCAATTTGCTATGGGATAAAACACACATCACAACATTATTGTTAAATCTGTCCATATACAATCAAATCAACATATTCTTCTCTGATTTCGATATCTGCAATAAAGGTTCCTTTCTTGCACTAGGAAGGTAAAACGCCAACCTGTTTTCAAATCCCAATTTTCTTCTTTAATCGAAAGCTTTAAACTGTAAAATCCATTTAACACTTTGCTTCATATCGGATTGCAACTAGCCAAATGGAAAGAAGACTTGATTCATGTGTTAAGTCTTAGATTTAAGTATCATCATGTGGCAATTGTTAAAAGCAATTGCAACAGAATGAGAAATTGCTCTCCTAGAGCAATTTCTCATTTTGTCTCAATTGTTTGTATTTCTGAGTGTTCTATCACAAGTGTGTAAATTACAAACCCGTTTCCACGATGTAAAAGGTTTTAGCGGAATGACAGCGTCTCGCAGACGCAATTCTCCTGCGATTTGAAGTGGATTTCTGTGCTGAAATGAACTTTATTTATTGCTCTACTCGTGTGCGATTCATCAAAAATATACATTCCGGATACATTAGGATCTTTTCCAGAAATAATAGGGTTGTCGAAATGTACACGAAATGCCTCTTTATACATGATGTATGCATGTCGTTTAAAGACCTGGGTACCGTTTTTGTTTTTCTAAACACTTTACGCTTGAAACTTGCGTAAGTTCAAAACAACATTCCCGCTTATTTCAACATTGTGCTAAGCAATATTGCATCGTTGGAATTGTCTCTCCGAGACGCTTCCAATGACATGTCTCATTGCAATATTGCACTTTCATTTGGGATACTATCCATGTTTATCAGTTTCGACTTACGCAAGTATATTCCTTAAGTCGCTAAGTAAAACGGTACCCTGCTCAGTATCTTTATTTGAACTATTAACCCTGTGATAGTGTAATTGTGTGTATTTTTATATGGGATTAATAGCCGCGTAAGCAATATCCCAGTCATCTTCCGGCTTTCTTGGACTCACCCGTACTAGGCTATGATATCCCTACGATACCAGATGTACCGGTGTGGTTCGACCCGTGATTCTAAGACCGCCACCTTAGTCATTGGGTCAAGCAGGACTCATTGAGAATAAATTGGGATTTGGAATGGAAAGAAATGACTTCGCCCGTTCATCTTCACATTGAAGAATACGACCCGTTAAGGAGTCTGAGAGCTCCATAGCATTACCGTCGGGTCACCAACAGTTTTTCGTATCGGTCAAACCTGTCGATGGTAGGTGTCTTATTGTTAAAACATATTTGTAAAAGAACACTTTGAAACGGAAACAATGAAGACAAGAGAATAAATGCTCTAGGGGAATATTTTCTTTTTTTATCGCAATGGCTTGTATGGCGTAATGTTTGCGTTTATAATTTGATACATTGATGCATACCTTCAACACAAAATCTATAGATCTGGTCTCTAATTTGAGACCATTGTTTCGTAAATGTGCAGTATTACCGACTATGCTATCATTCAGCCTTGAATCTTAGAAGTGATTGATTGACCAATTTCTTCCATATTGCAATGTATGACTTATTCAAATGGAAACCTGCAGCAGGCATCACTAAAGATGGTCATTATACACATATGATGTTTTGTATCTTTGGAAACAATCCTTTTTGGACAAAAATGCTGAAATGCTTCCTAGGAATAAACCATCCTTTTGACACAGTGTTTTCTACAGCCGTTTACAGATGGAACAAAGTGTGATTTCTCTAAATATGTGATTTATTGCAATTGTGCCGTTTATATATTGTTTTCCCCTTCAGCCAGGAACTATTAAGCTTATAAAACAACAGTATATCTAATTAAAAATAACGAATTCTGAATTATTTCGATATAATCAGGAATTTCCCATGGGAGTTATAATACCCATTAACGCTTTTCTATTGCGACATTGTGCTTGCATGTAAAACACTGCCAACTCGTAGACAATTTTAGTTGAATAGGAATCGAACTATATTGATCATGCATATATCATTCGGGGTTGAGAGGTGGAGGTGTGTGTGTGTGTGGGGGGGGTGGAATTATTCACACACAAGCCATTTCCTTTTCCATCAATGCTTTAGATAGAAATTAAATCGAATAAAATAGGGGATAATTTGTATAGGGGATATACCTGTTAGTAAGGGAGGCATAATTAATTTAGTATTGATTCACGTTTATAGTTCTTGAATCGATAGCATGCTTATATAGACAGGTTGGATACAGGCCAGCCGCCAAGTAAATTGCTGGCTGGCCTGTGATCCTACCTGTTCGCTACTCTCAGTATCTTTCCTCAACAAAATAAAGGATTTTAAGGGGTTAGAAAGCAGACGACACATGAATCTATTTTCAGAAAAAATACCCAGCATTCTAAGAGTTACGGTTATTTTGTTGTGATGCATCTGACTGATGTATAAGATGATGGAATGTACATGATATAAAGTGACAGTTACTATTATTAATTGAGGTCTGTTATCTCGATATTTTCTGACAAGTTAATTAGAAATCCCCCCCTGCATATATTCCATAGATGCTATCCATGCTCAAGACCGAAGTTATATTGTTATCTATGTTTTTGTATTTGGCTGATAAGTTAGCCGAGAGTGCACCTGTCCTTTAACCATTAGAGTGCTGGGTAATTTGCTAAAGTGGGTCATACCAGGGGTAAATACATAATTCAAACCATTTGGAGGAGAGTGATCCAGAGATAGAGCGTAGGCCTGGGACTCGAGGGTTGTTGGTGTGAATCACATGCGATACGGGGTCCACTAAGCGACATTTCTTTACTCCACATTCGGCGCTTTATAACCGTCTTGGAATTCTTCTGTCCAAGGCTATGAATCTTTGAATGTCTTGCGAAAGTGCACTACCATGAAACCATTGGTCTTGTTTGGGCTTCAAGTTAGAACCCCCGGGGGACAATGCCAAAGTCATTTGAGCCATTCGATCATGCCGATATCGTGATCTAGGGATGATATTTTGGTTAGCTATCGCCAAATTATGGCAACATACAAAATTCTTGAACGCCGAACGTTACATCTCATACAAAACTTAGACAATGTCGTTACAGCACACGAGACACTCTAAATCTAGACACAATGTGACCAGCAAATCCTCTCAAGTGATTGGTCAAAGTCCGTTACCGTTGACTCTCGACCAATCCGAACCTCGTAATTACCCCGTCGGTGTTGACCAGACAATTCATTATAGATGTCGAAGCGAACTTTATCTTACCAATGCCAGATTCAGTCTTATTTTACAACGTTGTTGTCAGAGCATGCCATCCAGCAGTAAAGGGGGATCGCACAAGGCTCAGAGGCTATACATATCAATTGAGGGTCCGGGGTTCGAGCGCCACGATCAATGTCGCTCATTTCGTGACAGTGTTCATTAGCAAGGCACTTCAGAGGATGGTTTACATAAAAAAAATCGTTATTTAACCGAAAATGCCGACACAGCATTTACCCAACCCCCTAAAATGACCTTCAATTACGTTACAAACCCGTGGGTCAGAGAGTTTCATCATTGTGAAACCAAAAGAACCGATTCTCCTTAATCGTTAATGAAGGACATTCGTCATTTTGGCTCTGTAGGGACGGCGTGCTTGTTTATTTTACATATTCCCCGACGTAATTGGTGACCATGACCTATGTAATGCGATCCCCGGGAACTTCACCTCCCTAATTAACCTGTCACCGAGGATATATTGACGCGAGGTGAGTGCCGGGAAATACTGAACATCTGGATCTATCGCGGGGCTGTCTACGTGTTTATATATGTGTGTAGGGAAAGACAATGTGCTAGAAAAAGTGTAAGTTGAGGAGACATTATGAAAAATTTTGCCTAAAATAGGAGACATTTTTATATTTTGCTAAAAAAGGAGACCATGTTTGCTCAAAATTATTAGACAATTTTGAAAATGGGAGACAATTTGTATAGAATTGCCCAAAATATAAAAGTTTTGCTTAATATCGAAGACATTTGATATAGTTTTGCCCAATGTCTGAGAAAAATTCGAAAAATGTGTCCAACATGGAAGAAGCTTTGGAACGTTTTGTCCAAATTGGGAGATTTTGGAAGCGTTTGCCCAATGTCAAGATCGAAGGAATGTCTACGTGCACCTACCCATTACTCGTCATCACATGTATTGGTTGGTCTGATTTGGGTATCAACAGTATTCTAGTCATATTGCAGTGGACATCACACCAATCAATGCCCCGGGAATCTTCTCGCCTCTACTGCAAAAGATTCTTCCCAAATCATTGACTGCTTTCTCACATGGACATCTCGAATCACTGGCGAGAGCCGATTAAACCGTCAAAATGGCTTCTTTAAATGTCGAAAATACTTTCGGTCTAACCGTGTTTGAAACTAACAACCCTGTATCACAAGAGAGAAACAACCAACTAAGGTAATGCAGATCGGCCCATCTTTCTTTATAATCGGCTATGAAACACGAAGTATCCGCAAATGTCCCCAGACATGCACGATCGTTTGCGTGTGCCTAAACTCCTACACGACAGAGTTTCACACGTAACCAGGAAACCTATTCCCCGTAAGGGTATATGATAACGGTCAAAATAGGAAGCGTCAACTGACAGCTGTTAAGCATCATGACAAAATGCATTTTCTTATTGAAAATTGGTAGAAACCGTTGTGATAAAATGATGAATTGCTCATCATGAGCAATTCATCATTTTCTCACATCGGTTTCTAAAGACTTCTGAAGGATATGTGTATGGAGTAAATGGTTATAACAAGAGGTCCTTCATGCCTCCCGTATTTTACTTTCGAAAGTTACGACAGTACATGTTAAAAAGAAGTAACGTAGCGTTATCTTTTGACGCCATGTCCGTTGTTTATTATTCAATTCATTATCCTGATAAAGGCGTAAGCCGAAACATTGAAATAATGTTATAATGATTTGACTAAAAACGTGTTGTTGTTGAATTTTATGAAACAAAAAGACAGTAAATGTTGAAACAGTTAAACTTTGAAATGTAAATGGCTTGGTAGTTTGTATCATTTTCAAATCGAATACGCTTATCTACTTCGTACAATTAAGGTTGAATCAAGTACGACCGTTTGTTTTGACATCCGTTTTATGCAAAACCGTACAAGAATAATTTGATCGGAAGACATTCTGCTGTCTGGAAGTTTTCAATTAAAAAGGAAGTGATTGGCATGAATAATTTACTTGGCGTGGTCGATCAAAAAGGCCTATTAAACATCAGTTTCATGAAGCTATCCTCTCTGTTATGCAGACGGCTTTTGTTGCAACAGACGACAGCCGAAACGTGTTATAAAGCTAGGAGATGTTTGCTTGACTTTTCTGTTAGACTTTTAATGAAATTTCCTAGATAATTTTCAGATTCAAGGAAAGTCATGAGTTCTTTTCATGTTTTTTCATGTCAAGTCCTTTTATTGTTACAAAGGTACCAATCTTCACCCATTCCATGAAATGAACTCGTCTTTCATAAGCAGAGATGACTGGTCTGTGAAAATTTAAACTTACTGTGATCTAGACCATGGGACCATGGGGAAGCGGTAGTACTGACGAAAACAGTACCGATAGTGCTGGGTTCGATCTCCGTTAGCGGCGAGGTGTAAATACCGGGGCTAACCCATAAGTCGGTGCGAGTACAGGTCATGTATTCAGGAAGCAATCATCGAGTAATTCTAATAAGCCTAAAGCTTCCAAAAAGATCGAAGTAAAATAGATACATTTTTAAACTTAAACATAACTGAAATAAAACACCAGAAGTCTTCCGATTGAATCACACTGCTAATTGACGTCTACTGTTTATCGATGTCTAGAGACTTAGACAGATTCATCGAGGGAGTTGGAGGAACTTGAAGATAACGGAATATTTGCATACATAAGATAACAAATTATATGTTCCGTACTTAATGCATCATATGTCTGTATTGAGATGTATCAGAAGAAAATTTAGATGTGCATTGCATAAAGCAATCGAGAAATAGGCGTCTAGTTTGAATAATTAACCGTTCGAACAGTCTCTGTGAATTTCATTTTTATATGTACAAAACTCTTTGCTTTGCGATCAGAAAGTCACGATTTTTGTGAGAGGTTGTACAACGTTTTCGTTTGCTTAACCTACTAGAACAAAGTAATTCTGAGTTCTTTTTGGACAGTGTTGAAACCTTGTGCACCAGAAAAAGCGCCTCTAAACGCTAACATTTCCTCCATCAACACAGAAAGAAAGATAATTGAAAAGCATGATGTGTCAATCCGATTCTAAATGAGAAAACTGCGATCTAAAGAGCCTCATAGTATAGATAAGGTGCTTAATAGAATAATAGAAATCAAACAAGAATCGTGAAATAAAATTAAGAATAAAAAAGAAGAAGATCGGATGCCTATGTGGCACGTCTCTGCATTAGATCGATTTCCGGGGACGGCATTTGGATTTTCACGAGTTACTTCCCTGTCTAACTTACGGATTGACGGTGCTTCAGCACGTCTTCACATGCCCTTAGTGGCAGTTATGTTTGGGTCTTCTTTAATGATTGTGTGTCAGGCAATTTTTACGGTGTAATTATAAGTCATAGCATATTTTTGTATCTTCATTCAAATCAAATTCATATTAAACAGCTTCATTTAACAACGAAAAGACAATACCAAATGAATCCAGAAAGAAGCAATATGGCGGCTTCCTTATTGCGTCGGACGTGTTTTCATTGGATAAACCCGATGGTTTCTGATTGGCTGGACGTGTGTTGCCTGTCAAAATCACAGAGGGGTTCAAAACTTCAAACTGCTTTTGTTTATGCATTGTGTCTCATAAAAGCGAACTTATATAGAAACGAAAGATATTGTCAAGAAATCTGTGATGTTTTTTACAAGCACTTGCTGTGTGCCGATCTTAATCCAAAAGCTTGTATCTCGTTCTTTATCATGAATGAGTATCGGCCTTTTGGTTTACAATGTAACAGCGTCGTCTATATCACAAAGAATCTGGTTCATATTTTAATATTATCATCGGCAACTTCATTCAAAAACGAATATACAATACCAAAGTAAACCGGAAAGAAGCAATATGGTGGTTTCCTTATTGCGTCGGAGGTGTTTTCATTGGATTAACCCGATGAGTTCTGATGGGCTGGACGTGACTTGCCTGTCAAAATCACAGCGGGGTTCAAACTGCTTTTGTTTAGGTATTATGTCTCATAAAAACGAACTTGTATTGAAGCGAGAGGCATTGTCAAGGAATCCGTGATCTGTTTTACAGGCACTTGCTTGATGCCGATGTTAATCCAAAAGCCCGTATATCGTTCTTTAACATGAAGGAGGACCGACCTTTTGGTTTACAATGTAACAGCGTCGTCTATATTACAGAGAACCTTGGTGCCTTTTAATTTAACATTTTATGCTACACATGTGCGTGAGACTAAAACAGCATCCCCTCTTAGTTCAATATTTGGCTGGATATTACTGCATAGTAACACATCATTGGAATCGTCTCTCCGAGACGCTTCCAATGATGTATCATATGACAATGTTGTGTTTTCTTTAAAGATACTATCCATGATTATCGGTTTCGACTTACGCAAATATTTTCCTAAACCCATTACCAAACAATAACGGCATTTAACCAGTTTGTTGCAGACGACTCTGGAAAATATTGTGGGAAAAGGAGAAATTGGTCTTAACGAGCATTTCCTTCTTTTCTATTTTATCAAAAGATAATTTTACAATTTCATCAAATTTTGAAAAGTCGTCTGCAAACTCTTTCAATTTGGGACAGCGAACATTTGACGTTTAGTAAAGGATTAAGTTGTTTTGTAAAAGGATACCCTCGGCTTGTGATCTGAATAATGTATGAGACAGCGTGAACGATGGCCGTTATTGTATTAGGGGGAGCGAGTCCTCACACGGCAACGCTCACAAGGTCATGTGGCTTTGTCCTCCTGATATACCATTTTTGTCATGGGAGATAGTCTACCGATGGCCTTTCTTAATGCCGATGGTTTCTTTTGGCTTGGCTTGATCAGTCCTTATGTTTTGTGAGGTTTTTTGGTCTTCTTTCATCAATATTAGCCCGACATCGCATCATTATTGAAATAATGATGCGGCGATGCTAAGCCAATATATAAGATAATCGCGAAATAAGCCATTTATAACTTGTGTTGTAAATAAGTGAACTTTTCTATTGTATTCTTTACTTAAAAAGATTTCCGAGACATTTGTGGAGAATGATTGGTCTTATAGCTGCATGGAATCACACACACATACTTCAAAAAAAGTTAGTTAAAGTGAAGAAAGGACAGCAATGCGGTGGTTAAAGGAAACATTATGATAACACCGAAAAAAACAATAATGCGCAAATAACATAAAAACAGCAACAAAACAAACAAATAAACAATAACAACTGAAATGAAAACATATTTTAACACATTTAGCGATCTCGCAGGCTCATAGGACAGTGACGTTATGCAAAGAAGTGGGTGTTTTCTAGAAGCGATAAAGCCTTAATGCTGGAAAACCCATTTCCGTTCCTTAAGGATTGTCGTGTCGTTTGGTAAACAATGCCATTTTGCAGACGACAAGTTTTTCCAACCCCGGGAAATAGTTATCTGATATTCGATTGATAAACAATGTGTGCTGTAATGTTTGAAAGTCGGTAAAAGGACAGGTTCTTTTTAGGCTGATTTTAGATAAGTTGATAAACTTGAAATATTTAAACCTCTTTGACACCAATAACTTATGATCATACCATATTTGTAAAGTTTACAAAATGCAACTAACAATTATTGTTGAACATTTCTTTTTCTTATTTCAATATTGTCAAACCAAACGCATATGACCATACCATATGAAATAAGTTACAGAGTTCAAATAACAAAACAAAAATGTCAATTTATTCGTTTGTTACAATATCTTAAAACGAGCATTGCCCTCAAATGAGGACCAATGAACAAATCGAGTATGAAGAGATGAAATAAATTCTTAAAGGTGCAAGCAAGTTACTGGAAGATCAGACCTCTTATCATGATGCTAATCGGAACTCTCACAATCACAAACTCGCTCATTACTAGCTTGACACAAACCGATTTAACAAACCATAGTGATGTTTTTTATAAAATATATGTCCGTTCTTATTCTCGAATGAAAAAAAAGATGTTTTGAACGTTTAAGCAATTCGCAAAGACATAGGACTTCGAGTTTATTTAAAACCAGATCCAATGACAAATCCTAATGTGACCAAAGAGAAAGAGGAATGTCCCCGGTTGTGGTATTTGCATATAGATTGTCTCGGTTTCATAAATATTTCATCCATTCTCAGACAGACATGTTTTCAACATGTCTTTTACGTGGTATGATACAGCGGACTTGGGGTCATTGGAAATTGTTCACAGGAGCATCTGACGAAAGGTCAGTCACACAGGTTACTTTGTTGTTGTACGACTTGTGTTTTATCTTGACATTTCTGGAAATTTCTGAGTTCTGAATTCTGCCCATTGACGATTAAATGAGGCAGTTAACTGTTAAAAAGTGTCAACACCGTATGAGTCCGGCGTGCCCAAAGAATTACAACACATCCAATTCCATAAATTGGTTGTACGTATGTGTTGTTTGAATGGTTGAGTTGACATGCATGGAAACCGAAATAGATAGTTCTTCACTCACATTACGGAGTTGTTATTTTATGAGCCCCGGTCCATCAACGAACCCAAATACCTAATCTAAAGTGGGAGATGAGAAGGTTACATTTGAAAGGGCTTATTGTCAGAAACAATGGTGTTGCCATTAATTTCCCCTGTGTCTATTCTATTCTGTTGCTTAACTTAGTAATCTCTCACTTTCATAAAGGACAAAATCCTCGAAAAAGAGACATTCTACAATGCTAGACATGTTCGTAGAAGTGTATGAGAATGCTTACAGATGCCAAAAACTAATGCTTTATTTGGGTCTTCTTCAGTGATATCAGTGATGCTAAACAAAGTACGCTATTTATATGGAAATCTTTTAATGGAGATAAAAGGGAGACTTGTTTGTCTCATACAAAACATATTTCTTTGTATAAGGTTATAAGAGTTTTGAGACGAAAATTGGAGAAGCAATCCGAAATAGAAGTGATTGATATGATATAATAGATACCAATAATCCGCTATTTTGAAACTCGTTCTGTCATCGGTTTCCTTCGGTCTTCCCGGCTTACATCGGTCTGGACCGGAACTATTCGGTTTAATGCTTTTAGTTCCGGCGCCGACCGTTGT
Organism: Cerastoderma edule; assembly: GCA_947846245.1. Classification (NCBI taxonomy): domain Eukaryota; kingdom Metazoa; phylum Mollusca; class Bivalvia; order Cardiida; family Cardiidae; genus Cerastoderma; species Cerastoderma edule. Next base: position 22,533,149 of record OX401406.1, read on the forward strand.
ACGAGTATACCGTGAATGACCGAAGAAATCTGACGACAGAATGAGTTAAGAAATGGCGGGTTATGGGTATTTTACCTTAAGATACGAGGAGCATATCATTTCTTTCAGTAATTTGAAAGGTGTACAGTTCATTCGTAAATCCAAGGGTAATTTTGTTAAATCCTCGTCCAAGAGATGTGTTGTTAAAATATATATTTAGTAAAAAGAGCATACGAGATGTTTACGAGATATTGCTTAAACCTTTTGACGACGATTCTACACGTGATTTAATGACATGAGTACATTAAATATTCATAATAGGTCTTGGTGTGGCCGCCTGCCGACTGGAAGAACTTGGCAGATGGCATTTGTCAAGTGTCACAAACATTATTCGCCCACGTGGATTGTTTGTTAAATATTCATTTTCCGTAATGACACAAAGAGTATAAATAACTAATGGATTCGGAGAATAAATAATAGTTTGGGCGAATAATTACTTTTATTCGATGGTCCATTGCAATACTTGTAAGTGCTTCACATGTGTGAATGAGTTACTATAGTCTTGCATTAAACCCTCCAATTAAAAGGTTTATAAACGTCGTTTTTAACATTTTTTCAGTATCACACCGCTTCTTAGGTAGTTAACCAATACACGATTTGGAAATAGTGTCTTCCTAATGCCACTCCACAGTGAATTGGTTGGAACTCGAACCCTTGTCTCCTATTCGAAAGTCTACGACGATAATCATTATGCCAACGCAGATCCGATCCCATTAGTAATAGCAAAATCATCCATTACTACGAGCCGATCATCTACAACTTCAATTGTATATACTGTTGATACGATGTAAATCCGCCATTGAATACATTATAAATAGAAATACATAACACTGTCAACATACGGCGTGTATTTGTGTTTTACGCCCAAGGGTTAGAAAATCTATGAAACCGGGTTTGAATTCATGCATCCCCCATGAGCATCACGTCAATACTAAATCTTCACATATCATGTTAGGAACCGAATCCATCCAATTATGTAAGAGGCAAGTTGTCCCTTATGGACCGACCTAACTCTTTGCAAAGATGGGTGTTTTAAAGTGTGGTGACGCAAATATGAGGCTACTCCTGAATGAAATATGTTTAACCCTTATAGTGTTGGAACCAGCTTTATGCTTATGCAAATAGGTAATATCCTATTACTTTGCGGCTGGCCTTTGATCTCACCTGTTTGCTACCCAGAGTATCTTTCCTCATCAAAATTAAGCAAATATTCAAGGTTTTGCAGACGACACATATATCTATTTTTAGAAAATTACCTAGCATTCTAAGGGTTAATGTAACGTATGTTCAAAGTTGTCGTTAAGAAGAGCAATATTCTTCTTTTGCTGCACACATTGTACGCTTCCTCTGGTAAAGGAGTTTTCATAGAGGAGGGGTTGATGATGCAATGCCTTATTCTAGACGTCAATCGCATCAGAACTGAAATAATGTTGACGCAGTTTTGAACAAAAACAAAAACACACATAAATGAATAAATTACAGACAAATATGGTTCCCTAGGCATACTCTGCACGTGTTGGAAATACTTCAAGACGGAAAAATACATTGTTTGCGTTCTCGAGATTTACAGGAAGACTTGTTTGCTCACCAACGTGTCATTGATATGACGTCCATTTATCAAACGCTAACTCAATCAGCGTGCTGTTTACTCCGTCAGATTTCCTAGTAATGGACGCTTTTCCGAGATGATTCGATTAACTGGTTACTCGAATAATCTTCGATTCTCCTGCATCGTCATGTCCTTGCTTCACTCGCAACGTCTACCGCAGTTAGCGAAACGGAAACCCGTACACAGTATTGTATCAGTAAACAAAGTGAGTTGTCTGGAGCAATTATTTGGTGAGAAATATTTTAATCTAGCTAGGTCATAAAATACTGCCGACCTTATGGCCCAGTCTCATAGCCCGGCCGATGAGGTTCCGATGAGCCAGCGATACGATTTTCTCCGAACTCGGCCGAACACCGGCCGGACAGGGTACCGGCTGTATTCCTTCCGATGTCCGGCCGACCTCCGGCCGGTAGTTGCTGCCACATCGGCCTGTGTTCGGTCGGTCGCCTCAAAATGTCCGGACGGAGTCCGTTCGTGTCACCGAGCTCTGCTTCCGATGAGGAGAGCTCGGTGGCACCAAAAAAATCCACCGAGCTCTACCGATGCCGGACATCGGTCGGGCCATGTGACTGGACCAAAATGGCGTTTCTATACACTTCCTATTTTATAGTTTGTCTTTTAACGAAGTAATGCAAATAGTCATTGACATGTTTCAATAAATGAATAAATCAACAAATGAATCAAGGAATCAACAATGGAATGAATTAATGAATGAATAAATAAATAGATAGATAAATAAATAAATAAATGGATAAATGTATAAATAAATGAATGAATGAATGAATGAATGAATGAATGAATAATTGAATGAATGAATAAATGAATGAATGAATGAATGAATGAATGAAGCAAGCAAGCAAGCAAGCAAGCAAGCAAGCAAGCAAGCAAGCAAGCAAGCAAGCAAGCAAGCAAGCAAGCAAGCAAGCAAGCAAGCAAGCAAGCAAGCAAGCAAGCAAGCAAGCAAGCAAGCAAGCAAGCAAGCAAGCAAGCAAGCAAGCAAGCAAGCAAGCAAGCAAGCAAGCAAGCAAGCAAGCAAGCAAGCAAGCAAGCAAGCAAGCAAGCAAGCAAGCAAGCAAGCAAGCAAGCTTCAATCAATAACGAGCAAGGAAAATAGAAATTATATTGCCCGATTTCTGTCCCATGTGACATTGCCATTATTATTTCATTTCGTATTCATATTCATGTACTATTCATACCACAAAATAACAACAATCACAATAATTCAATCGATGACAGTCGCGATAAAACAATCCCCCAATGCCATTTGCCAAAAGTCAAGATGAAAGGGGAATCTCTGTTGCATTTCTCGTCATCTTTATCATTTCAAATTACGAATGGTATTGACTAGAATCGTTTTGAATTAGATTATTCTTATAGGTAACAAATTGAAAAATAAAAAAACACAAAGAATAAAAAACACATCAAGATATGCCATATTGTCCAGCCCTTTCATCTGTGTATTTACTTTATTTATAGATAAGACTGTACAATAAGAATAGTCTGATCATGAACAACTCTTCGTTGAAAGGCATTTCCCTTAACGGCAAAACCCTTTATGTCAGTCTCACAACTATATATTGTAGCGTTCATACGGGAAAGTAGTAGTGACCTGAAACGTATATTGCTTAGTTAGGCTTAGGAACTTTAAGGAGCATGGATACATGGAATGACCGAACAGATTCGACTCAGTGTACCGTTTTGATAAAATACTTTATGCTAAAAGTGTTCATAAATTCAAAACAACACCTCCTCTTACTTTTAAACTGGGCTAAGAGACACTTCCAATGACGTATCCCATTGTAATATTGTACTTTCATTTAAGATACTTTTCATGTTCATCAGTTTTGACTTACGGACATATTTTCCTAAAATCGCTTAGTAAAACGGTACCCTAATTCTACTAGTAATGGCGTTAAATCCAGATCTGAGAGAGTTTCCAACGACCAGATTTGTTTCCTTTACTACACTAATCTGTCTGGCACGACACCCCGACAGATGAGTGTTATGTATTTTTGTCAGGTTTTTGGACGGTCTTTCTGAGATGGTTGATAAGGTCTGAGCTCCAGTCTGGAAAATATCATCACAGACTGGTATCTCATTTTGCGATCTCAGGCCGTAAGCGAAATCAATAGCCCATGTATTTGATTGGTTGACATTCTGACCGGATCAAGTAGAGTACCGACAGATACTTACGTGTACTTTGAAATCGTACGATATACGTTATTTAGGAATTAGTAACGTCTATGGAGGAATTGATATATTTCCAATGTCGAAGCCTAGTATGTATATGTATACCACTTGTTTGAAGATATAAACATCCTGTCTCATACGTCTAATCAATATAACTCCATTTCCACACTCGATTCAATGTATTGTACGAGATATCATAGCAAAGAGAACCACACAAATAAGAAACGCATTCCTGTTTGTAAGATTTTCCATTTTTCATTTAAACCCTATAATGCGGGATTTCATTAGAATCGTCTTATTGTGACGGTTTTAATGAATTCTCACAATAAAGCATTGATAACGTACTTGTTAAAGAAATAACGTGTAATGGTCCCCTGTTTAGAGCCTTTGGGACCTGTATCACAAAGGTTTGCGAGACAGGTTTCCTCGTAAACGTAAATATAGAGAGGAAAGACTACCTCCGAAACGCGTTAACTTAAAAATATTACATACACAAATCAAAATTTACCTTTTGAGATTCAAGTTTTACGTTAATCTTGAAAACATACACATCAATTTATGAATCTTTATGAAACATACCCCTTAACCATTTGCTTGATAAGTGCGAATCAACATTCCTATTTCCACACAGACCTATCTTTGACCAACAGTTCCTTGTAATCCAGAGATTGTTTGTCGTAAAGACAGGCTGATATCAAGATAATCAGGTGAAACTTTCCCAGACAACGATCGCTTTGACAGGAATTTAATTTTCTTGACGAATTAGCGGAATTTGTCAGGACTCTGTTTACAATACGATTTTTACTATCGTTCCCGACGTTTCTAGAATTGGATATTGACCAGAAAGGAAAGCAGGTGTTTTCAAATAGTCTGTTTCGACTCTTTGAGCTGTATATGGAGCTATTATACAACGGTTTTCTTTGGGTGCCCTTTTACTCGCTGTAGCTCTATCGCACCAAAGAAAATCCAACAAAGGACCTGGCACTTATGGGTCTAGACCTCGGAACCTCTGAGTTACAAGTCCACTACCTTAAATAGTGAGAGGCAACATGTTGTCAAAGTTTAAGTATTTAAGCATGACAACTATTGACTTACCGACTTCAAGTATGAGGTAAAATTGTTTTCTCTTTTTCAAGAGACTACTGTTGAATGAATTTGAGTTATATTGTTTTAGATGTACGAGTATATTGGGATTTGCACAAAAATTCAGGTTGTTGGTTTTCCATATCACCTTAATTGTGTTCATATATAAAGACAATGTTTGGGTCAACAGCGAACCAGAGGCCAGAATGTGAAAGATAATTCAGTAGATCATAAAGGAACAGCGACACAAAGATTCATCATCGACAGACATTCCTCTCTTTACATGGTGCAACGTATTTCTTATCTTTTGTTTTTACAAAAATTGAAGATTGTTTTCCTCTAACTAGTGTTTCAAAGTAAATAAACACAATCAGACCAAGGTTTGTTAATCAATCGGCTTTGAAACAACACTATATATTTTAAGGGAACAAAACGTGTCTTAGGGTTTTTTGCAGGGCGGTGGTTTCTAGATAAAACCCCGCGGATTTCTTCTGCCTGCTCTTGACCCATGCAGCAGTATGTTATCAGGAAAATTCGACACACCCTAAACATGCACTTTTTAAACACCTGCGTCGACTGAACCAGGTCAGTAGTGTGGTAATTTAAATATATATCTCATCACGAGTAAATTTTACATTTCCAGCAATATTTCTATGTTGATTTCGGTTATTTTTTATCGAAAATAGTTGTGATTTACATAACCATAAATATCATAAAACATGTTATTATTGCTTACAACATATATTTATATAGCATGTGTGAAGACGTTTGTAAAAATCATCGTTTCCAATCATAAGCAGGGAAATGTCGATGGAGTAATGATGTAACAATGGAAATATCGGAGAAGAATCTGCCGAGATTACTCGATAATCAAATAAAGACTATAGAAAATAGTTGTGATTACCAAGTCGAGTATTCGACTAGAGGTAGAACCAAATTACTAGGTGATTGTATCAATTAGATCATTAATAAGAACCACCCAGGGGTGAGTTAAGAAGTACTTGCTGTTCTAAAAGCCTTCTTTCAAAAGAAAAGTAGACTTGATTTTTTTCCTCATTATCAAGTTAGATAAAACGCCCCCTCAAAACAAGCACTCAAGTGCGGTTGCCAAAACGTATTTGAATTTTGACACTGATTCACCGTCGATAACACTACTCTTTACTGAACAACATAGCTTTCCTCGTTCTAAGAGAGGAATTTTATATTTCGCAATTGAAATAAAATCTGTACTTTTACAAGGATGCCAATACAAGCAAATCCTCATGTTCCTATAATGTTTTATAATCCGATAGATATATCAAACAAATTTTGAATTTGGTGAATTGTGAACTGATTCTCGAATATGAATACTTTTTAAAACAGCAATATTTTAGTGTGAGTTTGCAAGCGGTTAATCATCGTTTTAAACAGGTATTCATATACATAAGTATTCATATTCTTGTCACAACCCCCTCTTGTCATAAGTTCAAATGCGTTGTGACTAAAATTCCACTTTTAGTCGATATTTCTAGTGATATAGTGACATTTTCTATTCAGAAGTTAAACGTAGTCAAAAACAAAAGTGACAACTGCAGCAATTACATGTACAGATCGTCGTAGATGCATCTTATCTTAATATCGCCTTTTGCAAAGGTTTCTTATGGCGATTGTCCATGGACGAATACTACGCTTAATAATTAGCAGGCAATTTTCGAATATGCTACATGTATCACCTTGCTTTCGATTTAAATAGGATCATGCCCATGCAAATTTGCGTTTGTCACGATGTTTAGATAAAAAATGAAAATACAAATGCCAGGTTTAAAAAATCATGGATGTACTATTGCCTGGTGTAAAACCTGAACAAAAAAATCGTCTTTGTCTTGAAACAGTAATGAACAAGCACATATTTTTGAGTTTGGTCTTTGGCAGTTCCGAAAGAAGCCTAACAGCCAAAACAGGCTGAGTAATCAGAATACACTTGCTGAGCCGTACATTCTACTGTCAATCAGAGGGCTTATCAGTAAAATGCTTTCAGATGTTGGAATGCCAAATGCAAACCATGAGTATTTCTTTGAAATGAAAACAAATCCTTAGCTCTTAATGTTTTAGGGTGAGTTTTGTTGATGGAACGCTGGAAACCGGGTAGCGCATATTGTCATGACAAATCGAGGGACTAGTGCAAAACTATAGAAAATACTTCACAAAAGTTAAGGACTTATTACAATATTTCCGAATTCATCTTTGCAGATCATCTACTTGATGTGATAGGGATCTGGGTACCGATTTACTAAACAGTTTACGTTTAAGATTTGCGTAAGTCTTAACAACAATACCTTGTATTTCAATATTGGGCTAAGCAATATTGCAAAGTAACACATCATTGGAATCGTCTCTCACATTGCAATATTGTACTTTCATTGAAGATACATCCATGTGTTTCAGTTATGCCTTACGCAAATATTTTCCTTAAGTTGCCTAGTAAAGCGGTACCCAGGTTTTGAGTCCGTACATGCTGATCCCTGTTGGCGCTTTCCGTCAACTTGATATTTTGATGTCGTTATCAATCCCATGCCATCCCATTGTTTCTAAACGTAAAATGTCCACTCTCAGCCTACAAGGTAGGCTCATGTTGATGTACACAGTAACTCAACACCGTCGTTCAGGTTCGGCCGGGATAAGTGCGTTGACACTATACTTGCTGATCTTAGACGAGGCTTCCGCAATCTCAATATATTGATGTATTGATGTCGTTATCAAGCTATGTCATCTCTTTGTTTTTTAAAACACAAAATATCCACTATCAGCCTGCAAGGTTAGTAAATGCCTATCTAGCTCGACATTTAGCCATGGTGCCAATTTGGGAATACTCAAACTAGATATTTTGTTGTCAACACAACTCGATATCAATGTATTAACCCTTTCCCAAACAATAACGACATTTCACTAGATTGTTGCAGATGACTCTAGAAAACATTATGGGAAAGGAAGAAATTGCTTGTGACAAGCAATTTCTCCTCTTCCCACAATGTTTTCTACCCTATCAGAAGATTAATTTCCAATTTCATCTCATTTTGAGATGACGCCTGCAAACTCTTTCCATTTGGGATAGAGTTAAAAATTTGGCGTTTGGTAAAGGGTTAGGGAATACATGCACATAAGAGTAGTGTTGCCTTCTTTTAGCCTAGGACTATATATACGTAGTATGACGCTTTTGAACAGCCTGGCAGGACGGCTAATACTATTCTGATAAATAATTAACGAATATTGGGAATGTCCCGCTGTTCCTTGGCAATTATAATTGATATATTAAGTTCAACAGAGACGCATGGCACATTGATTGACGTCACCTAATTGCCATCACTATTATCACATTGGTAAATGCCAAATGCACGCTTTCCACTTGAATAACAAATGATAATTAAATGTGTTGTTTTTTTGCTGTGTATATAATGGGCCGGTGGCCTAATTACCTAATGAACATTATTGTATTATATTGTTTATTGTATTTAGGTCCAGCAAAAGAATACACTACTTACTTGTAAATGGTCCTATTCAAAAATCACTTACCATTAATCACTTCAAGCGCTAACCTCAAGGCATTCGAGCACTTACCTCTAGGCACTCGAGCACTTACCCTCATGTACTCGAACACTAACCTCTAGGCACTCAAGCTGTAACATCTTACCACTCGAACACCTGATACTAGCCACTCGACTAGTACAGGGGCTCTATCAAGTTGATTAATGGGTCTGCTTCGGGTTAACTTGTCTTACTATAAAAACACCAGTTCACGGCTTTGGACGTACGGCTAAGCATTCCGACAATACTGTTTTATCAAAGTCCTGTTAAGCATTTGAATGTTTACCTAAACACACTCGAGTTTACCTTTAGTTGAGGTTACCAAATACATTCTGCTATCACATCTAAACTAGAAGTCAGACATATATTGTTGCTGAAGCGCCACAAAGCAATGACCGGTAACAAAGGGGCTGTCCCTGAGTTGAGGTATTTCTAGTTATTTTGTTGCAAATAGCGACCACTCAAGCTCCTCAAACTAATCGCCCCTTGCTACACTGCATCGATCACTGCCACCACAAGATTCAGCCTGATTTTGGATGAAAGTTTAATGATTCTTTATCAAGGTTTTACCGGATATATAGTAGGTGATTTACTAATAATATCTTTTTGTGTTCATTTCTGACCAGGGATACTGAACAGTTTTTCGTTTTTTTACAAATACAGCATAAATAGATGATTCTTTTGGACGCCGCCATCGTTATTTGCCATTTCCGTTCCTAAGCAGATGGTCATGAGACATTTATGTGATATTTATGGTGGCAGTGACCAATCCCGATAAAGGAAGATCACTGGTGGTGTGGAGTTTGGTAACCACTCTTTCAAGGCTCATGTATCATTACAGATCTGGCGAGTAGCAATGTTTATTAGAGGACTCTGCTTAAAGACAATGCATACTTACGTACACATTCTGATAAAATCATGTGTTCAAAAGCTGTTTCACATGAAACATCATACTGCAATACAAAAACTGTATCGTTTCAACGGCGTTTTGATTCGACTATCAGTGGTTCACACGTGCCAACAAGCACCATTAAGCTTAGTTTAGAACTGTTTGTAATGCATACATGGATAGAGGCCAAACCTTTAGATAATCACACGAAGAGACAAAGCACCTGATCCACGATTTAATCAGATGGGTAACTTTAAACTAATCAAATTACTGGAAATACGAGCCTTGGTAAAACGACAACACCCATCTCTGATTTAACACATTTAATTGGAACGATAATGCACGTGTAGGTTAAATTGACTGGAAAAGAAATTAAGGCTTTTGATATTTTGATTTTCACCTTTTATTCACTTTCGTATATATATAGTACTGGTGATAATGATAATACCAGGGCCCACAGAAAAAAGGGAAAAATAAGTCAGAAAAAGAGTAAATTAAGTAAGTCTTATTTGTAAAATTTTTGAACTAATTCAAATTTTATCCAATATTTCTCGTAAGCTGTTGGGGTCAAATACCTGCTCAAAGGTTCATTGGAAATAAATGACTGCAGCTGCAAATTGGATAACAATCATTTGATTAAAACGAGAAATTTTCTTAAACGGTTTAAAGCCCTTCTTTAAGATTTGATAAGATCGAGTCTTGCACTTCTATTCATTTTCTTTTATTAAGTCAACTGCAATTTACGGTTAATCTTTTGAGATGCAGCTGTTTACGTTTCTTGTGGAACAAATAGGCCATCTCGATTTTTTAGGGTACCATTTGTCTTTTTCTTTTCCTCGCTGCTATACATAGAAATATTCGTTCCCTGATAAAATTAACTTACTAATTGTTTTAAGAGCAACTCCCAGTTACGCACTGTACAGGATGCAGAATATGTCGCCTTGAATCAACATGAACTTGCTGCACACATTGGTCAGAGACTACACACATTTGTCTTAGAAACCACATTTTGTTGATGTGTTTATAGCGTTGGGCCAATAGCATCTATCTACGTCTTTGGCCAAGACTGAGTGACCAAAAACTACCTTCCAATGATCTTTACAAATGTGCGTCGTCCCAGTTTAGTCTATGGTGACTTCACATTCTGACTGATGACGATACGCAGTTTTAAATAGGTACATTTTCTCCCGTCGCTGACCGTATAGTTCAAAAGTACACGTCTATCACAAAATGTAAGCTTGGAGCTTGTTATCTAAATACTGCAGATTGAATATCATAATCAAATCATACCAGATAAGAAATATTCGCAACCAGTTAAAGTGCGTTAAACATTCCGATACAACCCATTTCTTTAAAATATTGGCTTATGTCAGGGATATAACATGAAATGTATGGAATTCACATCGATAATTCCAGGCTTAGTCAGGTTATTTAAAACATACGGGCAGTCAATGTCAGTTTTGACGTTATCGATGGTGTCTCATTAGTTTGTTAGGTGTATTTCGTTATGAAGGGGTGTAATGCCGTGTCAACTAATTTTCAGTAATGTTACGACTTTCATCGATCCCCCAGTACTATACTACGACTTTGAATAGAATTGTCAATGGACATCCTCACGAAACAAGAGTAATCGATGGGGCTTGAACTAGGAACCCCGATTTATAAGTCCGCCATCTTTACCGTTTGTTATATCTTTAAGCTCGTACATCTGTAACGCATACAGGAAATTGATTGGGATCTCCAATACTTTGGTTGTGAATCTTTACTGACTCTAGCGCCTGGGGGCTTTCCCAATCGATCCGGCTGAGATGTTTTCAGTATTGTAGGTTGATCTTCATCTTTGATGTATTGACATCAGGAACCCAGATAAGTGTGTGTATCAAAGGCTTTTTTCGTTTTAAAGTGCAAACCTCCAAACTTTATTAGAAAAAGATAAAAACCAGACAATCAAAATAATAGGCTTTGTGCCATTAAACGGTTCAAATGGGTGGCCTCAATGAAGGGATAAGAGAAAGAATGTTGCCAAGAAGTTTGTTAGTGTAAATTGCCACTTATCTAAAGCTATGACCACTATGCATAAAGACCCGCGCCTACCAGATTAAATCTCAAAGCCGTGATATATCCTCTCTCATAACTCATTATCTGCCTTCGCGTCTTGCGGGTATCGACTTTCACTTACCGACCTAGAATGCATAATCATTTCTTAATTACATGTATATGATATGGGCGTTATGTTAACCTCTTTCATACTATGGACAAGGCTGTAGCTGTAATTCGTATCTCGTGTTGATAACTCAACAGTTGTCAAGATGAATAACACGGTTTCCAACCGATGAAATGTTTATAAATGGTAATGCATACATTATATTTGTTTTATGAACAAAAACGCATAATGCAAGCATTGAAAGAGGAACTTCTCATTTTGAGGATGAAAGAGTAAGTTCTCCTTCAGATGTTAAACTTTCTGAACCCTTTACCAAACGCCAAATTTTTGACTGTCCCAAATTGAAAGAGTTTGCAGACATCTTTTCAAAATGTGATGAAATTGAAAAGTAATATTCTGAAAGAGAAAATGTTTTCCAGAGTCGTCTGCAACAAACTGGTCAAATGTCGTTATTTTTGGTAATGGGTTAATGCCGTCAATCGTTCTAACATACCAAGAGGGCAGTTTTCCTTCGTAGAGCATCAGCTATGGCATATAATGGAAATATGCTCGATTCAAGTTAGCAGCGACTTCCATCTTACGTCCATTCAGTTATCCATATTCATTCTGAATTATAAAACTTATTTCAAAATTGATGTTAAATATTTTGATTAATACCATTACACTTCACATGAATCTGAAGTTTAGTTTAACATTAGACAGACGCCCAAATAAACTAATAAATCGTAAATTGTCATCTTTGCTTGGTTTAATTGCTGCGCACATACATGTACCAATATTCAGTACATCGCTTTACCTATTGCCGTATGGAAGATCTTGGTATTACGATGTGATACTTTGGTTGACTCCTTACTAATGCTAAACATATGTTTCGCACATGTCAAGTACTTTCTGTCTTCAATCGAACAAGACAAAGCAATGCTACCTATGTTGGACGTGTCATGATGAAACACACCCTTGCTTAAAGATGCCGACCTTGACTTGTAAGCCTCACAAACGACCTAGGTACCTTTGTTTACAAGAATGGTGTTTCACGCCGTGTCAACAATTTTTCAGCTATGTTACGGCTTTTCTTGATACATCAGCACTAGGCTATACCTCTGAAGGATCTTGCCGAAGACCACTCCCATAAAACCAGAAATGATGTCGCGTTTAATTTGGACACACCATGTGCAGCTGAGAAGAACATTCAATTTTAGAATTGCACATGGCTCTCAGTGATTTACTAGCGACTAGCCATGAAACTGAAAGTTATACGTGACATCTATGCTTCAATGACATGGAGTTTCGTGTTGATAGCAAACATGCTTGTATAAATCGCACATGTCACGTTACATGATGGCGGCATGTGATCTGTTCGCATGGAATTTGTCCTCTCTATAACTTACGAATTTGGCTTGTTGACGATGTAATACGATATAGTTGTTTTGTTCAATGGAATGCCTCACGCAATGTGTTACTAGTATCTGTTCAAACACAATCAGTAATCTGTGCTGCCTTATATCAATCTTAAAGAAAATAAGATGCAAATGAAAGGGATTTGTGTATTTTGTAATACGATTCCCCGTGAAGTCCATAAATATAGATAGAGGGGTCCACGTACTTTCTTCATTATTAAGCGTTTTGACAGATGGTGATGTCGAAAATGACTCTTGTTTTGCGTGACTGAATGTCTAAGGTGATATCTAATCAGTATACATTGTAGCATGTTGAACTTGACAAACATATCATATAGCTGAGATGTTATAATACAAATGCTATACGGCCATTCATAGCGTGACAGAATATCTTACGCTTAATACTATCAGTTCACATGGAAAGGTCATTTAGCTGCTGTTTCTATGTTTACTGCATGTAAAAAGTATTGAATTATCTTGCAGAGTACGTATTCGGAGTTATGTCCTTCCCTTTCTCAACGACAAACGTGATTTTGCATCAGTCCATTTGGCATCTAGGGGGGAAAGCATTTGATTATAACAAATGCCTTCTTCTATATATAAAGCTTTAAAACTGCAATGTTATATGATTTACCTTTTTGTCAATCTTTTTAACAATATTAGACACTGCAGAAAACCCCAAACATGTAGCAATCATCATTTTGCAACAAATATGCTTTGATCTTCCAGAAAAAAGCCCTTACACAATTCATTGGTATGTCGTTACTGAGAGTACAGCTTCATGCATGTTACAACGCACACCTATATGACAGATGAATCTAATCTTCACAGCTATTATGTAAAGTGTGCTATGTCTATTACTTGTTGCACGTTCACAGCTTTCATTCATTACTTACACAATGTCTGTAAGATAGTTAACATGTGTTAGTGCTTGTTGATTTAATCGACATAATCCAGTGGTATTATCAAATACTAATGAACGACTAAAGGGAGTTCTCCAAGAACTGAGACATCCCTCTGTGAAACAATGACAGACGATGTATCATTCAGTGAAACGGGTATAATTGTGGGTTTAGTTTATAAAGCATATGCATCGTCATGTGAAATGGGATACACATTTATAAAGAATCATTAAAACAAATGTATTTCATTTGCCTTGTATGGTGTGAGATAGCAGAAAATGGTTTAGGTGGGATGTTGTGTCGTTCCAATGACGAAGTGGTTTGAGAGCAGAATTTGAAATCACATGGGCCATCTAAGCGTTCGTATAAATAAGGGTAGTGTTGTATTCAAATTGTCATCAAAGATAATTTCAGTTATCATAAACAACATATTGAAATCAGTGTTATCGAATAATACTCACGCTGAAACTTTTCGTGTGTTACATTGTTTAAATTGTCAATTGCTATTTAGGCAGAGACAAAGGGATAATATGTTAAGGGTTGATTTGTAATGCTATCATAAACATCACCGCTGTCATAATGCATCACATATATATGACATATGCATGGAATGATTATACAACAGAACCTCTTGTATTACCTTAGCCAAGGTCATTGCCTCACCACGGAGTCTGTGCCTCCAAACCTTCAGGAGATACAAGGTACGGCACGGGGTAGTCAACATCTTACACTAAGAAATTGCGTAAGATCAAAACCAGTTTTGTCTTACTATAGTATTCAAAAAATCAACATTGCAAAGTAACACATCATTGGGATCGTCTCACTGATGGTGTGTCGCGTTGCAATATTGTACTTGTATTTTAGATTAATATAGGAAAACAGTATGCACATTTAGCATTTATTGTCTTAAACATGCGAGGAAATACTTGTAGCAAATGCATGTTCACCAACGACCTTGATATAGAGGGACTGGCGTTGAAAAAGATGCAAAACGTATATTGGAAACAGAACATTCTCTAATTGACAAACCTCCAAATTGATGCAAATTCATACTGGCTTGAAAAACATGTTTGTGGCATATGATAAGTGAAAAGTATAGTTACTTTGTTCAGAAATTTCTTTTTCAATAATTTACGTTTTATTGTTACACAGCTTAGATCATTGTAGAGTAAAACGGAACGAAAACAAGAAATAAAAAAAAGTAGGACGGGTAAAGATGAATCTCTTTCGACTTGTCAACAACAGGCAAAAACACAGACACTGCCTAAACTCGAGTCTGCGCATGTGCAGTAAGTAAACCCCGAGCGAATCACACGTTGTAGTCAAGCACACGCTCGTGCCATACTCACACCTCCAATATACCTTATTGCTATATTAATCAGACATCAAAGACAAGGGTATCCGATCTTCTTTGCGCTTGGAATGTGTCTAAAAAATCCCGGATTTGCACGTTGCAAAGAAAGCGGAAAACATCGCATCTGTTTGATTTTGACGATGGGGATGATGCATTTTGCTTTAACAGCGACCTGGTGCATATGTTTTGTAGGAACTGAGGAATTCTCAAGCCGAAATGGTGTGCGATTTGTGCACGCTATTGTGTACTTGGACAAAAACGATAAACAGCCTGTGATGCTGGAGATAATTATTTATTTGTTCAATGGTGGATGCCGTGTCAGCATTTTAATCGGGTTGTGATCTTCTCAGAACAGTTTGCAGCTTACTGATTTCTCAATTAAACCCTACTAATTCTACCATTTTTCGACATTGAACTACTGTTGTTCCATGACTTATGCTTAACAAATCATCCATCATTCACAGGAGTAATGAGGAATTAACAGAACTTTGTTCGTCAACGTCTTGTTTAATAATTGTCTCAAAGAAGTAAATATGATCAAAACCAACAATGACCTATTGATTGAAACATCAATTTTGGTTGGTCTTCTTTGGTAAATCATGAAGAAGAAACCTATGTAACTTGACAATAGCAAGATGATAATTCATCTAGATTTACCCCACACACATTATCCCCCGGAGACGAAAATTGTCTGCGAGTCTGATAAGCCATTTTGGCTTGTCTTCCCCAGAGATGAGTTATTTCTGTGCTAGCTGATAGAACGCCTACATTTTGTAGACGTTTCAGATAGAAATGGCTATGGTTGCTATTTACAGCCCCACACAGTACTTCATAATCACAATTAGTATAGTTCCACAGGAATTCTATGTCGATTGTCTCAATCAACTCAAAATTAATGTCAATACTTGGACACGTGATTCAAATCGCCACCAAGAGTTGTCGTTCTTTTTCAATCGACACACATTCATGCGTTAGGTTGGGTTAACTGCCCCTTAACGTTACATTGGTACCTATCTATTATAGAACGACGGGAACCAGGATCCGACCCAGTACTTTACTCGTAGTATTAACTCCGCAGTTTTCTGAGCTATTTGTTTGGTCAGGTAATCGTTCCAAAATACGACAACAACAATAAGAAGCAACAAAATGCATGAATCATTGTTTTGCGATAATCAAACAGTCAGCCTTTATCAGACTTTGATTTATCCACTAATTTGAATCCAAAGTTTTGTCAGAACTTCAATTCCAAACTATTTTATAGGGAGCATCGTTTCACGACCAAACGTTTGTTTGCTTTGAATCTGCAAACATTCATCTCCAAAGACAGTGTGCTGTTTTGTTCCTTCCGTTACCAGCCAGAATTCTGTGTGGTAAATTTGTACGAAACTGTTCTTTATATTCGATAGACGAGAGACCGGTTCCCAGTCTAATTCGTCGTATCCACAGATCGTGTATGTTGAGCGCATTAGACGCATGGTTTTCCCATCACAGTCGACAAATTATCAGCGCAATCAGCACTACTTCTGCTTTATTCGCATACTGCATTATACAAGATGTGGCGCAAGAAAACACATGATGATATGCTTACCAATGATTATTTCGCTTTATATTGTTGCAAGATGAAGGAAATGTTTTGTTAACATGAAAATGCATAGTTTCTTCTGTGTAATCTTTGAAATCAAACGCTGTGGCCTTATTATGGCGAGATGTAGACACATTGACATCAAGTATTGGTAATTTACATGAGAGTTTTGTTCTATACTTTTAGAACCATATACAGATGTGCGTAAAACAAGCTTAGAGAAATATTTACCAATGCTGTACCTATGCGGTACAGTGACTAGTTTGCTCATATTTGGCGATCAGATTGATACAATATCATTCGGTATACTAAAAGCTTGGCAGATGTGCAAACTCCTTAAATGTATGGCTTAATTGCTGTCGATAAAATGCTCTAAACTCCCAAAACAAATGGTTGCATACCAAAATTAACGGATGCAATTGGCATAACAACATCCTGCTAAAATACTAAAAAAATGTGAATTGAAAAGAACATGGTTGTTTCATTACAATCTTCCACATTGGCCAATATGCATAACACTACCATATACACATGCATCCTATAGGAATAAGGGATGGACTTCGTTTTTTCTTAACTTGCATTGCGAACCTTCCCACGAGGGATAACGAATCTAATTGGATTGGTTTGGAATTTAAGTTGTCTTCATGTTAGTGTCTGATATTTCACGTTATTTACCGTGTAGGCGGTGGAATCGAATTTGAATCTGGAATAGATTCGAGTTGGATTGTAGTTTGTCCATTAAGCCATGGGTTTCCCAGAGGGCAGAACGGTTGTATAATAGACAGTGTGTTTTTCACGAAATATGCCTATATGTCTGCAAGAATTGGCAAAACAGCTTAAATGTCACTTTAACACTCATAGTCTTAATAATTCCTTTTTGTATAAATTGAGATAAAACCAGCTTAATTGTGTTCCTTTTTAATAGTAAAAATAATTTGTAAAAAATACAGTGAGTGCTTTACGAAATATGCTTTTATACCGACAAGAATTCGCAAAAAGACAGCAGTGTCAATTTTCACAAATAGTCTCTATAATGCCTTTTGTATCCATTGAGAGAAAACCCAACTTGAGTGTGTTCCTTATTTTCACTAAAATAGCTTGGCAACAGATAATAGCTTTGTGACTGGTTAAAACTGTTGCCATTGAGCATTCTTGTGAAACATTAGTCTTTTCATTAAATTGATTCCAACCACACATTGTAAGTAAATTCTATTTTATACTTGGCATTCCTTGTCATCTGCTGTTACTTTGAATTTGGTCCCGTCACATTGTACACTATTAACGTGGTATATAGCTATGGAAGCTAACGTGGCTAGAATCGTTCTATTCCTGTTCCCATCATCCATATCAGTAATCATGATCACCTTAACGCTTTCTTCTTTACCCCTGAAAACCATAAAACTGGTGCAAACCACCCACTCAACCGGGAGCATGTACATTAACCCTTTACCAAACGCCCACTTTTTCGACTGTTCCAAATTCAAAAGAGTTTGCAGACGACATTTCAAAATGTAATGAAATTGAAAAATAACCTTCTGATAGGCCAGACAACATTGTTTGAAAAGGAGAAATTGCTCTTAACGAGTAATTTCTCCTTTTCCTACAATGTTTTCTAGTGTAGTCTGCAACAAAGTGGTTAAATGCTGTTATTGTTTGGTAATGAGTTAAACATGTAATAAACACACATCTTCGCCGTCGTATGCATTAATTAACATGCTGGTACATGTGTTCCTGTTGTTGTTAATTCGTTGTTATTACACTTATAGATAACAGTGAGTTATAGGTTGTATTGTTTGGATTGGCTGTATATTCCTAAGTGCTTTATTCCATTACACATGATTTATGTTTTATTTCCCGTAACTGTATAAGTGTGGAACATGTTAAAGCTATTAGAATGAAGGAAATACAGATACACATCGTCGCTGTAAAGTTTAAAATGTTGTTTCTCTTTTGAAGTAACAAAGGGCTTATTGGTTATTGGTTCAATTGAAGTGAGATTCTTTCTCTCTAGAGTCCAATTGGTCAACACCATTTGCGCTCAGAAATCGAATTAGAAGGAACCAAAACATCTGAGGTCGCCGTGCCCTTTGTTGAACGCTAATATCCAATTAAGAGTCATTGGTTCATAGACAAAATATGGGTCATTATTTTGGACTAACCTAAATCAATTCTGCAAGAAAGGCGCTGTGATACACATATCCTTAAAAACTTAAGTTTCACATTGTCTTGTACGAGACATTTTGATGTGCTTTGATTTTAAAAAGAGGCAATGCTCTCTTGATTAAATTGTTATGCCTGAATCAAAATTGACGAGAAAAAATCTTAGTAGAAATAAGATTTGTACCCACACAAAGAGAAGACATGGTGATTTCTTTAAGATGTGTCCTATTATCTGCATTAGTTGATTACATTTGACGAATCTTATCAAATGACAGAGCGCTCCGTGAATTGTTCTGTACTCATGTGTATTTCTGCGAAAATCCTTCCCCCATATATGAATCAAAACTGGTCAAAAAAGAAAACGGCAACGTACGTAGAATATAAAGCTTATGTTCAAGCGTTTTCTTTGCTCTATTAAGTGAAAACAACAACATTGTTACAATGGGAGAAATTTTATTTTTTGCCATGATGAATTTATCTTGTTAAACCTTATAGTTCTAGAATAGACTTCATGCTTATGCAAACAGGTGGGATCTATGCCAGCCGCCAAGTCAATTGGCTACTGGCCTGTGATCTAACCTGTTTGCTACTCTTATAAGCTTTTCTCACCAAAGTATTTAATCACAGGTGCTTCAATACGAGTTAATTATCGAGGAGTAATGAGTTTTAGTACACAAAAGGAGAAACACATTATCAAAGAGGTTGTAGACCACATATGTATTCTTTTTTAAAAAGGAAAATAATCTCTTGAACGATTAAAAATCATTTAAATCATGATCGTTTCCTTGCAAATTTGAATATGCTTAATGCAGTTTATCATTTTTCGCAATTGTTACAAATCTCGGACGACGAGGGCACATTAATTCGGGATATATTTGTATAGGACTTCACAAAGTCTTTTACTTGATGGTTTGAAGCAAAGATAGTTGCTATTTAAATCATTGTTTCTTCTCGTCCTAACGACAGGATCACAGAAAACTGATTTTGTTTAGAACTACACGTCTTTATGATTCATCAGATGGATATAACACATGAAAAAGATCATAACACATCATAGTAAATATCAAATGAGGGAGGTACTTTAATCTAATTGTAAATTCTTTTGGACAGTCGGACAGGTGATAAAGAAACCGTATGGAAGGCATTAAGTAATCTCTACAAGGGTATGCCACATACCACGTTGCTTCATAATACATGTTAGAAACGAACGATAACTTTGCATTGGTGATCGCGCAGAAAAGTATATGCAGATGAATTCTCCGAAAAGGTGACGGCGCCAAATCAATTTGATTTTAAGTATTAGAATTTATCCGTAACTTCGTAAATATTCGTTAAAACCACACTTTGACGGACACTTTTATACTGCTGTAAATAGGATACGTTGCCCGGATATTCTTTAGACGAACATGTTTATACCGAATACCATTATATAAACTGTATCAATTCATAATACGTTCTGTCCTCTGCTATTGTTATCGTTTGGGACCTGTCAAAGTATTCCCCAACTGGAGGAATGAGTTAAACACAAGCAATCTGATCGGTTACTTAGTACCTTATGCCAATTGATTACATATATCTAACATAAGAAAAGCTTGCTTTACTCTTGCATTGCACCCTAAATAGGGAATAGATGGTTGGTGTCGTGAATCGGAAATGTTATCGGGCAAGGCTTAGGAATATTATCCGGTGAGTCGAAGAAGAAACGGATAATAATCCGAAGCCGAGCCCGATAACTTTTCCCATTCAAAGACACCAACTTTCTATTCTATTTATCCTGTTACCTTTGTGTATTCAAACAAACAAATAAACAAAATAAATGTGGATAAAACACGAGGAGAAAAAAGGAAAAAACAAGTAGAGAATGATGCAATCGTGACGTCATGACGTCATAATTCATCACGTGCATGTGTTATATGGTTAGTGCCGGATATCACAAATGTTATACGGCACCTAGTTATCGGTCCCAAAATGACACTATGGACAGGATAGATACTTTTATATCCCTGTTCACCGTTTGCAACTGTGCATATCGAAAGTCTGATTATGCAACATACCAGGAACTAAATGGGGATGGTTTATCAATTAAGCATCAGTATACATTGTTACAAACAGGAGAAATATTCGACATATACTAACTAGACAATGTTCCTGATTACTTCATCCTGTTGTGTTATCTCTATGTGTAACCTATATATATTCGTATCCTTGTCGGCCATTGTCTGAGGCGTATGACAAAAGTCTGACATACCAACAAACCAGTTACGAAATAAGATATGGAAAGGTTATCAATTGAAAATCAATTTACATCGTTAAAGACAGGGGAATTATTAGTAATAAGTAATTTTCCCGGATATGCCTCAGTCTGATTCGTGTTCGTTCGCGTAGGTTGACAGGTGGATTCGGGTTTTCACTCGAGATCTTCTTTTTGGTGCCTCGCAGAATGGTAGATGATCCTTCAAAAGAACTTGACTTTAGCCTCATTGAATTTTGAACAATCTATAGTCTGTTTCTATCCCTTAAAGACATCTTAAATCTATCTAAAATCTACTGAAGCGAGGTAAAGTGTCCGTTATAATACGAAATACATTTATGCTGGGGATGATGTGAAAACAGAATATAGTATACTGGTAAAGCCTTTAAATAAATTGTGCATGTTAACCATTATAGTACTGGAACCGACTACATGCTTATGCAAACAGGTTACTCTGGGTTCCTATCCCAACAAAATAAAGCAGATATTTAAGGTTTAAGAAAGCCGACTTCACAAAAATTATATTTTTAGAAAATTACCCAGCATTCTAAGGGTTAAACAAGCAGGTCTCCGAATGAAAGATGACTAGGCGTGATTCTCAATCAGCCATCCTCTTTTGTTCTTAATTGATGGTTATCTCTTGTGACCCTACCGGCATTAAACGTTTTTGTGAGAGATAAGAGCGATTTAATGATGTACCTAACAACTTCACATGCCGATCAAAACAAAACCCGAGGCAACTGAATCATTCGTTTAATCTAATTATTGTAAACAAAAACGAAAACAAATGTTTATATGAGCTCTTATGTAAATTCCCTTTTACTGAAAAAATGAATAAAAGAATCTTGACATCTTTGCTGTGTAATGTTTAGTCTAACATACCGAGGGTTCAATGCAAGACAGTGGCAAGTTCTTTTCAAATATATACATGTAGTTTAGATGATATAGTATGTCGCTGAACCCTCGATTCACCGCATCAATCCAATCTTTATATATATAGGGCCACCTGCTTTGATCTTTATAAATGCATACGCCTCTTTACTCGACATTACTTAAATACTCGTACTACCCTTACGAGATGCACGAGGAGAAATGTGTCGATCAGGGTGAGATCCCTGGACGGTGTAAGCTGATCCGCCGGTGTTTATCACATCGAAGTAAAGAGAAAGATCGGCATTTAATGTAGCCCCGTACAAAGACGCTCAAAACGTATGTTTATCATCTGATAGGAGATGAGATGTAATTAATAACGCAACTGTTATCTCTAAAGAAGCTACTTACTAGTAACCCTTCCACCCCATACACGAATTTTAGACCTTCTGTCAACTAGTATGCGAACTGTAACGGGTATGTCAGAAGCGTAAAAGGGTTTACACCTGTCCATCATGACGCTTTCTTTCCTACACTTAGTTGCAGGTGTTATGTCAATTGCCTTCCACATTTGGGACCTGTTTAAACAAAACGGAGTCGTTTGACAGTTGTTAAATGCACAGAGAAGTTTATGTAAACTATGGGAATTTTCAAAAAGGTAGTCAGACAATTCCATGACAAAGGGTATGCCAATGTATGTATATATTACATAAATGTATAGCCTGGAACATTAAGGGCTCTATGACCCGGTAGTTATCCGATCGGGTGTGTGGCGTCAAGTTAACATATGGCTCACGCATGCGTAACCAATGTTGCAAGGTGATGCACCTGTTTCGTAACTTTTTTTCTGTCATTATTCTCTCTTCTTGACAGGATTGGTTCGAGATAGAGTTGTAACCACCACTATCTCTTATAAAAGGTTAAGCATTTATACAATACTGGGGCTGCACGGCCTTGTGATACGTTCGAACTAGTTTGGTTTTTATTGCAATGTAGTGCCAATCTATACACAGAATCACATACATGATTTTTTGCAAGTTGGACAGGCCTAAATTGACAAATTGAAAACAGAGGCAGTCGCGACAGTATCGAGGAGTTGTGTATTTAATCTGTCATATATTACAAAGAAGAAAACGTGTGCTTGTCCTATGACACACGTTATAAATATCATGTAATTCAAATTCAACATTGGGGTTTAACGCATTTTCGTCCAATATATTGCACTACGATTTGACAGAGGACACATCAGAAAAGCAGAAATTACTCATACTCGGCATGAACAAAAACTTCTAATGTTTATATAGTTTATACTCAACACCACTAACATGTTACTTTCCATCCTTTATATCTATTTTGTGATAGGTTTTTAAGCTATTGCCTTTAAGCTTTTTCTTAAAAGACCTTTGTTAGGGACTCTCTAAACTCATACTGAGAAAACACACTTTGCAGAAGTCGTTAATGTTAAGGACGTTGTGTTGTAGAACAAGAGAACACCTCGTTTGATGGCATAGTTTGCTAATTACCATGAAGTGTTGGCATTGTTTCGTCCCAGGAATGATTCGCTCTGCTTGATAGATGTCGACGACCTTCAACGTACGTTACACAATTAATACAATTCTGAGACTTGTTGATGTGTAGTGTGTTTGAATCTACGTAACTCGTTCGTTCTTGACTTGGTATAGGCATCATAACCCCTCGAGAACTCAGTAAATCAGCGCCAACTAAGGATTTGTAGCTCCTATTATACATACGTCAAAAGGCATACTGGAAATTGCACTTTTAAGAGCAAACGTTTACAAAATGAAAGGAGACTTTAAATGGTAGAACTATTACCACTGAATCGTTTTGTGCGTTATCCTGTTTTACCCATTACAAAACAATAACGGCATTTAACCACTTTGTTGCGGACGACTCTGGAAAACATTGTGGGAAAAAGAAAAATTGCTCTTAACGAGAAATTTTTCATTTTCCTTTAATGTGTCTGCCCTTTCAGAAAATTAGATTTCAATTTCATCACATTTAGAAAAGTCGTCTGCAAACTCTTTCATTTTGCGACAGTCGAAAATTAAGCGTTTGGCGGAGGGTTAAGTCATAAACCGGCACATGTAGACATATACTTCATGAGGGCAAAACTGCTTTATATCATAGCTGAATCTGTTGAATGATCGTCGCCGTATAAACAGTTAACTTATACAGTTTGTTTCTTCGTTTGTCTTTCCTTGTGAGTTTCGTGTGTGGCGTGTTCATGAAAACCAGCTGCCAATGATAGACCACACCGGGTTAACGAATCAAGCTAATTGTTCTTTTAGACATTGACCTTTCCTGATAATACATTGAACTCGTGGATCTTGGATCTAAACATTACCAGAACTATCTTACATGTTTACCCATTTCCTAATACCGAGTCTTGTGAATATTACCAATTCGAAGCAACATGGACATGGAAACCTGAATCTTTTAAAATAAAAAGCATAGATGTTCGGAAACTTATGAATAGACAAATTGAAAATGGCCGTTTTCTTTGTTTCAATGATTGTTTAACTCTCTGTTCTAATTTTAGCTACCTATAGATCACAATTTGTGAGTTAGAACTTTTAACACTGGAAACAGGTTATCACTGGGTGGTCATCTTATTCGTGAGAGAAAGTCACCCGGCCGACCTGCACCATTTTTGAATTTTCTCCAAAATATATAAATTTCCACTCAAAAAATGTTTCAGAAACCATTGTGACAAAGAGGGACAATTTGCTCATCTCGAGCAAATTGTCCCTTTTTGTCACAATGATTCCACCTTATTAATTCAAATGCATTGTTATTTTCCCTTACCTATACTTATCATATGCTTTTGCATTTAAGTAGACCAAAGAGGTCAAAATTTTCGAAACGACTTAAGATTGTAAACCGGAGGAATGTGAAGAAACATCGAGCAGTGTCTGTTTCAATTCCACCGTGCAAAAATCAAATTCTTAAAACCCCACTCCTTGCAAAACTATTCTAACTCAACCACCTTAATGTATACTATACAGTCTACTTGCACTGAAGTATGGATACAAACTGTTTCCGTGATCCGAAACAAGAGCCTAATTGCCTGTAAAATGGCTGTTACACAATCTGCATTGCTAACTCGTTAAAAGGTTTATCACGCAAACATTAAGCATGCTTGCAGGTAAATTGGAGTCACGTCGTTTCCTGCAGAATGGGTAGATGTTTAGTCATGCTTTGATGTTTATAGAGATGATCTATTCCTATGTCTATTAATCTTTGTTAAGCATGGTTTGTTTTTAACATTGTGCCAACAATATTTAGATATAAGGCGGTACCCGATCCTTAAATGAATGAGCGCGGGTCCAACTCTTATATGCCAATTATTGCCGGGTAAAAGAATCGACATTCCTTCAGGCAGCCTAATTTACCCAATCTCTCAAATGGGATTCCTATGAAAAATACAAAATCGAGGACAAAAACGGAAATTGATCATCATAGGACCATTTCCCCGCGAATTTACCCCTGTGGTAAAAGGAGAAATTGCTCGTGTCCAGCATTTTCTCCTTTAATCACATAGTTTTGGTTAATCGTTTGTTATGAAGGTGCGTTCAACTGTACAGTCGGGAGGGTATTGGTTAAGGAAGCAATGGCTGATACGCCCAATTTAATACCGGATCTCCTTCTAATTAGGGACAGCATTAGTCGCACGCGCGTCTTGTCATGCATGGGCCGATGCCTAAAGGAAACCCAGTATTCGAGTACTGTCTTCAGTAAGCTTTGCGGTCCCCATTTTCATTTCGTGTCTTAAACAGGTTTTTCGGCTCCTATTTCTTTTTCGTTTTCAAAACATAGACACAATTTAGTCGAAATACGAATAACAGCGTAGTATGTTTTTTTTGTGTGACAATGAACCTTTCCTAGATGCGCAAACTGGTTACAAATTGAAGAACACTTGTTTAATTTCTACAAAAGAACGGATGCAACACGAAGATATAGAGTTTTTTGTATCATACACAACTCTTACATATTTGTAAACATTTTAAACATGTAATTGTATATTTTTGACTGAATAAATCTATTAAATTGTATTGTATTGTATTACAGTACAGACGCAAAGGTATGTCTTTATAGCAACACTATTCTGACCGGTAGCGTGTCCATCCCTAAGTACAGAAGTTCACATCATTGTTTGTATATGAGTGAGTTCTAAGTCGGACAATTTTGGGAATGTTCAAGCTCCGTTTCGCCCAGATTGAAGAAACACAAGATCTTTGCGTGCTTCATTTAGAATGCGGTTCTTGTTAAATTGACTCAAACCTTACGACCGATAACGCCATGTATTAGAATGCGTGTACCCAACCGCAAAATTCTCAAACAATTCGTTATCTTTAAACTTTAATCTTGATCGAGTTTGTTACAAAAAATACCGTCTAAAATACGTTTGCTATTCTTTTACATTTTGAAGAGGCAAAACTTTACTTTAGAAAGATAAAGTTACGAAATATATACGAAATATATCTCAATGCTTTACATTTGACATCAACATCAGAGAAATATAGAATAACTCAACTTTCTTCTACGTATGCTATCGATTTGGATCCAGCACAAATTGCTGTCAAATGTTATGAGATTAGCAGAAGTAACAGACGAAAGGTGTATAAATTAACGACAATACTTAACCTACTGATAGCAGAATGTGGAAGTATTTAACCTTGCAACCTTTACCTATAACGTAAATATTATCATGACCTACCATTTAACCCATTTTCTCATAACGTGCTTTATATCAGGACTATGATTGGTAAAACACATTGGAAGCTAACGCCGTCTTTGTCATGTATGACAGTAGCCATTGTGTCAATAGGAGAAACTGCTCAAACAAGCAAGTTAATCTCTAGTCACACACTCTTTTAACGTGACCTAGTGTGGACAATGGCTGAAATGGTAGTGATTGCTTCTTTAAAATCAGATCGGGTAATGAAAGGGTATAATTCATATACAATAACAATAAACATGAATATGATTGAATAGCAAACAGCACAAGATGGTTATTCCTTAATAGTTTCTTCTTTTACGACTTTTCTTTATGTTTTGGTGAGAGGTTAGTTTGCCTAAACTAAGGAGCATTACTATTTCTAAATACATTTTAGATCAATCTTATATATACTTAGTTAGCAATGGTTAAGGGGCAGCCATTTCGTCACTCCTTGAGGTTTCGATGCAAATTAAAAACGACACCATATGCATCAACGGAAAAACTAAGCTGGTTTCCTTTTCGTGTATTTTACATATTTTTGGTAAAAATATATGTTTTCAAAGATCTCCAGATCAAACCAAAGCTAACAGCTTTCCAGACAATAACAGAATATGTTTGATATCAAATCTCAATTTGTTGGCATATTTCAGGGTCGAGACAATTCCCACGAGTTTACAATTCACGGGAAATTGATCAAGAATAGTCAAATGAGCTTTGAAGGCATCATTAATCTTAGGCCGAGGCAAAATTGCGTTTCGAACAATCCAAAGACCTTAACCGTTTAAACGCCAAATTATCGACTGTCCTAAATTGAAAGAGTTTGCAGACGACATTTCAAAATGTGTTGAAATTGATAAATAATGTTCTGAAAGGGTAGAAAACATTGAGGGAAAAGGAGGAATTGCTCGATAAGAGCAATTTCTCCTTTTCCCTCAATGCTTTCCAGACTCGTCTGCAACAAACTGGTCAAATGACGTTATAGTTTGGTAATGGGTTAAGGTCTGTTAATTAAGTTTCTGCATTATCTCACTGTTTTACATTGACTTCTTATGACCTACCTTTCGAAGAGACTTATTAAAAACAACGTGATATAGCAAGAAATGGCTCGACGCGACCTATTTCTTTTTTGTCTCAAGTGTTCATACCTAAAGCAATTCAATACAATGATTTCATTTGCATAACACTACAAAGTGATTTGCATATTACTGTACCGAAGAAGCAATATCGTCCTGACTTGTTAAATGTTCTTTGTCTTTATGAACCTGTCTTGCAAAACCCATTTTGTAGTACAACATGGCATGAACATATATAGTTACTTACGGTATGTTTGACTATTTTTGTTTGTTAGATATGAGGGTATTGTTTTACAAATTGAATTAAGGAGAATATTTGCGTTAGTACAAACTGATGTGCATTGATATTATCAAAACCAAAAGCACAATATTGCCACATGATAGGACGCATGTATCATAACGAGCATTTTCTCCTTTTCCAACAATGTTTTCTACCCTATCAGGAGAATATTTTCCAATTTCATCATATTCTAAAATGTCGCCTGCAAACTATTTCAATTGGGAACAGTCGAAAATGTTGGCGTTTGGTAAAGGGTTAAACATCCTTGTAACCAATGGAGTATTAACTATTCATGTATTGGAGGCAGCAGCTGGTCTAATATATATTATATAGCCGATTTGTCCGTAGAACATTAAACCAATTACCAAACAATAACGACATTTGACCACTTTGTTACAGACGACTTTGGAAAACATTGTTATAAAAGGAGAAATTGCTCTTAATCAAATAATCATTTTGTCGCGGGATAGCCTACAAAAATTCTTCAAATTATTTGTTGCTTTATTTGTTGATTTTTTTATAAGCCTATTACAACAATACGCGTCTGATAGGGGATATTTATTCTATGAATTCCTATATCAACGCTGACGCTCGAAACGTAAGTCGTATTATTGTGTAACCATGGGAACCCTGGAAAATCTAGCAGAATGTAATTGCCCGCCAGCATAATAGTAAAATGCGACGATTCTAGTTTCCTCCGTAATCGAATGAGTGCAGCGACATATAGAAACATGGGGCGACTAGACGACAGGGATAATTGTTTTTAAGATGTAAAACACACTGCGAACACACTTGTCGTTTATATTATTTTATTCGTTGAAGACGTTTCTGCTAAAGACGTTTAATATCATATTAGTATTATTCACGATCACTTTTCATACATATCATTCTTTTACGTATGATATTTTGTCTTTCTTTCTTTCTTTCTTTCTTTCTTTTCTTTCTTTCTTTCTTTCTTTCTTTCTTTCTTTCTTTCTTTCTTTCTTTCTTTCTTTCTTTCTTTCTTTCTTTCTTTCTTTCTTTCTTTCTTTCTTTCTTTCTTTCTTTCTTTCTTTCTTTCTTTCTTTCTTTCTTTCTTTCTTTCTTTCTTTCTGTCATATTCTCTATTTCTTTCTTTTCGCTTGTCTCTTTTCGGTTTTCTTTCTTTCATCCGTTTGTCTCTTTTTTTTATCTTTATATCTTCCTCTGTCCTCTTTTTTGTTCTTGTCTGTCTGCCTGGCTCGAGCTCTGTCTCTTTATCTGTCTGTCGGTATCCCCGCCTTCTGCCATATTTTGTCTCTGTCTGTTTCTGTATTTGGTCTCTTTCCTTCTGTAAATTATATTGCCAGCGACCTGTTTACATTGCTATTCAGTTTCCATTGTTTGAATAACAGAATAGTTTGTTCAACAAAATGTCAGGTACTGTTCCCTGTTTTATATTCCCCTTAGAATGCTTCTATGAAATGATGAATTCATTAAGCATGGGTGGTTTATTTACCATCGGTTTTACGTTCATTAGCAACCCTATTCGTTTTGGTTGGCACGCACTTCATAATTGTTTTATTCCAATATAGGTTATGTTTATCTAAGAACAAAGCCCTCTTCGATCGACTATTGGGGTTCTCGGTTATCCGACTAATTTTATCAAATGGGGGTTTGTGATTTTTCATAGATTAACCCATTATCAAACAAAAACGACGATTTACCACATTGTTTCAGGCAACTCGGGAAAACACTGTGGGAAAAGGAGAAATTACTCTTAACGAGAATTTTGTCCTTTTCCCACAATGTTTTCTACTATATCAGAAGATTATTTTTCATTTTCATCACATTTTGAAATGTCGTCTGCAAACTCTTTCAATTCGGGACCGTCGAAAATTTAGCGTTTGGTAAAGTGTAAATAGAAAACAACATCTTCAAAGCAGCAAAGTAATATGAACAATAAGGTTTCTTAGGATAGTATATAAAAACACTCTGACCTGATGGGACGTTGCTCGTGTCAAATGTTTGAAATTTATGGGTAGTTGAGTATTGTGTCTTGATCCTTCATAAATTGTCGGATATTGCAAATAACTAAACAAATGTTGAGGCGATGAAAAATCCTATTTTAGATGATAGATAAATCAAAACGAATGATATAAGTCAGAGATTGGTCCGTCATGTGATTCTGAAAATAGTTTTGTATTGTACGTATCTAAGCCGTGTAATAGTATATTAATTATACTACGAATTTTTCTTGGTTTTACCGGTACGGGGCTTTGTCTCTATACTGTCGTGCCGAAGATGATACATACGAAGCCAGCCTCACTGGTCGGATCGAACCCGGCACCTACGAGGTACAAGTCAACTGACTAAAATCATTTTTTTATTTTTTTTTTTTGCAATTGTGGTCCTGCACTGTATAGCGCAGGACCACAATTGTAAAAAAAAAAAAAGAAAATGAAAAAAAATAAAAATAAAAAAAAAAATCTTTGGTCAAGCAATGACAATCAGGCCTAGTATGGTTCTCGACGCAATTCGGCAAACACAATTACCATTCTGGTTATGGCCGCGTAATGTAATTTACAACGTTGTAATAATTCCATTATCGGGTTGAAGCCATTATTTGCACGATGGGATCTCATTTATTAAAAGCATTTTCAGGGATGAAATTTATGAGCGGGGAGAATTGGAAACAGCGTTATGCATGCGCTGACTCAATTATGACATATGACACATTTAATGGGCATAGAAAATGGATTGAAAACCGTGACAGGCGGTGAAGGAGGGTGTGATCGATTTGTGATCAACTGATTTTGATTCCCACTCCAATAGGTACCAAAATGATGAGAATTATTTGGCTTGCAGACATTGTTTCTATACACCGTATGAAGGAATAATGGGAGATATTTGTTTCTAGCAAACTGAGAAAGAACATTTTCACCGTCGGTACTCGATAAAGCTGGTTCGCAAAGAGCATAGTAGCCGATACATGTAGCTGATCATGAAGGCAATCTAGAAAAAAAGGTTTCAAAAGCTTATCATAATTAACAACAACAACTGATGACCCAATGAGTTCGTTAAATATTGTCTGAAGGATGATTTGAGATAGATATTTGTGTTCGCTAAGTCCCTCTTCTATCCCAATTCAATCGAAAAAGACCTTTGCGATAGAGCAGGTCTAGCATTCAGTTTCAACGCTGTCGAAATTAATCATTGTGTTATTATTTACGAGGTGTTTTCAGAGAGATGAACACGGTTTATGTTTGTGGTCTTAAAACTCCGAATTCATTTGTCCAATTTCTACGATGCGTTTTAATTCTAAATTAGAGTTAAGTATAAATATTGAACCCGTTAGAGAATCTTCTGTCCTTTCACATTACATACATGTGCCATTCTACATTGAATATGTCTGGCCTCAGTGCAACCATGTTGAATGAGATTCCTGCGACCTTTTCTGTTCTTATTACAAAGTCATGTTAAATGAGGTATAAAAAATCGCTGAAAACAAGAGACCTTTGACCTTTCATATACTCGGTTTACTAATTCTGTGTTTTCACAAGAACCTAACGACGAGGGATTTCTCATTATGGTTTTGTTTTTCAGATTTCTTTCTAATATGGCATTCTTTTTAATTGCCCCTGTCTGTTATAACATACAATTCAGAGCAGACTAAATATAACTCAAGGGCATTAATTTGACTCATTCTTTTGCAACACCTTTGCAGCAAAAAGGAAAAACTACTAACGAAGAGACATTTATCATATTTTGAGACAGAGTGTATTACCCTTCTTAAAAATGGAATATGTATTTGACGTGTTTTAGATTTACACGCATTTTTCCTTTCAGTATGACTTTGTCATACTACGGTCTGGTTGCAAGGATTGTCTGCTGTAACATTGGTTATAGAGCAGACTCGTTATTACTTAAGGGTATTCATTGGTCGCCATCCTACAAAAAACGTACCCCTTGGCAGCATGTTCAGAAAACATAACGACAAAACCACAAAAAGAATGAATAACCTATGACGAGAACTTTCAATTCGTTTAAAACACACGCTGCTTCCCATTTGATGATGGAATAAACATAAGACTTGGGTTGAAATCCCAGCATGTTTATGCTTTCAGCATGAATGATACCTCCTGGATGAAGGGTTGACGGATTGTTGTGTCCTCGATAAACCCATAGGATCTTCCCTACATATACCCATGGACAGTACATCTGGGTACCGTTTTACTAAACAGTTTACGCTTAATTCTAAAACAGCAGTTCCTCTTATTTCAATATTGGACGAAGCAATATTGCAAAGTGACACATCATTGGAATCGTCTCTCCGAGACGCTTCCAATGACGTGTCACATTGCAATATTGTACTTTCATTTAAGAAACTATCCATGTGTATCAGTAATGACTTGTGCAAATATTTTCCTTAAGTTGTTTAGTAAAACGGTACCCTGGGCTTTATTTGATTTTCCGTCAAGGATGTTTACATTGACATAACGTAAATGTAAAGCATGTCTACTCTGTTATTGACCCTGTCAACGTTAATAGAAAATATATTTTTTAATGGTACAAGTAACTAATTGTTATTGCCGCATTTTGCAGCATCCACTTCCGATATAAAAAGACATAAACGACATAACACCTCACATTGTCGTGTTCAAAATAAATTCATACACTTTCCTCGTTCACATCGATAAAATAGGCCCCACAACTCTTTATACACATCGAAGCTATGATGGCAAATCTGTTCAGCTACATGCAATAAAGGCACAATAAAGACAGTCGTTTGTTAGACATTCCGCCGCACTTAACGAAATAATTGTCTTTGCATTCTATAGCGTTTGCTCATAGGCGTAGGAGCGTTTTCAACATGGGGGGGGGGGCAACTTAAGATGAGGACCGGTCTAAGAATAAATGTTCCTAAACTTTCTCATGACTAATTATGCGTCTACAAATTCAATATCATTAAATGAATTAAAAGAAAGCGTATGAAAATGTGTATCTTAGTTAAGACAAAATAACCAAAAGAAAAAGAAAATAGGATAGGCCAAAACTCGATCTAACGCGGAAAGCATATTGTGCTGATATACACTAGTAG
The DNA here is from genome assembly GCA_947846245.1 of Cerastoderma edule. Lineage (NCBI taxonomy): Eukaryota > Metazoa > Mollusca > Bivalvia > Cardiida > Cardiidae > Cerastoderma > Cerastoderma edule. The sequence goes on from OX401406.1 coordinate 22,566,353, forward strand.
TGACAGCCACCATGCTGTCACAGCCACGACTTCGACTACAATTCCGATCAAAAAATGACTATATTTAAATACAATATAGAGTCTGACTGCTTAGAGTACGTTTTGCATCACTGTTTTCGTTAGTCGAAACTACTTTCCGTGAGCTGAGATTTCATTGGATAAACCCGATGTATTCAGATTGCCATTTGCGATGATGACGTCAAAATGTTTTGGTTATTGTTCGTAACAAAAGGCGAATTGGTATTAAATAAAGCACAAAATACACTTTTATATTAATTTTGCTGTCAAATTCCATTTCTTTCATTTTTTCTTTCCAAAAATCTTCATCTTCCATTATGAATATTGGGGGAAAGTATACTCTGCCCCAGTCTGGATATTGGGCCCGGCTCCTACGCCTATGTTGCTTGGTGCTGCCTACTTTTGAGTGGGGGATGTTCTAACAGTGTATTAATAGATCAATAAAACTCACCAAAGGCAATTCTTGGTAAATTAACGCTTCCTTCTACGCGAACACATAGCTCAAGTTTTTCATTGCCGTCGCTCATCTTTCCCTAAAGCAAACCTTTTGCCAATGTTCCAAAGAATGTCAACATTGTCTCAAAGGATGTCGTTCGGTCATTGGAAAGAAGGGAATACAATCCCATTGGAACCTCATTGTGGATACACCAACGTTCTATTTGCGATGTCCCTAATTCTTAGCCAACAGGTAATAACCGGGCTCGAACCCGGAACCACCAAGTTTTTAAACTTTCATCTTAACCAATTACCAAACAATAACGACATTTAACCACTTTGTTGCAGTCGACTCTGAAAAACATTGTGGGAAAAGGAGAAATTGCTCGTGACGAATATTTTTTTCCTTTTCCGACAAATGTTTTCTGCCCTATGAGAAGAGTATTTTCCAATTTCATACCATTTTGGAATTTCGCCTGCAAACTCTTTGAAAATGGGACAGTCGAGAATCTAGCGTTTGGTAAAGGGTTGACCAATTGGCTTAGAAGTCCCGCCTGGTAAGAACTGTCCATCTTTAGCATCTTGATAGTTTGGGCTTAAGCATTATGATGTTCACATCTATAGTCTTACAAAAGCACTTCGTTTCTTATGTTAAACTCGGTTGCATGTGATAGGTGTCGCTTTAGATCAGCAATGGTAAAATCCACATGGACGTCACTTTGCAGAGATGTTAACCCTTAGAATGCTGGGTGATTTTCTAAAAATAGATTCTGTGTCGCCTGCCTTCCAAAACCTTAGATATCTGCTTAATTTTGATGAGGAAAGCTATTCAGAGTAGCAGCAAGGTAAGATCACAGGTCAGCTGCCAATTTACTTGGCGGCTGTGGTCGGGATCCAAGTTTCGTGCATAAGCATGAAGTCGGTTCCTGCACTTTAAGGGTTAAAAAATCTGACTTTCACGCGTTTTTGATCGGTTTAATTGTCAATAAGAGAAAACCCAGAATGGGACATGTATGATACGGACTGTTATTAAGCACTTGTGGACTGTAAAGTAATTACAGGGGCTCAGAAACGAGGTGTACTGCCTTCGGTTAATCTTGTACTGCTTCTCTAAATCCTATAGTGTTGGTACTCATTAGAATCGTCTCATCGAGACGATTCTACTGAGTATCCAAAATATAGGATTTGTTAAATTGGTTTAAAAATAATACGAGTAAAAGACCCACAATCGCTCCTGATCTAGCCGCATGGCACGTGAATATAAACAGCGTTAAGATAAGAGTCGGTTTCTAGACGGTGAGGGTCTTGTATATGTGACCGATTGCTTCTAGCAACCTTTGCAAAATTAATGGCTTTTCTATTAGTGTTTCCCTACTCCCTACACCTATGTTTCGTAAACAAATCAGCCTCCGGGTTAGAAAGTCATTTCCACATAAACGAACTCAATTACTTGTTCATTGACTTTGATCGCCGAAGGATCAATGAACAATGACTCCCAATGGTCCAATGTCTTCTTCGGTATACGAGGGTCGTGTGTTCGAATCCCGTGAGTAGCGGGTTGCATATAGCGACATTTTTTCCTTGAAACATGGAAATCACTAGATAATGGAAAAACGTAATATTTTCCATGTTTCTATAATTCGAGTTGAATTTTTAATATCTGTATAAAGAAATTCTTGGTGACAGCATTCTGGAAGCTATCTTAACAGACCCATGCTCCTTTTTTTTTTATAGAAAATGATTACTACAAAGTACAAAACACCGTATTGTTTTTCCTAAATCTGCCTTGGTGGGTATTACATGTGATTTAGTGATTGATTTACATATTCACCCTCAAAAGCGTCTCCAAGGTGAAAAACAGCATCAGAAAGTATAAAAGAATGAAAAGGTGACTTTTTATTGTTATATTGAAAGGTAGTTACTGTAAGAATTGAAAAAATAATGCTAGTCCCGAGTATCATTACCCTTTTTTCTGAGTATTAACGTTGTTCTGCGACAAAATAAGGTAAAGCGATTCTCCCACGTCGATTTTCACAATAGCTATAGCCAGCAGAATAAATAAGAAGTCCTAATAATCCATTATAGCAGCCAATACGGAATACATATTTCTTATTTAAACCTTTAAAGTTCAACGTACCGATTTGGAACGTTTTAGATTGATCAGTCTCGATTTATTTCTCACCATCAATTTTCTAAATTCTACTTCATTTGGGTACTTAAATTGGAGATGTATTCTTTTTTGAGACGATGAAGACGAAAAGTCTGAGATATATATCAAAAGTGCCCTTTGCACTACCCCTGTTGTCTTATTCAGAGTAGAATACAACCATGACTTAATAATAATAATATATAACTGACTTGATAAAACTAGAAGAAAAAAAACCATGAACATAAGGATATGTAAAGGAGTCTGACAAAATGCCATATAACTACAAAACGCTGTAAACGGTACATACTTTTTTGAAAATAACAACAGCCAACAACATAATCTTTCTAAAGATAAAACTGCATTACTTTAGGGTTTGATTTTTCTTTAATTTAATTAGTATACGAATATACACAATGGTGTACATTTTTTTCTTTACACAATGCAATCAATTCTTACGGACTTATGTAAATTTGTCCAAAAATGATAATCTTTCGGTATGAACATTGTCCTAACACATCTTAAAGTTTTCCATTCGTTATCAATAGCTTGTACTGCAACCATAGGTTCTCTATGTTTTCTTTTATATCCAAGGGGGGCGGTATCTTATGTTCAAACAAGATGGATCTTGCTGCGCCACAGGAACTTTGCTTTTTTTGAATTATTTTACCAATGATAGCCATATTGAGTACCCCGCATGAGTTGACCACCAACCTTCCGGTTCTGGTGGTGTATGTTAGTTGGATATGCGACAATTCTTGAGAATTCGCTTCATATCCCCCTTTTAAGAAGATGCGCGTAACTAGAGTTTCAATGATTGATGTCTGACCTTAACCTTTACAATTAGACAGAGTAATGGAGACGCTTTTAACATCACCAAGGATTTTAAAGAAGACATTTATTATCATTAAACGAGAAGATGTTGACCTAAACTTAGCTTTAAAAGACCCGGGACTAACTGTGTGAAAATCAACTTTTGGAATGCTGGGTAATCTTCTAAAAGGGATTTTTGTCTAGCCTGCTTTTCGAAACTTTAAGTATCTGCTTAATTTTGACGAGGAAAGATATCCAGAGCCGCAAACAGGTTAGATCACAGGCCAGCCGCCAATTTACTTGGCGGCTGGCCTAGATCTAACCTGTTTGCATAAGCATGAAGTAGGTTCAAGTACTATATGGGTTGAGCTCATGGGTTGAATGTATCGTTTTGTCATTTAAAAATCATTTTAAACTCCAAGAGTTTACTAAGAATTGTCAACAATAAGGGAACATAAGCATCTTTAAGGTGGAATCCCCATGATCCCTCATTTTGAAACTCGGCGGATTACTTCGGCAGTTCTCAGCATACACCGGACGGCCGAATTTGATTAATGGGCATAGTACCGGCCCTAACCAATGTTTACCGAAAATCACCGACATTCCAAAAATGGTTACTGCATAGAAAGATATGAGTTCGTTATAAACGGTAGTTGGAATGCGGAACTCATTAAAGGATTAATACTGCATCCTGCCATCATAACTATTCAATGTGAACATATATGCATTATACCATTTATGTCGGTCCTATCCCGCTTATAGCAGACATTGATATTCGGCCTTTTTAGGGAAAATATATGGGTCTCTGTTTAACCGGAATGCAATACCCTTGAATCATTGTGAAAACATGATACCACGTTTCGTCTTTGTTACAGCCTCCACCTGTATGTGTTTATAAGGGTTTAATGGCGTGTGCACTCGAGGCAGTGCAACTAAATGAGATTTTGGGGAATCAAATATGAAAAAATAAGATATTTGTTTATCACAATGTCCCCAACCTCACCAGTTATTCCAGCTTTAAGGACGTGTGTATTAGGGACAGTATGACTACTAGTAAATGAGAGCACGGGGAGTTTTAGATAGCCCTTCTAATCGTGTATTCTTTCTTCTTTTCTCTATTTCAGTATCGAGATGTAATTACCACAACTTCTTCCCGTCTACGAAAGAGATTATATACGACGAAACAGTGGACCGACAGATATTAGGTACGAATGAGCTTTTATACGTCAATGGCCGCTCCCAGAATTGTATGTTGAGTCTCGAAGTGAAGTTATCGGCAGACGATACTTCGGAATTGTTTGAATTATTTCCAATTTTAGTGTTGAACAGGCTTTTGTAATATGTATACATAAGAAATACATTCATGCGGTGTAAACTGAATAAAGCTACCATTTATGTAGAAAGCTATGATAGGAGTATGCCTTCGCCATTATATAAGCCAAACGTTTATTGTATACGAGTTATATACTATAGATTGTTTTATGATGGTTGCTCAAAGCAATTATTCAAAACAGTGATATGGGTTGAAAATTTGAGACGTTGTCTCTCGAATATCATTTGAATGGTCCGTATTGAAAGCAATAACAGCCGACAAAAGAAAAGACATTTTTCAATATGGTATTTTGTAGAAGTAGATACATTTGGGCCGAAAGGAGCAATAATCCATTTGGTCACTTGAGCTTCCATAGTTATCTTTTCCAGGGTATCATTTTATTTAACATTTTATGAACAGAACAGAACAGAACATATATCATTAGAACTTAAGCATATTAGCTCATTGTTCTTAAAATACAGTTAACTACATAACAATAAAAATAGTGTCATTTCATATACACAATTCAACTTAACAAAAGTTATGCTAAGAAAATGCGTAAGTCTAAAACAGCATTCCCTCTTATTTCAATAATGGGACAAACAATATTGCACTTCAATTGAATCGATTCTTCGAGTATCACAAAACATTATTGTAGTTTTTCTTTAATTGAAATACATTCAATGTTTATCAGTTTTGACTTTATCTAATTTTGTCTTTCAGCCGTTTAGTTAAACGGTATCTAGATGAATTTGCCAAAGAGTAAGGTCTTAATTATTGTACATGTAGTTTTGCTTCACAAACATAATCTCAAATTAGTCAATGGAAGATGAAAAGACGTGGAAGGGTCACTGGCTAGATCAGATTTATGATAACGATACATGTAAGCCTTTGAATGGCAAAGTTTTAAGGACCAGTCAACGGCCCTGGCCTTTGTTTCATGTCATAAACAACAAGTAATAAGTCGGATTCACCCCAAATCCCCAATCAAGCTTGTACTTTAAAAGCCATTCGTTTAGAGATGAAAGGAAATCCTGAGCTACAAAACATTATATAAACCTGAATATCCCTCGAGCCTGTACTTGTCCGACTTAAAAGATTTCTGGAAAAAAATATATACGAAAATATGGACATTGTCGCTTCGTAGTTCACCCGTACTTTGCTTCAAAGTAGAAGCATTAAATGGCTTCTTATCCTTAAGCAAATTTCAGTCAGACTACAATTCCTTTAACAATATAGTCCAATGGTTCTGTTCCTTTCAGCTATTTTCAGTTAGGCTCCCGTTCTTTTTAACAATATCGTTCAATGGCTTCTATTCCTTTCGGCAGTTGCCAGTCAGACTACCGTTTCTTTTAACAATATCGTCCAAAGATTCCTTTCCTTCCAGCTATTTTCAGTCAGAATACCGTTCCTTTTAACATTATCGTCCAACGGTTCTGTTTTCTTGTCATCAATTGTTAGCCAGGCTTCCGTTCCATTTAATAATATTATTCCAATGGTTCTATTCCTTTAAGAAATTTTCAGCCTGGCTTCTTTCCCTTTAACAATATCGTCCAATGGTTCTGTTCGTTTCAACAATTATCAAGCACGGCTTTTGCTTCTTTAAATAATATTTTCCAATGGTTCTGATATTTACAGGAATTTTGGCTAAAAAACTATTGGTCATTCATCGTTTATACATGTAACATATCATGTCTGTCACAACAACTTCGGTTATGAAGCTTTCCCAGTCGTAAGGCGTATCCATTTTCGAAAGTTACACGAAGGAAAACCATCATTACTACTGTATTTGGCCTTAAGATTTACCTTGGTCTAAAACAACAATTCCTTTTACTTCAATATTGGGCGGAGCAATATTGCAAAGTAACACATCATTGAGATCGTCTCTCCGTCTCTGCAATGTTGTACTTTCATTGAAGATACCATCCATGTGTATCAGTTATAAATTACGCAAATATTTTCCTTAAGTGGTTTAGTAAAAAGTAACCCTGATCCATGGTCGGGCTGGGGGTGAGTTTGTTTGGTGTTTTAGTGTTCTTCTTTATCGTTTCAGACTACATGCGGACTGGCTGTGCCTTTAGTGTCATATCAATTGTTTTAATGTTCCTCGTACATCTGTTTGCTGTTTATACGCTCCGGCGACCCAGATACACGATCAAACGCCTGACGGCGCTGCTTCACATTATGACAGGTGAGCGTTTACAGATCAAGATCATTCAATCAAACACGTTTATTCTTTTATAATTCTTATAAAGCGTCTGGTGCACCTGGTTATTGTCCAGAATATTTTTGTAGATGATGGGGGCGTGTGAAGAGGAAGAGGTTCATAAATATGAAACTATGAATAAATATGGTATCGTTTAGTACAAACCCAATGTCTCTTGTTTATGTAAGGCAAACCATTGAATGCAGGACTTCTTTCGAATAATTACTGTATCTCTCCGAAGGCATGTTTCTGATAGGGCTTAAAGGAAAACAGTTCGAAAATATTACTGGAATGGCGCATATTACTCTTAAATGATAGTTGTTTTGAAAGAGAATTGTTTAATAGCAAAATTATTTCACAAGCAGACAAAAAATTTTACAAAGTATATTTGAGAAGATGTTCTAAGCAAAAGTAAAGCTATTTTGCTTTTCCGAATGATTCCAAATTCAAAGTCTATGTTAAGTTATAGTGGCTAATCATGATCAGCGCAGTTGATTGACAAGACGCCTGTTTCTCGAAGCCAATCTGTTTTAAATAAAACGTAGCCGAGTAGTAGAAAAGCACATGCCCCCATTAATAAGAGGAGCAAGTCTGTTAGAACGAAAAAATATACACAAATTACAACAGCCAAACATTCGATTTATTTCGCATCATGTTTAATTCACACAATGCCTCGTTCCAATCAGGTTTGATTTACATCATGTTTGACACTTAGAATGCTTGGTAATTCTCTTGAAATATGTTTGTGTGTCGTCTCAATCTTCTGCTTCCCAAAACTTTAAATATATGTTTTATTTTGATGAGAAAAGATACTCAGAGTAGCAAACAGGTTAAATCACAGGCCAGTCACTAATCTTCTTGGCAGCTGGCCTCGATCTAAAGTATGCATAAGCATGAAGTCGATTCCAGGACTATAAGGGTTAAATTACATCATGTTTAGTGCCCATGATGTTTTATTTCACACCATGTTTAATGCACACCATGTTTAATGCACACCATGTTTAATGCACACCATGTTTAATGCACACCATGTTTAATGCACACCATGTTTAATGCACACCATGTTTGATTCATACCATGTTTAATGCACACCATGTTTAATGCACACCATGTTTGATTCATACCATGTTTAATACACACCATGTTTAATGCACACCATGTTTGATTCATACCATGTTTAATACACACCATGTTTAATAGTCACACCATGTTTAATGCACACCATGTTTAATGCACACCATGTTTAATGCACACCATGTTTGATTCATACCATGTTTAATGCACACCATGTTTAATGCACACCATGTTTGATTCATACCATGTTTAATACACACCATGTTTAATGCACACCACGTTTGATTCATACCATGTTTAATACACACCATGTTTAATAGTCACACCATGTTTGATTCATACCATGTTTAATACACACCATGTTTAACCCATGCTTTACTCAATTCGAGCTATTTTTAATAGTCACACGATGTTTGATTCATACCATTTTAAATACACATCATGGTTAACCCATGCCTATCTTAGATCTCGCTATGTTTGATAGTCACAGTATGTTTGAATCATACCATGTTTATGACACACCATGTTTAACCCGTGTTTTACTTAATTCTAGCTTTGTTTAATAGCCACACTATGTTTGATGAATACCATGTTTGATTCATACCTTGTTTAATACAAAACATTTTTAATCCATGTCTTTCTTATTTCACACTTTGTTTCATAGTCACACCATGTTTAATGCCTATCATGTTGTGGTATATTACAATGCATATCTAATCATACTCATTTACATAATGTAAATACATAACTGTTATTTCACGATATCTCCGTTTCCCTTCCAGCGGCATGTATCGTCGTTATGAACGAGGTGTTTATTCGGACGACAGAGTATACGGACAAACATTTACCGCAGCGGTTCCCGAACAAGGCGGACCATTATTACGGCTATTCATTCGTGCTTTCCTGGATCGTGTTTGTATTCTACATCGTGGCGGGGCTCGTCTTCCTCTTCACCTCCCACAAGAAGAAGACGAAACCAATGGACTCGGACGATCCCCTGGCCCGGGATGATGAGCCCATGCAGCTGGGCAGATGATGAGACGGTGGTGGAACGATGGGCGTGCCACACTCCCCCTGAAGTCACATGTTTGAACGGTGGATACCGGGATCCGTCTCTTTGTTTAACGTTTTTATTTAACTAAAGAGTTTCGTTTTGTATGAGTTGAGATTTACCACAGAACGTATAAATAACTGCAATTGCATACTTATTCTCTTTTTATTAAAGATTTTCGTTTTTTATGAATTGAGATTTACCAGATAATGTATAAATAACTGCAATTGCGTATTATTTATTAATGAATTATGTTACAGTATAATGTAAAATCTTGAACAAACATTGTGATTCAAATGGATTTATTGAAATTAAAACGTTGGGTTCATTGTTTTAAACTATAAAACAGTTTCTGATAACATGTTTATAAAAACTATGAAAATACTACGTTTACATAGTGTGGTTGTTAACCAGAAAATACAAACAATATGATCAAAAAAGAAACCTGATCTTGAGTCGACAACCGTATGTGTCGTTTCATTAATACATTTATATCGATCAGATGATGTTGCGTCAGTTAGACATTTAACTTTTAAGTCCAAATATCGCCTTTTTTTATTTAATGAATTTACTGTTTTCTCTCGATGAAATGATCGTATAGCTGTTCCGCTATATTTCGGATGCATGCATGCTTACGACGTTAACAAGGGTGTTCAAATCCACTTCTTTATTTCTCCCATTGTGTTAAGCGATTCGACGTTATAATTACAACAGAACCACTTGACATTAGTCCAGCTTCTATTAAATTTAACGATCTCTCCCCAGTTACCTTTCCTTATTCAACTGACGAATCTTGCTATAGAAGCCCGGTCTGAATGGCATTAAACTTAACTCATTACCAAACAGTAACGACATTTAACCACTTTGTTGCAGACGACTCGGGAAAACAATGTGGGAAAAGGGAGAAATTGCTCGTAAAGAGCAATTTTCCCTTTTATCACAATGTTTTCTGTCCTATTAGAAGAATATTTTTCAATTTCATCACATTTTGAAATGTCGTCTGCAAACTCTTTCAATTTTGGACAGTCAGAAATTTGGCATTTAGTAAAGGGTTAACTCGATATAATCTTATTTCTCGTAAACGTATCTTCATGTTGATGGATTGCTGCATTATTCTCATTGAACGAATGTATAATGGTGAAGTCACCTTAGTTGGAAGTTCTAGTAACTCTTTCATTTTCTATGAAGGACTTACTGTTCTTCACTAAGGTATTTTTATGTTGTAAATAGATTGTGAATGTTACCTGGGATTTTTTTAAAACTTAACCTCCGGATAAGGGACATAACTCTCAAGCTATAACTTGATATATGCAAAATTTACGTCTTGAACCCTTGTTTGAAGAAAACTGCTTCATTGTGCAGAGTCCCAATATTCAAGACCGATGGTTGTATTGAAAGAAGCTTGAGAAAGGGCTTGGAGTTATTCCCCCTTATTGGGACAATCCCCCCTTATTGGGACAATCCCCCTTATTGGGACAATCCCCCCTTATTGGGACAATCCCCCCCCCCCCTTATTGGGACATTTCCCCCTTCTTCCATCATAATAAGGTCCACATTTTGTACATAATCATCTTTTTTACTCAAACGTAGATAGTTGTACCTTTTTTCATGCTTAATTATTGGTGCACATTTTCAACATTTATATGGCAAAATACCTGGTACCGTCTTATGTGTTCTTAATGTAGTTTCTTTTTACCTTTATAACGAGTTTTGTTTTCCTGTTTAGGTAGAATCCCTTACGAAACTTATCTCAAGGACAAAAAAGACTTACTGCACTCAATTTGATTTGAAACCAAACCATACTGGCTTAAGAACAAAAATTCATTTTTAAAGAAAAGCTATTCCCGATTGCGGCATGTTTTGACTTTGACTAGTCCGAATTTATAGAAACAGTGGTGGCAATAAATAGTAATACAAAAGACTCATTAATGATGAGTAGAAACCGGTGTGTCATTAAGAACACAATTAATTCTTTTCTCTCGCAATGGTTTCTAAAAACGTGCGCAGCCATTGATCCACAAACGGGGTTAGTGTAGAAAAGTGGATGACGTTTTCTCATTTGAATACATTTCTCTAATGAATTTAAGATATTTAACCGTATATTCTTAAATAAATCAATGTCGATTCCTGTCAGAAAATCAAAATCAAACAATCATTATTGTTCTGTCCATTGCTCAAGAATCAACACATATATATATGTATATATTTTCTACTTAATTCATGTGTACTCACCATTTAGATTTAGCTGAATTTTCAATTTTCATATCGATGATTCTTTTCTTTGTATTTACCAACAGCACTTGTATATTATACACAATTCTAAATTCTTAAATGAAGGCGTACTTCAATGAAGTCATGACCATAGTTCGATATTGTAATACTGAATTTATTGCAAATTTTACACTATCTGATTTTGCATGGCTGACAAGTTCTTCTCCGGCATTGGAGGTTTAAATCATCGCCTTTGTTCTACTTCTATTTGTGAGCAATTGAACACGGCTTGATTTAATTTTTTGTTCACCAAACGTAATTTCCATTATGTCTTGAACTAAATCGGATTATTATCGATAAGACACTTTCGTTATGAATTTTTTTTAGAAAACATGCATTGGTGATAAAAAGAGTTGGAAACCATTGTTGAAAAAAAACCCCACGAAAATGCTACGTTTGTACATTAAAAGCCTATTTAGCCTTTTGTAACTATGGTATCTACAGTTTCTTTCTCTTATCCCATTACAAAACAATACATAATTAACGATAGTTAACCAGTTTGTTGCAGAAGACTCTGGGAAACATTGTGGGAAAATGAGAAATTGCTAGTAACGAGCATTTTTTCTTTTTCCCACAATGTTTTCTGCCCAATCTGTATTTTTTTACAATTCCATCATATTTTGAAATGTCGTCTGCAAACTCTTTCAATTTGGGGCAGTTACAAATTTGCGGTTCGGTAAAGGGTTAAGATAATTCTGAATTCTCAGTATAAGAGTTAGAGTCTTACTGGAAGTGTCGTAAATGATCAGCAAATCGGGGTCTAATCGGGGTCTGCAAATTTGACTGTCGTAATTTGTTCCTGACTCAACAGTGCATGTTTTTATACCGTTAATTTTTTCTCTTGATATCAGCATTTTATTATTATATCTGTTTGTCTTGCTCAAACCTTAGAGTTCCGATATTGCACCTTTTGAAATATTTTGTATATATACAGTCAATGTTGTATTAAGAGACCAGCAGGTCGAATCTGATTCCATCTTAAGGCAGTAGATCCACAATTATTTCACACCATTTCGGTTGCTTGACCGCTTATGAAGATTGAAAAGTGTCAAAAAATATTCGGAAAACTCTGCAATCTTCGTTTGCAACCATCTGCCAAAGATTGAACAGGATCAAAGTTTCGTTCCATCTATATGAAGGTACCAGTCGGGCATAAATCTTCTTGACCCTTTACAAAACGCCAAACTTTCGACTGTCCCAAATTGAAAGAGTTTGCAGACGACATTTCAAAATGTGATGAAATAGAATAATAATCTTCTGATAGGGCAGAAAAGATTGAAGGAAAAGAAGAAATTGCTCTTCAAGAGCAATTTCTCCTTTTTCCCACAATGTTTTCCAGAGTCGTCTGCAACAAATAGGTCAAACGTCGTTTATGTTTGGTAATGGTTTAAGACGTCCTGTGAAAGCCTGTCAATTTGGCAATGCACTGTCATCGCTTAATACAATATTGACTGTAGTTTATGTGTGGTTATATTTTTACCATTTTATGCCTGATGTCTCCTGTTATGCATTATATATTAATACCACTGAAATAAAACGAAAACCGTCTTCGTTATTTGTTTTTCACCCTAAATCTGGACAAAGGTCCCCCCCCCATCACAAATAAAACAGAGATACTTTTTTTTCGAACATAAAAACAAGACAAATCCATATAAATGTTTCTTAAAAAAGAACTGTCTCGATAGTCTTGATGGCGCAAGCAAACATAAACGTTTCAAAGCATAACAAGTGTCGACACCTTTTAGAATACCTCATTGCAAAAAAAAAATATATCAAGAGTTCTCCGATTACCATAAGGATTTTCTAAGCCGCAAGTAACACAATGTGTTGTGGTGATTATCTGTTTGAAAGAATATATGTGTTAAGTCTTAAACCTAAAATGGTCATTTTTCTCATAAACATTTTTTTGTGTCGTCTGCTTTCTAAAACTAAGACATTTGCTCAATTTTGATGAGGAAATATAGTCTAAGAAGCAAACAGGTAAGATCACAGGCCAGTCGTCAATTTACTTGGCGGCTGGCTTGGATCTAACCTGATTGCATGAGCATGAAGTCGGTTCCACCACTATAACGGTTAAACGCTTTGAAGGAAATTTAATCGAGTAGTCATCTTGACGGATATTATCCAAAAGGTTTCTAGAGACAACACGAGTACTGGCTGAATAGACCTTTAACACATTCAATATCTGTGTACGTATATTTGTGACTGGATCAAATTGAAAGATTTACGTTGAGTACAAAGCATTGTGACAGGGGCGCGTTTGCTCATCTTCAACAATTCTTACTTTTGTCGCACTTGTTTCTAAAGTTTTCTGCAGCAATTGTGTCAAAACAGGCTGGCGAAGTAAGGGGATTACATGTACATGTACTCATTAACATGCACTCTTTGCAAGCAGAGAGCTTCTATCAAATAGCATACGATCAACACAATCGCCACACGTGTATTTTTATTTGGTTCGACGATCAAATTGAAAGCAACACCAAACGACGACAAATATAACATAAATATTTACATGTTTCTTAAATGATTTTAATAGAAAGTATTGTAGCAGAACAAAAACTTGCTCACCTTGAGCAATTCTTATTTTTGTCTCACTTGTTTCTAAAATCGTCTGTAGCAAGTCAAAACGGGCTTGTGGAGTATAGCGGTTACATGTACTCATTAACATGTAGTCTTTGCCGTGCAGAGAGCTTCTATCATATATGCCATGTTTGAGAGGTATCGTAGACAGCTTGGCGTTTTGATGAAGTATATGATTGAAACCCCATTATGTAAGCACCGCTAACCTTCATTCAAAGTCGAAACATTTGCCATCCTTAAGTCTTAAGAAAAGGGGTATCAAAGAAAGCTTCCTAAAGTAAAATGAAAAAGCGAAGAGTATAGCCTTTGGTCGGTTCGTACGAATTTTGTAAACGCATTCGCATCGACATCTAAACCCTCCAGCTTTGGTCATGGTTTGTATCAATCACTTGGGTTATATGTATCGATAGCAACATTTCAGTTATAATACGGTGTGTGTTCATTTGTCGTTGCTTGCTTCCTAAGTAACATGCCAATCCTATTGCAGAGACTGTCACTTTACAAAAGGATACGTGACATTTAACCCATTACCAAACAATAACGACACTTGACCAGTTTGTTGCGGACGACTCCGGAAACACCGAAGAAAAAGGAGAAATTGCTCTGAATGAGCAAGTTCTCCTTTTCCCACAAGTTGTTTTTGCCATTTACGCCTTATTCATTTACTTACCAGGACCGTCCAATATTGGTAGAAACATCGGCATTTTGTTTATCACCAAGGGTGCCGCTTAACTAAACAATACCCTCCTATTTAAATGATGGGCTGAGCAATATTACATCGTAACACATCTCTCCGAGACGCTTCCAATCACGTGGAACATGACAAAATAAAAAAATATGTTTTCATTTAACAAAATATCTATGTTTTCTACATTGTTTTCCTTAGGTTGTTTGATAAAACGGTAGGCATGAGACATCTTTTCATATTCAGGTAATAATCTACTACTACCGTGATTTGAATCAATGCGAATAAGGGCCTCATTATTTCAAGTTAGTACCGGGCCTGTAGGCGCTTGGTAATGGTCCCGTAATCTAGATGTAGACATCTATAATTCCACAGATGAGCCAAGAAACGTCTTCATAAGAAAAATCCCTTACAAAACAGCTTTGACCCAATCAATTCCAGACAAAATGCTTATGAATTTAAGTCAGTTACTCAATAACCTTGGCAAAATGGTTTCCCTAAACTCCCTTTCAACTTCGGTCACTTATTTAGAACTGTGACCTTCTATAATTTTGTATACAGTATTATCCACCATGAAAATGGACAACTGAGGTAATGAAGCTAAGTTGTGATAAGGAAATGCAGCAACGTTACAAAAAGACGCATCTTACATGCAGGTACGAGACTTCCATGTCATTAGACAAGCCGCCAGGTGGTACAATACACAGACAACTTTTACTATAACGTAAGCTGACGGCGTGATGAGTTATTTCCCTTGCTAGCATAGGCTTAACCTATTACTGAACAATAACGACATTTGACCACTTTGTTACAGACCACTCTAGAAAACATTGCTGGAAAAGGAAAAATGGCTCATTACGAGCAATTTCTCCTTTTCCCATAATGTTTTCCACTCTGCCAGAAAATAACTTTCAATTTTCATCACATAATGAAATGTCGTCTGCAAACTCTTTCAATTTGGGACAGTCTGAAATTCGCGTTTGGTAAAGGGTTAACAGATAAAAGGAGACCCATTATGAAGATTGGAAAAATAAATAGAGCAAAACAGTCTAGAACTAAAAGAAAATAGAAGAAGAAAAAAAATCATGCATCATGAGAAAGTATACTTCCATTATAGGACATGTATTTCATTATTGCATATTTTAGCATTGCAGTGTCCATTGCAAATGTTGACTTCTTGAGTCTCCCTGCGATTAACATTTAGTTTAAAGGTTCAAAGTTCAAAATTTCCAATGTATGTAATCAATGATAAACCCGGTCGAAATATAAAAGGACCGCTAATTTGCAAGTCCGTCGGTGTTTTCCCTTCAGACTGCAAATGAAATAGTCTGTTGATAAATGGCCCACCTGTTATATTCTATGAATATCATTGTTAAGTCCGCAACGTTGGTGTACATGTATTCTATACTACAGGAAAGTTATATTTCCGCAATAATTCAGACACACACACGCTTACGACGTTTTCAGAGGAGTCCGAAATCTATTCGAACACCTTTGCCAACTTCGTGAGTGATTTTGTGTTCGAAATGCTGCGAACATTCGCTCATTCTTAGGAGCAAGTAGTTAGGATATGATCAACAAAGAAAACAGTTAAAACTTTTACTAACCCTCCTAACTAAAATATAAAAAAAAACGCATTGAAACATCTTCAAGTGTCTAATTGGACAATGCTTAAGATTCTAAAAATAGATTATTGTGTCGTCTACTTTCTAAAACCTTAATTATCTGCTTATTGTGTTTGTGGAAAGATACCCGGAGTAGCATACAGGTTAGATCACAGGCCAGTCGCCAATGTAATTGGCGGCTGGCCTAGATCAAACCTGTTTGTATACGCTTGAAGTCGGTTCCAGCACTATAAGGATTAAGGTGGTGAATTTATAAATAAGAATCTGAATGTTTGCATGGGAGTGTCCATTGACAAGACACATTAAAGCTCTGGCCTAATAGTGTAAACACAAATGAAAATCTTGAACTGGACCATATTTAGCCCAGTGGTTAGGGTGGTGGACTTGTTAGTCGGGGATCCAATGTTAGAGCCAAACTGGTGCCACCGCTTTCGTGGAATTGTCTTTTGACAAGACACCTCAGAGTCCTAGCCTAGTGCTATTTGACACCAGGTTAGCCTTTTGAGGGACACTGCACGGCCCAGTGGTTGAAGTGTTAGCCATATAATTCGGGCTCCCTGGTTCGAATCCCATCTATCAATCGTTTTTGTATGATATCTAACAAGACACTTCAGAGCCATAGCCCAGTACTAGTAAATACCAAAAAAAGCTTAAAGTGTCGTCAAAGTGACGGACTAAATACCTCGAGTTCCTGGGTTCGAGCTTTACCGGCACCACTGTTTTTCGGAGAACTGTCCATTCTGAAGACTTCAGAACAATGGTCTCTTCAACCAATGTAAAGTCGTTATTTAACTAACATAAATATGTAGCTATCCATTCTTTATTATTAATGTAAGGCATTGAAAGAAATACAAACAAAATCGTATTATTAATAACGAGGAATTAAATGAAATATAATGTAAAAACTTTATTATTAGTTAGGGAATTGAAAGAAACACGTACAAAATAATATTAATAATAGTAAGGAATTGAAAGGAATACGTACAATATCTATATATTATCATTAGTACAAGGAATTGGTTAAAAAAACCTAATACAAAGTCTTATCATTAGTATGTGTACAAGGAATTGGATTTGTGTTTATACAAAATCTCAAAACCATTATTCCACCATACTCATGCTGCCACTTTCTATCCTTATGAAATAACAAACTGATCAAGGGAGATTATTCTGCGGGCTATTTGCAACTCGTGCAGTCTAACTATAAAAGGAAACGCGTTACCATGGAGATATTTGCGTTGTAATTATTTTGTCTTTGTGGTTCGATGTAAATGACTTTTATCGATATATGATGTACCTTTGAGAGTGCACTGACAATTACCTGCGAAAAAAGAGGATTGCGAATATAAGACACGACGATGACCAGACCAGACCACTCATATCGGGGCCGTTTGTGTCACCAGAGTGTTCATGAAGTGGAATTGTTTACGTGTAGTTTGGAATAATGGAATATACTGGTAAAACGTATTTGGTTTATTAACCCTTTAACAAACACACAATTTTGGACTATTTCAAATTGAAAGAGTTTGCTGACGACATTTCAAAATGTGATGGAATTGGAAAAAAAATCATCTGATAGGGCAGAAAACATTGTGGGAAAAGGAATGTTTTTCAGAGTCGTTTGCAACACATTAGTCAAATGTCTGTATTGTTTGATAATGGGTTACAAGAAATAACGTTTTTGACGCTTTTGCCTGACATTTCTTTAAAGGCCCACCTAATTTTGCTTAACATGTTGTTACGAAAAAGCTTTTATGATTCGTTCAAGCGTTAATTGTGCTTTTTATTAACAAAATACAAAGACGTCTTTCAGCAGAGAGTGTCGTCATTAACATCAAATTAAGATTAATCAGTACAAATCTCCGTTGTGAATTGTCGTCTTTTATTTTAGTCTTTAAACTCATCATACACTATTCACAGATTTTATATTTTCTAAAGATAACATACATTTATTTCATCATCGAATGCCAGAATATAACAAGACAGCTTCAAATAAATACGGGGCTTCTAATTCGTTTTTTACTCATTCTCAACATACTTTATATCCATATTTTAGATGTTCTAAAGAAAATATATACTAATATTCGGATAGAAAATCAGTATGCTTAAAAAAGAATTAGGAAGACAAATCAATGTTTTGTATTTCTTCTTCCGTTTCTCTTGTTTCGCTACATTTTCTATTTTTAAGATAACATACATGTATTTCTTAACCAAGTAACAGTAAATTATGTACTACAAGAGAGATTCAAATCAATGGCATGTATTCGTTTCGTCTTTTTCGTTTTGGGCTTTCAACAACAGCTCATACAATCATGTAAATATCGTAAATATACATATTCTAATGTAGTGCAGTGGGCCTGATATAAAGGGTCAGTCTAAAGACACAAGGGTCATGTGTTCAATTCCAATAAGAAGCTGCGTTCACTTTGCGACTTCACATCAATCCCCATTCGGTCAGAGTTCTGGTTATGCATTCAGGAAGCAGACTCGAGAGTGATTAATATCTGTTGTGAGTGATTGTTATACGTTCGATGTATGTCAAATAAGTTATAATTTATCAAACATCCGCATATACAAGAAATAAATCTGATCGATTACTAAGCGGTTCGAAGAGCTTAGTCAGCTGTTCGAGCCCCGATCATGATGCATGTATCATACATTTATTTTGTATGTTCAGATACGATCTGTTTTTGATCTGTTTTTGATATACGAACGACGTAGATTCCACAGCCAACATAGACTCACCGATCTATGAGGTTCGGGTTCGAGCCTCGGTCATGTTGCATTTATCATGGATTTATTTTGCATGTTCAGATACGATCTGTATTATTTGATATACGAACGACGTAGATTCCAGAGCCAAAAAGACTCACTGATCGACAAACACCATGGACTCGACAAATGTAAGTTGTCAATATTTTACGACATCCTTTATAATTCTGTCCCAAGTATGGTACTTCAATTGTTATGTGTAGAAATCTGCTAAGATATGTGCATTTGCTAACGTTCTTTCCTCAATATCTCACGTTGTAAGTCGGTCAATCTGCAATACATGGGTCTTGGGCTCTTTGTGTTAAATACCTGACGATCTATGATGTTATATCTGTTTGATGAGTTCATCTATCAACATTGTTCATCTATTTCCATGGTGGAAAGGCTATAGCAAAAAATTGGGAAGAACATTTAAGACAAACCACAAGAACATCAATGAAAGCGCAGGCTGTCGTAATGAAATTGAAAATTTGTCGAGCGCAGGCTGTCGTAATGAAATTGAAAATTTGTCGAGCGCAGGCTGTCGTAATAAAATTGAAAATTTGTCGAGCGCAGGCTGTCGTAATGAAATTGAAAATTTGTCTAAAACGACGTATGATTTCAATCCAACCATCCTTGGTTTGATATAAGTCGACTCAATTTCAAAATGGAAACACAGGAGATGCAGAAATGCAGTGTTATCTGATAACACGGTACTAATAATTGAACAAGCGAACCTGATTGTCCAATAGGCCATAAAGAAAAGGCACGGTTTAAAGAGACCAATGGCTCAAGTCTCAATCTCATTGCACAACTCGAAGACATGATGATACGAACTGTCATTAAACTTTCAAAAATTTCGCCTGTTTTAATTAATCTCTTGACAGCCGATGACCGCTACACATGTAGCTTCGAAGGAATATCGACTTCAGCGACACAAATCCTTCACAGAGTTCACAAAGGTGCGTATAGTTCATTATCATTCGTAGCACACCCAGAATAGCGTTTAACCCATTTCCAAACAATAGCGTTATTTAACCACGTTGTTGCAGACGCCTTTGGAAAACATTGTGGGAAAAGAAAAAATTGCTCGTGACGAGCAATTTCTCCTTTTCCTATAATGTTTTCTGCCATATCAAATGATGATTTTTCGATTTCATCACATATTGCAAACCCCATCAATTTGGGACAGTTGAAAAAAGCCGCCTAGTAAAGTGTAAAGTAGCAAGCTATTCGGATGTCAAAACTAATTTAGAACTGTACAACAGCTGTACAGTCGTATGGTACGCACTGGAAAACAGCCATTTTAATGGAGCCATTCTACGGAGCAAACTGTTCTAGTACCGTCCGAAAATCAATACACAAACTGTCGAATTTGGCAGGGGCACCGACATTTTCGTTCATACACCAAAACAAATAGTCCTTTAATTGGCAATCAAAGCAAACATTGATAGTTTTACAGGACTATCATCTGTATAGGAATCACATCAGTGTTATATTTTCTCATTTCTATCTAGCAAAAAAACTATCCATCAGAAGTCAGAACTCAAAATTTCTAAATGGAACTACTTTAGTACGTACTTCGTGAGTGCGATCGGAACTACTCGGGTATTTCCGTGAGCTGTGAAATAAACCTCGGATATAACAATCGGAACTACTCGGGTATTTCCGTGAGCTTTGAATGTTTTTCTATTGGATAAACCCGATGTGTTCAGATTGCGGATATAAGTGTAGGGTTACAATTTTTCGGGTTAATCGGCATCCGGCAATTAACACATTTTCTAAGCGTGCACGTTAAGTAGTTCAATGTGTATGGAAGTGTTGGATATCCTTTTAAATCATTTTTTATCAGGAACTCATACGAAATGGCGAAATTGTTGTTGTGACATGTATAGCTGTTTGCTCAATGAAATACGAAAGTAAAGTGACGTCATTCTCGCGGGAAACAATATGGCGTCATCCCTATTATTTCAGAGGTGTTTTCATTAGATAAACCCGATGTGTTCAGATTGTCGTGAGTGGTGCGAGGCTACATGGACGTGTTTTCCTACGCATGTGGGTGTTCGATGTAAGAACACTCGTAAATGAGGGGAGTGTACTTAAAGATCATATAAGATGGAACGAACCTATTAATTATCGCATGAAAGCGGAAAAAGATTATTTCCGTCTTTCCTTTTTAAGGTGCGTGAAACAAAACACGCATGTGATTCAGTTATAATGACTTAACTATCTCGTTATTTTGACTAACTAACTCGAAATAACGACTTAGTTCTCTCGTTATTTCGAATTACTAACTCAAAATAGTTTGCATAAAGTATATTTCATCCGAATAAAAACATTTGTCCGACTACTATGCAAGTTCCTCTTCGGTAACATATCATTATTCCCCCTGGATGCGCAGATGAAGTGCGCAAAAAAAATACCGAGAACGTCCTTAAGTCCAAGTGTGTATTGTTGTTATCAAGTGTGTTATCCAGTGGAAATAGCCGAATTTCCCCGGATTTCTGGTGTATTCATGATCTACCTACGAGGTATATCTACCGGTTTGTGTCGGTGATTGCCGAGTAGATACGAATGGCTATGTTCGAAAGATCGCACGAAGACATTACCTATATCTATAGCTGAGCCATGTTTCTACCAATGTATTCATACTTTAAAGGTGCTTATTCACAGATCTGAGGACATTTTGAAGTTAAACATTGGTTTGTTTAAAACTGTACAACATATGTACTTTTCTTTTATACGCACTGAAAAACTACTTTACTTCGCTGAGTTTTGTTTTATCTATCTAGTTTCAGAGCAGCAATGCATCAACTGCTAATAGCCAATCAAGCATCCCTAAATCTCCACAAGATGGTAAGTATGATTCCATATCCATAAATAAACGCTACTGACCTCTTCGTACGTGTGATGATTCTGATTGGTCCAATTCGAAATGTTAACAACCAATCAATGAAGAGCCAATTCCACAATAATGTTAGTGCTATATATCAATTCTGTATCCTGATACGCACGCTATTGGCAACCAGGATTGGCAACAACAGTTACGGCGAGTTAGACCTTGATATTCAATTTCATTGGTCCCCACGTTTAACGAGAAATTCCCCGCCAATTCTCGAATCACCACTTTAATTCACCTTATCCAAACAAACCTCATTAAACTTACACTTCTAAAACATTCATCGACCTTTTTGCCACCCACTTACTCTTGAAAATGGTATTAAATGCATTTTTATGCTACATTCCAATTGTATTAGAACTCCCAAGATATTGCTGTTTATGAGCATAATTATCACTTTAATTTGTCGAGTGGACCATCGTGATGATGTTATCTAAGCCTTCACCAAAATCTTAGACTGTCCCAGATTGAGAGCGTTCACATACGACATTTTAAAATATGATGAAATTGAAAAATAATCTTCTAATAGGACAGAAAGCACTGTGGGAACCTTTCCCACAATGTTTACCAGAGTCGTATGCAAGAAACTTGTCAAATGTTGTTATTGTTTGGTAATGGGTTAATTAGTAGTATAAAGATCAACTAGTCGAATGGACCAACCACGATGGTATTTAAAATTGACACCACACACGTTTAGGTGATTCTAAATTTTGATCATTGTTAACGAAGAACACCTTTTTATCGGTCAACTGTTTATGTATCCGAAAAACACTTGTGCTATATTGCACCATACAGTAATTCAGTAATAACAGGGTTCAGAAGCATAACACTATTTTAAATGAATATAACTTTATAAAACCATATTGAATTGAATGAGTGGAATATATTTTTCTTTAAAACGATCAAAATATCTATCTGTGGGAAGGTTCCGTCAAAGTTGTCGAATCTGTGAGACAACAGCAGAAGAATCCTCGCTTAAGAAAATCATCTTTACACATTTCACACAAAACCCATATTGTTGCGTCTATTAGGAGATGACTTTCAAAAAGCATTGTTGCAAAAGGAGAAGTTGCTTCAATGCTTTTTCAATCTATTCACTTATTATAACAGTTCTACTAACCATTTCATCCTAGAAAATGAGTAAAAAAAACAACATCCCAATTGTCATAATAGATTGTATATAAGCAGATACACAATATTTCCAAGTCATACATCATCGGGATCGTCTCTCTGAGACGCATAAAACGATGTGCTACATCGCAATATTGACATTTTATCAAAGATACTAGCCATGTATATCAGCTTTCTCTTACGTTGTTACTTTCATTAAGTCATTTAGTACAATAGTTCACGTAGAAAACCTTTTGTGAAAATCCATCGTTACTGTGCTTTGAACAAACACAGCACGGCCAGGCGTACTGTGGTACATGGGTTAAATTCAATAACCCAACCATTAGGCCACAGAGACCCATGCTTATTACAGTAAACGGTTTTAATGAGAAAATCGACACGTCAACGACCAATACTGGACGGCATTACGTTTTAAATAAATCATCAGCTGTTTAACGCTTTCATTACAATTTAACGATCTAAATTGTCAGGTGTACAGCACTTGGTTGATGTAGACCAAACTCATCTGAGAGGCTTACGTGAACTGATTGGCGGATTACAAACCGGAAATGTGGTTGAATCGAATTCCTCGGTGAGACAAGACGCGAAGCCTGTGTTGTCAAAGCGTATGTCCTTGCCAGCATTAGGTAAGATATCTTTATTGTGGTGTACGTGTACTTATTATGGTTTATATTGTATATATGAGGTAAGCATATCAGTTGGTAATTTGGTGGGAAGGGCTGGTGACTTTCCTCCGTGGCACTTTGGGTAATTGGTACGATAGTGCAACTGGCATATAAATTCAAGTATATATCAATGTCAAACTAGAGTGGTACCGGTTTGGATTCAGATCACTTATAACTGAAAAGATATTAAAACAGAGTAAAACGGTGTATAAAGCCTGTAACTGATCCCAACAGTATATTTCTGAAACTTAACATTTCATTATATGTTATTGTCGCATGCATTTCATTTCGCATTGGACAAGTCACAGAGATGTGTAATTTAAGGAAATGGGTGAAATCCTTCGATGCATTGTGGCATAGCGGACGATTCATCCCCTTTCATTATGAGTCGGGTATGACGATATAAAAATGAACTTAAGTTGACCTGACTTTAAACCCTTAACAAATAACAAACTCCCATTTCTAGGCTACAAAGAAGTCACGGACCCCAAATCCCCGGTCCAAGTTAGCACTGGACAATCGTGTGAGAGGACAACAAACCGTCTTCGCAGCGCGGTCACGGCTCCTCCAGTGAAACAGCAACCCACGACAAAAACACATACACTTCGGAAGAGAATGTCTCTCCCTTCCTTTTGTGCTGGGTTTTCTACTTTGCCGCCTATAGACAGAGCGACTTCGCCTAACTGTAAGTGATCATTCCTCTCACTTTTTTGTTGCTTTCTCTCCCTGTTTTACGACACCAATGTTTGACCATCATCTTGGGATGTTCATTGCAGGATGCAAGTCCATTAATTGCAAGCCGGTATTTACACAGGACTTTGCGTTTTTTTGGATTTACATTTAACTAGAATTTAAGTCGCCTTCCTTCCTGAATGTTATAATACTATCATACCAAACTGACATGTCACCATTAAATTGAAATCGTGTGAGCTATTCATGTTTAAATAAATATTAGTTCGCTACATAACTGAAGTTAAGGGATACAGAGGTGAGATGTGTTTATCTATTTAGTTTTGACTATTTTGTTAAGGGGGCGAGTTATAACGAGTTAATAAGAAATGGACGAATCTAAGACGTATACACGGTATGATGAACTAATTGGCATATGCTGACTGAAATGAAAGACAATGCCCTTTGTACAACACAGAACAGTCCAGTGTGTTAAGAAATATCCACATGTCCATTTGTTTGTAAATGTACAAATGGGTTTGTAAACCTATATACCCATATCAAATGCTAATATGGAACAGACATAAATGTCTTACAGAGCCCTACTACTTAGTGTAACAGCTGGTCAGAGCTCCACGGGATCGAAGGTAACCAACCAGTTTTGCGGGGCAAAGTATATTGTCTTGTTCAAAACGACCAACTCTACTGTGTATCGTTACAGCTGGCCAGAGCTCCAAAGGATCGAAGGTAGCCGAGCAGACGGGTCCTTCACACGGGGATATTCCGACAGATACCTCTTCAAACCGGCGGTACACGTTAATTACCGCCCCTGCACAACTACATGCGCCTCAGAAACGCGTACTGAAGAAACGCTTTTCTATGCCATCGCTATTGCCGACCAATTGCTCTACTTCCGGTACAGCAACGTTCGAGGGATGCCGAAGAGTTATTGCGCCGGAAGACAGATCATTTGATAACGTAGGCACTGAGTCGACCGAACCGTATATTCCTATACAGTGCTACTGTCTGCGTTGCCAAATAATGATGCGCTTATCAAAGACTGGCGATAAACAGTTGGAAATGTGGGGCAACTATCCTTGTTTCAGGAGATAGACTGTGTAGAGCAGTGATTGAGTGTATGCTTGAATGAGTAATTGCCCGACTTTTCGTTGGATTCGTAAGATGACTAATTGATTGATTGATCGATTGATGGATTTATACATGATGGTTTTATAAACCTCAGTAGCAGTTGTCAAGTTCTGCCAATGTGTCGAGGGTACAATTAAGGATAGCCTCAAAATGTATACCAAACCTCAAATATCAAGGTATAAACATTGAACTTTCCCCCTCATATGACTAAAGGGTGTTAAATGTTTGTTAATATGACTGTTCAGTGGTAAAATGTACTTAAAACACACATTCAAGATAGTTTGTTAGCTCTTTGCTTCTTTCTGTTTGTTTGCTGTGTTTACTTCGTGTTTGTTTTCTTTTGTGTTAACTTCCTGATAGAAGTACATGTATATAGGACCCCTTCGTCGTGTTTTGTTTTACATCGATTGTGAAGGAAGCTTAAAGCTTGTTCAAATTCACACTCGATGACTGCTTCCTGGATACTAAACCAGTAATCGCACCGGTTTTTGTTGGTTAGTCCATGAAATTTTCACCCGCCTAACGGGGATACGAACCCGGGAACCTCGGTACAAGAGCCCGACGCTCTACCCCTGCAACATTGTCGCCCACCTTGTGACAATCGATTCAAATGCCCATATCGATGTCACGTTTCTTTGTTCTGATATTACTGCAATTGAAAGCACCAATAACAGATGATAATTTTCAGTATGATATTTAAAACTTATTGGTTGGAAATTGTGATAAAAAGGACGTTAAGAGCAACATCCTTTTTTTTTTACAAAGTGTCTCTAAATTAGACTGGGCAGGTGCGTTATGATGATTCAACGTGGTAATAATGGATCGAAGTACAAAATAACGATATAGTTCCAGATTGATATATCTATATATATATATTTATTCATCTTTTTATTAAGGTATATGAAACAGAAAGATATCATTTACAGAAAAAGAAAGAAATATGGTTATGAATTATGAATATACACTTCTGATCAATTATCACGCTTATCATTAATGCTTTTTTCTAGTAATGAATCCGCTTAAAATGTTGTTGAGATCGTATAGTCAATCAATCCAATGGTTGATACGAAGAGCGTTGATATTCCTTTGGGAAAAACCAACAGAAAGTAGTAATCTAGAGTTATAAAATGATTCCTTCTTCCTGTTAAAAACTTAAAATTCAGTTAGAATTGGCTTCAAATCTATAACAGCTGACGTACAACAGATTCTTAAATGCACGAGGAACTATTCAGTATCGTATTGGCTGTTTCCTTGAAATCATAGAAAAATGACAAGGGCAAAGCAAAATGACTTAACTAAACAATTCCTTGAGATGTCTGTACTGATGTGGATGTGAAAATGTTACTTGTGGTTTCCTTTTCTTCTTTTCACATTCATTCTTCTTAAAGTGCAACATGAAGATTTTTTATCGATGTATGTACAATTGTTAATACTATACACGACAAATGATCAGAACACAGTATACAAGAGAATTGTGAAATCAATCAAAATGATTTCCAAATGAATGCGAACATACTATCGAATGAAATGGATGTATTAAATCTATAAGTCTATATACTTACATATAATAACAGTATAAAAATGACACAAATAATGCATGTATTCCACATAAACGAGAATTGTAAACCGTCATGTTGATTTGTAAGTGATCAGCCAAAAGGTATTATGGCATTAGATATGGGTACTGGTAAAAAGTATTTATAAGGAGGACAAGCCTTAACGATTAAGACTATGCCTTCTTAAACCAGCTGACCTTGGGCGTCATGGTGATTAAGGTTAAAGGTCGATTTATTGGAAATTATCTTCAAAATGAAATGCATTTGTTGATTTTGATGGAAACAATAATTTTCAAGAGTTACAATTGGCACCAATCTGGTTACTATAAACATTTATTGCATACGTCTAAGTGCATTGCTTTCCTAAGTTGTTGTTATTTTATATCAACCGTTTTTATATCAACCGTTTTTATATCAATCGTTTGATCGATATAAGGCATTCCCAAACAAACATGTAATAGTAGGAGAGAATAAAAAAGGAAATATCTAAATCGGGGGGAAATGAACTCATTTAAAAATTTAAAAAACGAAGCAAAGCAAGAAACATATCACAATATTTAAACTTAAAGGCGGCAGCTTCTTCTTCACTCAAAGAAAGGAGATATCGCCTCTTGGCTAAATTAAGACGATGTATCAATCAAATTCAACCTTCGATCGAAAGTTACACTATCTAAAAGCTCTGTCGGATATCAAAACTAAACTCCTGTTACTACATGTATATACTATCGTTGGTTTACTATAAAGTCGCATCTCCTTCATCTTAAATAAAAGAAATAGGACTTTTTAGTTGAAAAATACGACGGATTGCTTACTGCACCAATACTCAATATACAATATACCGTAATCTTTGCTGGTTCCCATGTATATACATGTATATTCGCAATAATCATTAAAACTCTCTTTTGTCGTGGTTCCGCTGAGTTACACAATGTTTCATAATACGTAATTTGTTACTGATTCCACTGTTAATATTCGCAATTTTCTTTATAACGCTGTTTAGTTGCTAGTTTCACTGTATTACCGAATGTTTCATTTTCGTTATTGGTTGCTGGTTCCCCTACATGTATATAAACGCGTTATAATCTCCTATCCACGCCACACCTCACTGCCATCTCCACTGGGCTTGCTGGGCCTCGGGTGGTCCGTAGCTCAAGGCCGGGAGTGGGGTGCGGGATTCCATGTCGACGAGGTATGGGCTTTGCCCGTATCCGGCAGCAGGCCTTTGGTATCCGTAGTAGTATTCTGGGTGGACGGGCTCCAATGGCATAGGGTAGCTTCGTTCTAGATACTCCCTGGATCGTCCCTTCTCGTAGTACTCATGCTGGGGAAGAGAAAGTAGATTACATGATATGTATGTACGAATTACGAGAGTAAGGATAAAAAGAGTTGACATCGTATTATAATTGAATAAATGACAACAGCTACAGGGTACCGTTTTACTAAACGGTTTACGCTTAAGATTTGCGTTAGTCTAAAACAACAATTCCTCTTATTTCAATATTGGACAAAGCAATATTGCAAAGTGACACATCATTTGAATCGTCTCTCCGAGACGCTTCCAATGAAGTGCCACATTGCAACATTGTACTTTCATTGAATATACTATCCATGTGTATCAGTTATGACTTACGCAAATATTTTCCCTAAGTTGTTTAGTAAAACGGTACCCAGGTGATTAAGTAACACTAAACGTCAAGAGCTCAATCGAAGACTATAGTTAGCCCTTTACATACGTGAAGCACTTATTACAATATTGCTAGCATCCTTGATTTACTTACCTGGTTTTACTACAGTATGTCACGTCACCAATGGCTTCTTAAAATTGGTATGCATAGGTCAACAGTAATGTCAAAGATTGATTTATTAAAGCACTGTCTAAGGTGTGTGATGAAGCACGTGGGTATAATCATCGAGTACGTGAATGAATGAACGAACGAACGAATGAATGAATGAATGAATGAATGGATGGATGAATGAATGAATGAATGAATGAATGAATGAATGAATGAATGAATGAATGAATGAATGAATGAATGAATGAATGAATGAATGAATGAATGAATGAATGAATGAATGAATGAATGAATGAATGAATGAATGAATGAATGAATGAATGAATGAATGAATGAATGAATGAATGAATGAATGAATGAATGAATGAATGAATGATGTTTTAAGGCGCATCGACAGCTCGAGTACGTGAAGAGTCAAGTCGAATTAGTATTAACACTGGTGATAATCTAATAATCCTTATATGCAGTACACCTACAACAGCCTTTTTTTCATATGGGTTTTTACATCACATCAACATTATTTCAGTTATGTAGCGATGCCCGACTCTTAATGATGGAGAAAGACCCCATACTCAACTCTCTATAAGGGCTGGTCAAGGCGGGTAGAACTATCGGCATTCCGTAAGTCAGTCGGGAAACTGCACAACAACCTTTAACATATCTCTTAATGACATACATGTTTGTGTTCTAAGATACTAAATACATGTATGATGATATAGAAACGGGTCATTAAAACGAAAGTTAGATAAGTTAGACAATTAAATATTTAACGTTTGAAACAAAAATTAAATTAGAAAAAGTTAGGAAAATGTCCCAGTCTGCAAAATCAATTGCTCTCCGGTTCTGTCATTTGGCAAGGCACTTTGGAGTCTTTAAAAGGGTCACACATGACCCATTGGTTAAGGTAAATGTCCTCTGAAGACATTGCAACGCTCTTCCCTTAACGCAACGTGGTCGTTTTTATTTCAAGAAATTTCAAAAAAGTCGCATAATGACCTCTGCTGCCTCATATAAGTTAGCCAAAACAGGATTTGATACGTGAAAAGCAACTTTATCTGAACATTTATGATAAGAAAAACATCGCATGTCTGTTTATCCCAAAAATGTAGCTCATTCAAGTGAATGTTGTTGGTAAGAAACGACAGGTCACACTATCAAAAGGCTACACAAATGCTTACCTTTTCATCGTAACGTTCACCCCCGATGTAGCAGCCAGCAATAGAGTAGAATGTAGCAGCCAGAGCAGCCAATGCCATAGCAATCCAACCAATGATGTACGAGTAACCGTAGTTACGGTCATGCGCATCTTGAATTTCCTGTAAAAACACATTTAGTGCGTCCGTTTTTGAACTCTTCAGTCGTCTAAATGTCGTTTGGGCCAACATTGAATACAATAAATATACATAAATTACATAATCTGGTTATTGGATTTAATACTTAAACTAACGTACTACATCGAAAAGGACCATTATTTAAGAGAATCCAGAACCTTCTCAAACGCAAGCCAAACAGTAATTGTTTACAGTTACAATTGCTTTGAATCAACATGAATATTTGTTTGGTTTTGCTTTCAACGTTTATTTGAATTAATCATTCGTTACCTTTGGTTTCGATCACTTTGCTAAAATACTTCAATTCTATTTTGCCTTATTTTACATTAGACATGCTTCCAATGTATTGTACTTGGCGGTAATAGTCATTTGTTTAGTGAGTATCTCCAAAAAGGAAAGGAATAATAGTTTTCATTCATAAATAACCCTAAAACCAGGTGCAGAGTTGGTCTTGTTTTACCACAATGTGTCCAGTGCAGGTAAATTGGAATACATCGTCCATACCTGCCTACACAAACGGCCAATTAATCATGCTGCGACACCTGCCAATAAGCAATCAAGGCGCACACACCATTTCTGCGTCATTGTACGTTAACCCATTACCAAACGATAACGACCACTTTGTTACAGACAACTTTGAACAACATGTGGGAAAAGGAGAAATTGCTCGTGATGAGCAATTTTTCGTTTTCCCACAATGTTTTCCACCCCTTATGAAGAATATTTTCAAATTTCAACACATTTTGAATTGCCGTCTGCAAACTCTTTTAATTTGGGAAAGTCGAAAATTTGGCGTTTGGTAAAGGGTTATGTGGGCTCTATTCAATCCAGTGCAAGGCGCATTGAAGCAGCAAATATTGGTATCAGCTGTTGGTTTATGTTTATAATCGATAGCCATGCTATATTGTACAGTATGCTACTTGTAATTTGACAAACTATGCATCAATCACAACCCACAACGTACGGGTACTTTCGATTCAACGGAAGAGTGCCGTTTTGGATCAGCCTAAAACGCCCCGTCGTTCATTTATTTTAGTTTATTTAGTTTAGTGGTTTCATTTACGGTGTGGAGAAGGATGGCCCTGACCTTCGCATACCTTTGAACATGGGTCATAAAGAATTACAAATAAAAAAAAGAAAAACAACGGTTGCAATGGCATTCGCATTCCCATGTACTATTTCACAAAGGACAAGGAGACATGGAGGCCTTCTCATATACCCCAAAGTTCACAAGGGAAAACGAGATGGTTGAACAACACAAGTAATGCTTACCTGTCCCCAACTAAGGTAGAATTTTCCTTGGTAAGGATCCGTGTCCAGGATCTTGTTCCTCTCTAAGTACTCCGCCCCGTGGAAGAACGCGATCGATGCAGCTGTGGAAAACGCTGAAGGAGATTTATAAAATGAATCCTATTATTTTAATTTTGATGTAGACAGAACATCTTCTTGAGGAAAAATAATGCGACGCCACTCTTTTGCAAAAGACAGCCTTTGGGACAACATAAGTTTGCTTGGAAAGAGTTTAATTTAATCAAATTCAGCGGAAGACGTCTACTTTCTTCGAAAATACCTTGTTCGAAAATTGATCAACATAAAATGAATTGTAATTTGACATGTTGAAGTAGAAAGGGAAAAACGAAATGTGTACACATCATTCTCTATCGACGAGTCTGTGTACCTTTAAAAACTCTTTTAAAAGAAAAAGAAAAATAGAAACGGTTGCCATCCAAATAAAATAGTCTCAAAATCACATTGACATTGATGTTTATTTGAGTTCAGCCGATGAAAAAAACAAAGCAAAACTCCTAAATGCAAATGCACGTTGGCAGCATATTCAACAGCATCTATCGGGCCTTTTGGACTGGTCAATAAAAAGGTCCGTATGAATATCTTAAAGCTGTTTCCCGGTACTTACCACCAATATATGCACAGAGTCCCGCAATGTAGGCCCATCTAGACTGCCTCCAACAACAGAGAACCAGGCCGAAGATGTAGGCGGTGAGGAAGACAACCAGAGCGAGTATGAAAAAGGCCAACCAGCAACGCATCAGGTCTGAAATCAGAAAGAGGCTCGTGTTATACCATTACCAAACAAAAACGACATTTGACCAGTTTGTTTCAGGCGATTCTGGAAAACATTGTGGGAAAAGGAGAAATTGCTCGTGACGAGCAATTTCTCCTTTTCCCACACTGTTTTCTGAATTGAGTAATTATTTCATATTCATATACGTATATGTATTATAAATGTATATATACGTACTCAGGATATATCTAAATGGTACATGTATCTTCGAAAAAATCATATAAGATTGTTTACCTCTAAACATATTTACTTCCTTTTTGGGTTAAAAATACGCAAATAGAGCTAGGCTTGGCTTCGACAACTTCCAAAATGAGAGTTTCCTTGTCTCTCTGCATTTCGTTTGAAATGTCTGATTGTCAGGGTGTGGATCTAATTCCGATCTTATATCGAATTTCGATGTTTTATGTCGGTTTGACCAACTCAAAATAGCATTTATTTTGTAGGTGCAATTCTAAATCTAGTTCCTTTTGGTGTCATAAGATTATCTACGACTGTATTAATTAAATCTCTTGCAATATTTTCAGGTGAAGAGTTAGATCCTTTAAACAAATTCAAATGAATCTTTCAATGTCCGACGAAATTTTACTTACGCAATTTGAAGATGCTTTAAAGCTATGTCTAACTTTATGGTTATCTACGACTTTCCAAAACAATTGCACGTGCATTTTTTTTGATATATGGGTTTTACATCACATCAACATTATTTTAGTTATGTAGCGATGCCCGACTCTTAATGATGGAGGAAGACCCACACTCAACTGCCCATAAGGGCTGGTCAAGGCGGGTAGAACCATCGGCATTCCGTAAGTCAGTCGGGAGACTGCCTCTCATGAAAATCCATATCCCTCTCAGGATTTGAACCCACGCGGAGAGGGGCCATGTGATTTCAAGTTCTGTACTCTAACCACTAGGCCACGGAGGCCCCGTGCATTCTTTGCAAATGCATGAAAGCTAGTTCCTATCTTATTGATATATGTGACAGTCCAATGCAATTGCATCAAAACTTAGTCCTTATTCCAAGGCAACATGTATCTACGACATTTTCAAGGATATTTTACTTCCGTATACGGGAAACATATTAAAAACTAGTCCTTATTCAAAGGTTCAGGGTTACTTTACTTACGTATACGGGAAACATATTCGCCAGACCAGTCAACATTTCCCACTTCATCGGGGATCTCGTATTTGACCCAGAAACAGTGCTTGTCGATAATCTCTTCGTCATTCGCTCCTCGATTCTCCAGAACTGAAAATAAACAATAACGTACTATGGTTATTGTGTGTCACCTCTTTAAAGGGTGCAATGAAGGAGCTATGCACACTAGTTTGTGCGGACTCTTTTAAGGGCGTGTCATATTTGCAATGAAGGGGTTGATATGACCTTTACTTTGTTTGTATAAAGCTTAACGCCGTATCAAAGTTTTGTTTTCAGTTATGTAACGGCTTTCCTGGACCGACCAGTACTAGGCTAGGGCTCTGAAGTGACTTGCCAAATGTCTCTCCAACGAAATCAGGTGTCGATATGGCTTTTACATTTGATAATTGTGTCATTGATGATTAAATATTATCGTTTCTATCAAACAAAAGGGTTCAGTTCTACGTTTTTTTAAATTTAGAGTTCTGTTGCTGCTTTCGAATCTGGATTGTCTTTTGGAGGATGTATGTCGTTTTACACAAACTCTCAATGTCTGGTGACCAAGAACAAGTATGCATTTTCGAGGAGATCCTGCTACATACGTTTTAAAATTGCCAGTTTTATGCTACTTAGACCATGTAAAGGGGTTCGAAGACAATAAAGTACATTCAATATGGGTGTTTGGTGTAATCATCAAGGAAGTTAAGGCATGAAATTAGACTTTTTTGGTGGTTTCCATAGTTACCCTGTTTGGGGTATTGGATTTCAAGAAACTTGAAACCGCACCCAATATACAATGTATTTACATGAATATGAAGTTACAGGTAAAATTGGCAAATATAAAATTTTTGTTGCAAGCGTTTACTTTGACAATAAACAGTGTTTTTTTACCGTAACTGGATGCTAAAACTTCATTTTTCCCCATATGCTTCAAGAGCAAACTTGAGAAACACATGTGATAAAAGGATCGCATACCCCTTATATAAGCAATCAATCCAGTTTGTCAATATAATTCTACCCAATAAACCTTAAGAAAAGGATGTCTTTTCGAAAACTTGTGTCGTCTGCAGATGCTTTCAATTTGGATTTGTCACAGTTATCCCATAAAGGGGATGGTAAATCATACGACAGTGAGTGTGTAATGTTTCCCCGTTTTTGTTTGTGTAAAGCGGTCAAAGCCAAACAGTAATAAACCATTCTTAATAGATCAAGAAGGAAGAATGCTTTGACGATAAATAGACGCCATGAAAAGGCTAAGCGAGGGGATGCTCGCTGATGCAGCAACGCATTTGTGAATGACCTTAACCCTTTACCAAACGCCAAATTTTGGACAGTCCCAAATTGAAAGAGTTTGCAGACGATATTCCAAAATTTGATGAAATTTGAAAAATATCTTCTGATAGGGCAGAAAGCATTGTGGGGAAAGGAGAAATTGCTCTTTAGGAGCCATTTCTCCTTTTCCCACAATGTTTTCTAGAGTCGTCTGCAACAAACTGGTCACATGTCATTATTGTTTGGTAAAGGGTTAACGACACGACGACCTGGGTGAAATTACAACCCGAGCGGTGTCAACCATGGCTATAAAGGGGTCTTTACCCGTTACCCTTCCTACCCAAAGCGATTTATAGAAGTGGTTATAAATGTACACTCTTTGGAGAAGAAAAAAATAGCGAATTAGAATCATCTTATTATTATTTGAAATATGGTGTTGAAATGATTCATCGTCTCTGAACAGGAATAATATCATAACTCGTTTATAAGAAAAACACGTTAAAATAAAAGAATAAACTGAGCAATTTATCCTTTTATCACAATGTTTTAATTAAGACAATAAAATATCATCATTTCATTTTTTATTAGTTGGTTCTTGGAAATAAGGATTTAACGCCGTTTCAACATTATTTCAACTTTATCGCGGATGTATATTTAAGTTATCCATTCTTTGCAACCTGTTCCACGTTTCAAGAAAAAGAAAAGAGTCATCCGCTTAGGAGAAATCCTATTTACTTGTCAATAAGGTTTCTAAAGGAAACATGTTTTATCTTAAAACTAAGTTTACAGTTTTTTGACAAATTGTTGATGTATCTCTAGCATGTTCAAGGAACAACGTGTGAAGAGGTAAGATAATAAACGTTTTGGGCATTTTGGGTCAAAAGGGTGTTCGCCGTGTTCCATGTACTGGTCTGTCTTTTGTGTTTGGGTATTCAACTGTTTGGGGTAAACGTAGACTATACCCATTTACCCTTGTTTCGTTTTCTATTATTTTGCCATCAGCCACTTATTTTTTTCATTTATAGACAACAAACTGTATGAAGTAAGAAGCCTTCCCTTTCTTTATCATCACCACATAACGCCGTATACTTATTTCAAAATTGTATTTTCTATCTTCGGTTTTGACTAAGTTTAAAGTACAGTAAAATATTTATACAACCAGCCCAAATATGATTTTTAAAGCTTTAAATGAAGTATCGACACGCAAAACTTCTTTTAGGAATTATTTAGGCGTGTGCAGATAGGTCATGCCATATCATACATCCAGGCAGTTGTGTTCAAGGTACAACCGTCCGTAATATCGTTATATTCGGATCAAAACGCCTGAACTACAGGGATTTTAGGTACCGGCGTATTACAGCGGTAGCGTTTTGAGACGATGTTAATTTTCAGGACAGTAACCTGCCTGTCCGCCCGTAATTGACTCTACCATCGAAGGTAATGGTACCCGGACCGTCGCATGACAAATGGACCCTGCGGTCGGGCACCAGTACAAGAGAGACATGTGTGCCTGAGCTGGTCAATAAGTATTTGAAATGATGCAAAACAACATTGTATCATTTACATTTAACGAGGAATTGCATAAGACTTCTGTATTGTAAAAGATGCGTCTGTCTTTATTTTGTAAATGAGACTCCTTTTTTGTAAAAGAGATATGATTGCCATACACTAACATAGGCTCGACTAGGTTGAAATGGTAGACTTATTTTAGAAATATCTAAAACGTAGTGGATTCCCATATGCCACGGCTTACATTCTGTGGTGTTCATGTGTATGATGATACTTTTCAGCGAGAATTTGAAACGACCCGTCTCTCTACCTGTGTAATTGACTTAAACAAGGTGAGTGAAGTCTGGACGACATGTAGACAGTCAGAAATATGTGTGGATATCGGTCAATGGTCAGCGCGAGAATGTCGCAGACTTATTAGCTCAATTCTCAATTTTGTTTCCTTGTTTTACTGATTCCCCCCCCCCCCCAAACAAAAAAGCGTTTATAAAAACGCTTTAGAAAAAAATCTGTCTTTTTTCTTTTTACATATCAATTCAACTATTGCCATCAGAATTCATTTGAGACCAGGTTAACCCAAAGAGGTAGGTTTACCTATACCAAGCCCATACCATGGATACCAATGCCTTAAATAAATCTTTCACATATTTCATATCTATATATAGACATCCGGTGTGGCTGTAAACACGTAGGTAAATTACACAAAACCCCTTACAGTAGATTACAAAATTTCCCTTAATCATCTCTGATCCTTCTCAACTTACAAACAAAATCATCAAAATCCGTTTTTGTTCGGACACATCGAATTCCCATGCACATTGCATGGGTTGGAAATCTTAAGATTGTGGTCAGGAGATAATATTTGTTTTCCAACAGTACACATCATTGAACGAAAAGGGCAGTGCGTCGGAACTTTATACATAAGGTGAAGGACAAAAGGGATGAATTTAATTAGATGTAAACATATACATAAGGTACATTAACGTTCTTTACACGTCTGAGATAAATGGATCAAGCTTTTTTGTCTCAGGGTTTACCATTTAATATGAGGAGACTTAGGGGGAATAACATAGAATAGCAACAACGACAATAAAACCGAGTCCCTCGTCGAAGAAGGGTAGCACTGCATTGTACAAAGAAACACCTATATATAGCTAGAAAACGTTGAAAACATTGCTAAACACCAACGAACCCGAACAAGGTTGTCAAGTCGACATTTGTAAGATGTACATGTTTATGTAAGAAGACACGTCGGTAACAAAAGACGTTCTCTTACGACCACTGGTTTGTCATCGCATTCCTTGAAATTAACAAGCGTACATGAACATTTCAAGGAGTCCGGTACATCACATAGCTAGAGGGGCAATACCAACCAAACCCATTACACAGATGTTGTCTTATCATTTGAACAAATACATGTATATAGAAGAAAATCTAAGAAATACGAGCGATTTCGTCTCTTGTCACAACAGAATCACTCATTAGAATTCATTTGAGATAGAAAATGTCTGTGCAAAGCGGACGTAACTCATGATTGTATACAATTGAATATCATTATGTAATGCTTAGATTCTTAATTGTAAAAACTTTAAATTTCCATCATAAATTGTCAGCGTTGTTATTTGTATACATACACGTATGGTATTTTGTTCACTTTTGTCTGTCTAGTCTTGATTTCAAATTGACTCCATAAAATGAACACTATTTTGTGTTGAAACTACCACAATTTATCCTTAAGTACTTTGATGTTTGCTTCAAGGAATGGGAGAAACATTACTAGTGTTCATTTGAGCTTTTACACACCCTGAATGAAATGAATACCTTTCTTCGCTTTGCTTTCTTCATTGCGTGTGTCTTATTGGTAGTTGAACAACATTAAAACTGTTTCGGACATCAAATATCACGACATATTATACATCTGTAAAATTACGTACGTGAAAAGAGATTTCTCTTATTTCAAACAGCAACATTGATTATATTTGAATTCGTCTACTAAAGATAGATTTGTCACAAGTATAACTGACAATAGAAATATCAGCGAAAGGTTGGTCACGGCTCTATTTAAAATCTTGACAGTTTCGTAAAATAAAAATGTGTGTCAGAGTTGATGAAAGTAAAGGCCGCAGGCTTGTAATAATGTGTCCAATGATGACAAAGCTGAGGGGGGGGGGGGTAAATTGTCTCACTTTACAGTCATTTACGGCAGTAAGGACTTTGAAGATTGTAACATTTGTTTCGTACCCGTTGGTGATATCATTTTATGTCAATCATTTGAAAAAAACGAAACCATCGATACCAATTCCGGTTTCTGATTGGTCAATACTCGACCGATGCCGTTGGAACAAAACTTTGCTCCAATTATAACTACTGCGCATTTTTTAAAGACATTAATATTCAGCTTCCAAATTTCCTCACAGCTGCGAATAAGCACGTCTTAAACCGAGATTATCTAAGTGATTGATGTACCACCTAAACAGTATAGGGAAGTTATAACCTTGTTTGGTAATTCTTCGTCACAAAGTGGTGCATATTTTCTCCTCTATAAGTAAGTAAGTATGTAAGAATATAGTTTATTATGGTAACTTGTGTACACATTTAAGTCCAATGGTTTCATAATACAATTAGTAACATAACATTATATTGTGGTAATTCTCCCAAGGCATTGCGTTCCTATCTAAAAGTGGACTACTGGTGTTATTAACCTATATCTATTAGCATCGTATTCACCATGCGCAGCGTTAATCAATTAATTTAGTTCAGCTTGTCATTTCTCCTTGATTCCGTTAACTGGTATATATAAGTACGAAATGGTTATATAAAAAAATACAAAAGTAATTCTATCGATGTGGGAGATAGCATGTATCAGAATAATTGGGTGTGCCAAATATCAAAAAAGGTGAATCACAAGTCTATATGATATAATTATATAGAATGGCTTCTTTTTTAACCCGTTTACAAACAATAACGACATTCAACCACTTTGTTGCAGACGACTCTGGAAAACATTGTGGGAAAGGGAGAAATTGCTCGTAGCGAGCATTTTCTCCTTTTTCCAATGTTTTCTGCCCTATTAGAAGATCATATTTCAATTTCATCACATTTCGAATTGTCGTCTGCAAACTCATTCAATTTGGGACAGTAGGACATTTGGCGTGTGGTAAAGGGTTAACCAACTTATTAGTTATTTGCGCATCATACATTCTCAAAACAGCTTTTTTTAATGATCTAAAAAGCCAAGTAATAAGATTAGGAAACTTTAATCATATGGTACGCGAAAAGTGCCTTACTTTCGATATTCACTTTCAACAGTTATGGTTCGAACAGTCAACGTGCATTAACCTAGATCAAGCCTCTAAGGTAATCTTGAACCGGTTTGGTTGATTGTGTTTCATGTTGCTTTTTAATAGAACATGTATTTCAATCATGCCATGCCATTTATTTCGAATAGAACTGCACCCCTGCTCTTCCTCTTCACTATGTAGTACGTTGTCCAAGCCACTGATGGCAGTCCGAAAAAAGAGATATGTCCATTGATAAGATAGAAAATAAGTAATATCTAAAAATAGCCACGGATTGCATTCCAAAAAAAAGAGACATGGTCATTGACGTAAGTTGAGAAGGATTAAAGTTGCATAAGTTCGGGATAATTTTGTGTGTGAAAAACTTGCTTGCTATGCGTATTATATAAACAATCATGCACTATTTATGCTGTTCTTAATAAATAGTTGGTGTAAAACCTTTAAGGCGCTGGTTCGTTCAACATGGCTAATTGTCCATCATTTCCGAAAACTTATCGTTTGTTTGATTTGATTGTTACGATGCCATGAGGGCGGTTTAACCCCATTTATAACTGGGATCTATACTGCGACAACATCATCTAAGTTACATTTCAATGTCTTGTAATCGATTGAGGAAGACTTCGGGATAAACTTCTCGTACCTGTTTAGCTGTCAAAGTCAAATGAACAAATAAGAAATCAGTATTGATAAGAACTTATACCTCGAATTTGGGCATACTTATCACAGAAATGTCCCTACGCTGTATCGATCAATGCCACCACACTCTTTTCATGAAGACTTGGATGAAGTTGAATGATGGTTTTATTTTCAAGTTTTTACCGGGTATAATAGTTAGTTTAGTGATAAAGTTTTCATTTGTTGATTTCTTAATTGAAAAAGCATATATGGGCGATTTCTTTTTGTGTCGTCATGGGCGATTTCTTTTTGTGTCGTCAACTTGACATCTCCATTTTCGTTTGTCGTTTCTAAACAGATGGTAATGGGACAGTTGTGATTGCAGTGATCAATCCCATAAAGGGAGATTAATATGAAGAGTTTGAAATTTTGAATCTGATGACGAACCGCCTAGCTTTATTTTCACATGAATTGCTTTATCCTGACATCAGAGTATTTTATGACATACACCCTATATACAATTTTGTTAAGACAAACTTGCGTGGGAATAAGCGGTATGCATTTGAAATATTCATCGAACGGCGTTGATAACATGCCTTTCGGATTCCTTTTACAAAGTATCTAGAATGATGGAATAATCCTACCATATTGGTTCCTGTTCGAATCATAGTGTTGAGAGAATTCCAATGGATACCCACAACACTATCAAGATTTGAAGAAAAGAAGATATCAATTTGATTTGTTGAAATAGAGCATGGAACTACTCCATTTATCTGTAGCTCTGAAAGTGTCATCTCATGAATATTAATGAAGCAATATGCGATATATGTAAAGCACTCTGCGTCATAAAACATACATTATGAAACATCTTTATAATGAATATCTACATACCGTTATCAGATTATCGGAGGCATGCAACCATATATCAAATTTAATTATCTAACTTATGCGTGAACATGTTATCCTGGCCTTTTATCTTCGTCCCAAAGGAATGGAAAGTTCAATATCGCAAATATGTATCCTATTCATAAATCAGACTTTTTACGTTTTGAAAAATATTGAAGCTTTTCAATGATGCGACCATGATCTGTATACTACGTCACTAAGTTTTATTCAAACTTGTTTGATCCAAACTTACATGTAGCAGTTATTCACATGTGCATACTTCCTATATACATATATGAAATCAGTTTGTATCCAAACATTGATAAACATTGTCATCGCATACCCTAAAACCTAAGCTGTGAGTAAATATCTCTTTCCTCTTTATAGTATTCTCTATCTCTATTTCCTTATTTTTTGGTCGATGTTTGTTCTATTAAGATTTTTATTATCATTGGTTATCATTTTGTCATTCATGGTGTAACCAAATAGAACTATAATTAAGTAATAAAGTAAAAAGGATATGCTGACAAGACCATTTTTTACTTGTTATAGAATAGAGATAACCTTTTATGAAGTAAGTCAAGCGAATCAACCCCTTTCTCCAACACATATCACCATGCCACTTCTGCTGAATGAAAAAAAAAACAAAGGTAGAAACCATTATGACAAAATGATAAATTGCTCATTCTGAGCAATTTATCTTTTTGTCACAGTGTTTTCTACCTAAAATCATAAATAAGACTTTATTTCATGCTATCGTTGTCGTCTGATCTTCCTTTCAGTTTGCACAGGTTTCTTCGTCGTCTGAACTTCCTTTCAATTTGGACCAGTCACAAAAGCCCATATGGGGAAAGGTTAAGCAGTGCACCTGATTTAATATAATGGGTGACAGGCGTCCCTTCTCCGTGCAAATAAACCCATATTGCATATTAAAATTTACATTTAAACTTCGCTTGCGTAGGCAGAATTCTATTCAACGGATTATTCGTTTAAGATGATAAGAAATCTGAAGAGATTCTTTTTATATTCAATATCTCAGAGGAATATCAGGGTTTTTTTTCAAATGAAACTAACATGCTTTAGCGAGTTAAACACTATATAACAATCATTGAATTCGTTAGCAATGTCATGTTTTGCTTTCCTTTTTTCATTGGCTTGTGAATAAGAACTTATTTTCCGTTGCAAAAGAATTTCACCCAAAACCAAATATTCATATAAACGGAAATGGTAGACAAACTTCGTTTTAAGTCATGAGTTAAACACCGGGCAATGCTTGGCACGTTGGTAGGAATGGTTAGCTACGCCTAGGATTACAACGCATTAAAAAAAAGATATCTCATTTGTATTGCAAAGCCACTATAAAGAACAAGGCTCCTTTGTTCATATATATCGTCCAGGATATTGCATATTAGTTTATCTATATTTTATATTACGTCAACATTATTTCGGTTATGTTGCAATGCCATGTCATAACGAAAGAACAAGACCCATAATAGTAAGGTAACGAGCAACGAGCAATTTCTCCTTTTCCCACAATGTTTTCTCCCCTATCAGAAGATTATTTTCTTATTTCATTACGTTTTAAAATGTCGTCTGCAAACTCTTTCAATTTTGGACAGTCAGAAATTTGGCGTTTGGTAAAGGGTTCATACATCAGGTAAAGCGATCCATCTTAATTAGAAGAG
This sequence comes from Cerastoderma edule, assembly GCA_947846245.1. NCBI lineage: Eukaryota > Metazoa > Mollusca > Bivalvia > Cardiida > Cardiidae > Cerastoderma > Cerastoderma edule. Next base: position 22,608,996 of record OX401406.1, read on the forward strand.
ATACCGGATGCCTTCTCCATTCAACACTTCACTATCGATTGTTTTGTCACGAAGATCAATAACGATTTACCTGTATTCCACACCTGTAGAGGTTTCCGAAGAGCATTTGTATCAGACGTCATGTGAAACAATCTCGCTCTGTGCAAGGACATACATGTATACAATAAAGATATGTCAAAAAAAAACGTGCACTGAATAGATAAATAGCCTTGGTTGTTGAAATTATGTTTTAACAGTAAATCGTATCTGTATGGTTGTAATAATTCCAACTTATTTAGACGACTTAAAGGTCCATTTGGCCGGGTGTGATCTATCAATTAACGTATATTATTTCACGCTGATCACACAAAGCACATAAATGAACACATCCTTTATTTGTTAATATGGTGTTTAACATCATATCAACTCTTTTTAAGTTATGTAACGGCTTTTCTGGATCAACCAGTACTAGGCTAGGGCTCTGAAGTGACTTGCCAAAGGTTACACCTATGAAGCTAGAGGTGTCGGTGGGCTCGAACTCGGGACCCCTGAATTCTAAGTCAAACGACTAGACGATTGGGCCACACACGACCCTAAACATCTTATATTTGAATACATTATCGCGCAGGCATTGTATAAGAAAGTACATGTATTTGGTAATGGTATACGCAAATTGCCCTTTGTATCCCCGCCAAACTATCCCCTGATATCCGTTCCAGAGAGTAAGTTTTTTCTACACGCTTTTGAATACCAACGGTTTAACATGACAGCGTCTCGTATTTCTGAATAACAAAAGAAGACCGGATCTGGTCGCATGGTAAACTATGCGAAATATCTTGCGTCTACCTTACCTCTGGTGTTAATACACAGTGCCTTATATTGGGATATGGTGTTAATTTTATACAGTTAGGACATCGAGAAAATTAATCGATGGATGGAACGGACGGGAATCAACACATTCTGTAGAAAAAGGAACCTTTCATGTGTGTGTATGAAAACATGTTTTGTATATCCCATTATCAAACAATAACGACATTTGCCCAGTTTGTTGCAAACGTCTCTGGAAAACATTGTGGGAAAAGGAGAAATTGCTCGTAACGAGCAATTTTTCCTTTTCCCACGATGTTGTCTGTTTTAGCAAAAGATTCTATTTCAATTGCGTTCCATTTTGAAAATTCGTCTGCAACCTCTTTCAATTTGAGACAGTCGAGAAGTTTATGTTTGGTAAAGGGATATATGAAAATTCATGACGTAACAAATGGCCGGGCATCCTAACCCTGTACGCATGAGCAATCGTTCCAATTCAACACTGGGTTTATTGTATCATTCGAGAAAGATTCATGTAAAGGTCCTTCAATTGCTTCAATAGACAATGCATTGTCTTTTCCTCCATGTTTTATAAATAACACGACTTCACCATGTCATGTTTCATTAAGACAACACCGGTCATCAAAGTTGTAGTTAAGAAAATTCGATATATACATGTAAAAAGGTAATTGTTTCACACCGTCAATCATAGATGTTGTTTTGTTCGAAAATTGCTGTGTTATCATGCGAATCAGGAAGAAGACACAGTTGTTTTAAACGTTAATTGACTGATTCATCATACTTTTAAGAGAAACATCATCCAGTTTGTTTCTTTTCGTCGCTATTAAATATGACATTAACTAAGTGATCGAACACTTGATAAAAGCGAAACAAACGTCAAAACGCCTTTGTTGTAAATAAAAAGGTACAAATTCTCTTCATTAAACAACTAGTTTTTATTGACAGTTAGTGGGTTTTGTTTGTGTGTGTTTTACATAGCGTCAACACTTTTCACTTCTTACTTCGTCCATCTAGATCCCTAGCTAAGCCGCCCACACAAACTGGCCGAGCTGTTTAGAACCCCAAGCATACCGTGAGTGAGCTAGGAAACCTCCTCTCATGAAAATCAAATTCGTGTGTGGTATTTAATGCAGTTTCAACATTCCTGAAGTGGTTTGCCAAAGGTCACTCCCACGAAACCATGGTGTCGAAGGGGCTCGAATCCGGAACACCCGAGTTCTAAATCTTCCGCCGGCGCCACTTGGTCACGCAAGACCACATGAAAATCAAAGTCTTCCCAAACCGTGATAAGAACCCATGCGGAATAGGCTAAGTAATTTCAACATTTTACTGTTATTACCAGGACACGGGGGTATCCTTTCTTTGGACAGGAACTTTAATCAATCATTTACTTATATGGGTACCATTCATTGTTATAGCCTAATTTGTATTCGTAAACCAGGAAAACAGTTAACAGAAAACTTATAAAGGATAAATAAAATGTAGCTTAGCTTCCCTACTACTTAAAGGGTACTAACCGAAACCTTTTGTTTATTACACTATTTTGTTTAGACATGGCAAACCAATCTTTCACAGACAATTTTGAAATCGAGACATCACAATTTACGTGATTGGTTACGTCAGAAACGCGTAAACACATCAGTTTATGACAGCACCCACTTCACGTCTAGGTCACGTTAATTGTAACGTGCTGTCATGGTGACATGTTATCTCATTACGTCACGTTACGTGACGTGACGTCACCACCAGGTCAAACAATTAGCAAAATTGACAATGTACATGTGGATTTCTTGTCGAATCTAATAGCCCCCGGCATGTATTCATGTATAGATACAATCTTTGCATGTAAATGGGTGTCATAACTAATAGCATACTCCGTTTGAAGTCCAACTCGATATTTACGAGATGTCTTATTTTTCTTATTCATTTTAGTCGAACAGATCTCGATTAGTGCTCGCTCTTGTTCAAAAGAGCTAAAAAACAGTGATGGTGCGAAAAAGGAAAACTCATTTCGCTATGATATTTTACAAAGAGGAAGTGAATATTCAACACATGTATTCTATAATGTACCTGGTTCTTTTTTCTCATTTACTAGTTTTTAAACCCGTACATTTAGAGACCGAGGAGATTTTTAAGAATGGATTCGGGGAGTTTTACACCTTTTCGACAGTATGAGCAGTCATATCGTGTTAGTGTACATATCCATAGTTCTGGCATTTCCTTACTAGTAGTCCACTACGTTCCTTTTTTAAACTGCTGTTTTATTTTCTCGTGAATATTGTTGGAAAAGGATGAGATTCGAATAAATTATGCCGGTTAAAGGGAAATGTTCGCAATAAGCAATACAACCTTAAGTCTCAAAGAATGTACAATTACCATAAGGATTGTAGTAGTTTACATTAGATGAGATAGTCGTCTGCTGTTGACTCCATTGTGCAAAAAACTCATGATCTAATAAGTAATAACGGGATTTTCAATGTCACATTAATACACGCTTCAAGCATATGAAAGTTTTGCTCAAGCTTTGATTATATATTAATTTCAAATTGTATATCATATTTGTATGAATCAAGCAAACAATTTGTATTCATTCGCCTCGCCTAAACCGGTAAGCAGTCTTCTAAATATAGCATTCTATGTTTGTCCTCGTCATTATTCATAATTAACAATATCTACTGTATTCAATATACGTTCAACACTACCTTGTCTAAAAAAGCATCGACACATTACGTTGAAAATTTGCCCTGGATTCAATAACTCAATCAATTATGCCATACATTCTATGAAACAGATTGCTTTTATATTGACGCTAATAATGTCACTTTGAAAAGAAAAATCACGACTCGATAGGCATATTCAGGTATATATTCTAACACAGTGCCTTTCGAATCAATAGTTGCAAGGGAACACATAGGGCCGTGTAATTTGACTTAACCCTTTCCCAAACAATGACGACATTTGACCACTTTGTTGCAGACGGCTTTTGAAAACACTGTGGGAAAAGGAGAATTTGCTCGTCACGAGCAATTTCTCCTTTTCCCACAATGTTTTCTGCTCTATCTGAAGAATGTTTTTCAATTTCATCCCATTTTGAAATGTCGTCTGCAAACTCTTCCAATTTGGGACAGTAAACAATTGGTGTTTGGGAAAGGGTTAATATCTTTAGTTACACCTGTGTGCGAATCTTATTTCGCAATTTCGTGTTTTTATTAGTCAGTCGTATACAATAACTACCCACCCATCCTATTCAGTTCAACCCTTTCCTAAATCTGGGGGGTACTTCATCGTTCAAAATCGAAAGGTATAAACCGTGAACTCGACAATTAAAAGTATAATGTTATAATGAGAAATATATCTAGTCGGACAGACAATAGTGAAGGTTTGGAAAAGAATCCTCGTGTATGTATTCATTTTCACTTTACAGCATAAGATTCGAACTATGTCTGTGTTAGACCAAATCAGTTGCTACAGAACGTGTGATAAAGGGTTTTAAGACGAGATTCTACAGTTTCGAAATTCGATGTATATATACATAACTAGGTCATATCATGACAAATAACGCGGATGTGTTCACTGGCACAGTTGTATTTCTTTGTTGACTTATTCGTGTTTTACGCTACATTTCGGATTTGTCATGGCACACAAAGTATTCAGAGATGTCCGAAATTTTAACGTACGTCTCTCCAAGATACGCAGGCAAGTTAAGGTAGAATACCCATAACCCTCCATTTTGCATCCATGCTGTACATCGAATAGTTCTTGCCACGACTGTCGTCCGAATGATCTAGACATAGATATTAACACATTGTTACAGCTTAGATCATTCGAGTTCGCCACGACCGTTGTGTATCGATAACGACCGAAGTAATCCGACGAAAGAATTAGTTTCAAAATGGCGGATTATTTGTATTCTACCTTAAAGTCCAAAATGCTGCAGAATCTTTGTACGGGTGTCGCCTTAATACACCTTGGAACATCTAAACAGGGCATTGACCTATCGATTCAGTTCCAAAACCTTTCGATTGTCCAATAATATTTGAACATCGCTTACAAATTTATTTTGGTTATATATCGCCGATGCTTTACATGTCTATGTTTCTTGGATAAAAAAATAATATCACAGATAGGTTAATCCTTTCCCAAACAATAACGACATTTGACCACTTTCAACGGTTGCAGACGACTTTAGAAAACATTTTAAAGGACAATTTTTCTTTTTTCCACAATGTTTTCTGCCCTATCAGAGGATTATTTTCCAATTTCATCACATTTTGAAGTGTTGTCTGCAAATTTTTTCAGATTGGACAGATGAAAATTTGGCGTTTGGTAAAGGGTTCATTAAACGCAGAGAGACAATAAAGGGAACTAATACAAATAGTGTTAATCCATTTGATTCAATCAAGACAAGTAGCCTTAATAATCCCATTTAGGTCGCAAATGTATTGTTTGTCGAGTACATATTTATGTTTATCCTTAACACTTCTATCGATCCTTAATTCCCCCCCCCCCCACCCCAAAAAGAAAAAGAGCACAAGAGCACCATGGATGATCTTGTCACAAAGAGTTCAAAATACATCTTGTAGAAAGAAAGCTTTTCACAAAGCATTATCTTATATTATTGTATGTCCCATCTTGTGTAAACTTTTATCAGTAAATAGCTAGGGCATTCTGTATTGCTTTGGGACGCCCCACGATAAAGTAACTGGCACTTATTTTGCATCGGACCAGGACCTATAGGTCTCAAATACCCAACGCTGACAACAAAGCCCTCTTGAATCCTAAGTTGAAGAGCAACTTTAGAGATGGCTGTAAGACTTTAAGTCTACTTTATTGGCTCAGCATTCACGTTTACTAAAACGTATTAAAAGTACATGAATTCTGCGCGCCGTTAATTAATTCAACGCTTGAGTAAATCTGACGCAATGTATTGTTTTAAAACGACCGGAGGCTATGTCCCTCAAAAATGTGAGAGAACAAAGGAATTTCTTCATTAACAACATTTACGACATCAACCTCCACCAACCATTTTCTCTAACGTAACGATTAAGCCACTCGAAATCGAACGAGTTTCAAGACGTAAAGTTAACTTGAAACTGAATTAAAAGATATGGTCATTCCTCTGGTATGAAGGAAAAATAAGTGTTTGAGAAAAAGGAGAAATTGCTAATGTGAGCAATTTCTCCTTTTTTCCGACACTTATTTAAAAAATTCGTCTACATAGTACATATGTATAAATCTTTATTGAAGTCTCATCATGGTTTCAACAGACAGTATGTACATATTAAATGTTTACACAATGAAACCATGCCATTCAAATTTAAATTATAAGAGACTCTTTTGTCAGCATTTAGAACACCAACTAAGAAATGCTAACACACTGTAAATGGTAACTACCATTGACCCCCTACAAACAATAGCACAGTATACTAAAACACTGAATGAAGTAATACACAAAGCGCCCAGATTCTTTTGTAAAGGGCGAACACACCTTGTACCAAACCCACCACCTCAATCGCCATCCGAATGTTACATTGTCACGTGATACCTCGGGACTTGTGGGCACCATGGTACACATCAAAAGTATATCTATTGGTGATCTTGCTATCACTCATTTGAACTACTATGGTTCTATATCACGTAAACAGTATCTATGTTATGTTTGTTTCAACAATGACTCATAATGGTGGAGGAAGGTACCAAACTTGACAACCAATAAGGATAGATCAAGCCGGCAAGTACAATGTAAGTCAACCAGGCGGGAAGTGTTTCTCATAAATATCCAAAAGCCATCTCCAAGATTTAAACCTACGTTTGTACTTTTGACTTTGTTTCAACAGAAGATTATTTCGGCGACACCTTGCTTATAAGTGGTTTATGCTTTCTTACATTGATGTTCATGTGTGGCTAGTGGTTATAATGGTGATATACCTGTAACCCTTTTATCACAGGATCGATCCATATCAGCACCACTAGTCTTGTGGGCATGCCATTTGGCAAGCACTTTCAGGACCCTGACTTAGTACCGGTGAACCGAAGTCAATAACGAAACACGGGTAAAATCCTCACCAGGGAGAACTGTCACGCCATTATATACTCCTTAACCAATGACCAAACAATAACGACATTTGACCGGTTTGTTGCAGACGACTCTTGAAAACATTGTGGGAAAAGGAAAAATTGCTCGTCACGAGCAATTTCACCTTTACTCACAATATTTTTTGCCCTATCAGGAGATTGATTTTCAATTTCAGCGCAGTTTGAAATGTCGTCTGCAAACTCTTTCAATTTGAGACAGTCCAAAATTTGGCGTTTGGTAATGGGTTAATTAAAGCAGTTATTTTATATACTAGACACTTTTTTAATACTGCTCATCGGAGACTCGAACCCACCTATATAATGAGGGGAATGTATGGATACATATCTTGTATGGTGAATTGGCCTCCAATATGTTTTTGTATACTAGAGAGGAGGTATTACGAGTAACATTCAAAACTCTATCGGACTATTACATATATTATGTCCGTATCCCATGACCCCCATTTATGCGTGCTGTTTGTAAGAATTTGAATTTCTGTTAAGGGCGTGGTCAAAACGGTGTAAGGTTTTAATTAGCTTTTCTCGCGTTATCTAATACGTACCTACATAATGTGAAATACACAAATTACGTGAGGAACCGCTGTCTCGTTGTTTATTTTATCTTGTCCAAGCGAATAAATTTCTTTTAACTCTATCTTTAGGTAGTATTACTTTTCAGATTCAATATATTGCTACGATTGAGAAGTTCAAAATCGATGTAAAGATAATTAAGGTTAAACCTCAGCTAAGACAAATGAGAGATCTCATTATGTTGCAATGTATCAACATATTTGTTTAAAGAATTCATGCTTCAACGATTCAGCTTGTTGAGTGTGCCGTTTATATAAATCGATTTTGTTTGAGATTCATACAAGCTTACAGCACTTGAAATCAACTTATTGTACTGGTTGAAGTTTCGGTTGCTTACGGCGTATGAATTTAAGGATGTATGAGTCATCTTGTGCCATAATTATCATGAAAAATATCCACGACTGGCATTATGAAGTTTACACTTGGCGCTTCCTTCTAACAACCGAATTACATATATGTATTACTTTCTTTTTCACGTAGATTTCTCATAAAACTGGACGATTGGCCTTACATGGTCGACTTTTACCCAAATGATCAGGATAAGCGATCTTGGCCTAAACACCCCGAGTTCATTCCCTCAAACTATCAGGTGGCACAAAACCTTTGGTGAAATGACATACACTAGTCAAAATTATTCGACGTGAAGGTTGCTTTTTATTTTCTGATGGGGCATTCTAACGTTGAAAGTTTGACTTGACGGGAGACATTGCCCGACGCAAAAACATTTCAATATTTTCCGTTCGCGTCAAATTATTTTGACAATGGCATACACTAGTTCTATAGCACAACCAGTTTGAGTTCATTGAGCAAGTCATGTTAAACGACAATTAAAACCATAACAGGATAACAATTGAGCAAACGGCGATTAAAACGATATGATTATAAAAGCCTCCAGTACTTACATGCAGTATCGTTAGACGGGTAGCACTCCCTGAACAGACCCCTGTTTCGTGAATGTGTGTAGCGTCCCATCACGAAGTTAGTCGTCGAGTCCGCTTGGACAGTGGGGCTCAGTGTGTTCCGCTTCACATCGAACTCCAGCCAGTAGTCCGTGGCGAATGATATAGCCATCAGCACCAGCACGATAGGGCCCAGGATCGTGGCTGTGACCAGCGAGCACGTACCACAAGAGCTCTTCGCCATCTTGAAAGAAGATAATGTAGCACTCCTTTCAGTGTCCTAAAATGTCAATTCCGAATCCAAACCCGGGGCAGATTCACTATTAAAGCAACAACGACACCAACACGCCGCAGATGGTCCTGCCTGTGAATGATGAGAGCTAGGACACGCCCCAAAAGTTAACAGTCCGTCCGAAAAACACCGAAAAGTTTAGACGTCGTTCCTTTCCTCCGAGATCTGTCCGCCTGTCAAACGCAGAATTAACACGGTGGGGCGTATACAACAGGTTAACTGAAAAAGGTATTCATGTCTGTGTCACGCACCGCTGAACACCTTTCAATGGCGGTGTATAAACAAACCTTAGTATATGCAGTACAGAGGGAAAACAGGTATCGGGTCCTTTGCATGATTGGTAGTTATTTCGCTGTGGTTCGATGCCGCAGGACAAAGAGAAAACATCGTGTCAAAAAGGAGAAATTGCTCATCATGAACAATTTCTCCTTTTTGACTCGATGTTTTAACTTTGAAGTTGCGCCGTTGTGAGGTTAAACGACATCTATATTTCGATTTCTTTGCTCGTTTTGTTCAAGTTTGTAACAGGAGTTGGGCGAATAAAGGGAAAACGGTTAATCAATCGTGTATCGAGGGTGGCATATGCCCCGTGTGATTCGTTCGCAAATCGATACCCGGAATGATTATAACGCGATCGTCTAATTAGAACGACGGAATGGAAACGTATGCTTATTAACCCTTTACCAAACGCCACATTTTCGACCGTCTCAAATTCAAAGATTTTGCAGACACCAGTTCAAAATGTGACGAAATTGAAAAATCATCTCCTGATAGGGCAAAAATCATTGTGGGCTCCTTTTCCCACAATGCTTTCCAGAGTCGGCTGCAACAAACTAGTCAAATGTTGTTATTGTTTGGTGGTGGGTTAAAGGGACTACCTCAATGATCGGGGTTTTATCGTTTTAAAATAGGTTGGCTTATATCGATAAAAACAACAACATTGATTTCTAAAGTAACATAAGACGTTATTATTAACAGCCTCACAATCCCGTTTAGAACTATACAGAAAAGATAAAGATCATTTGAATTGCAGATATTGCAAAACGTTCAAACGGGTTATTTTTGTAAACAACGGACCAGACTTAGCATAGGATTTGCTTTTATTTAGGTAACACTGTAACTTGGGTCTTCAGAAACGTTTGACCGCTTTTGTCACGTGACGTTAACAAGGTGCACGAGAGAGTATTCATGCGTGCTTTCATAAACCAGCTTTCCCATAGGAGCACTGACGGACGGGAAGGCTCTTCACATTATATAACAAAATAACGGGATTTCAGCAATTTAGAAGTAAAGAAATAGAAAACGGTATTTGTCTAAGGGCAAATACCTTATAAACAGTGTTAGTAAGGTATTTCCTTTTGTTGCAATTGTTGTACAGATCGATTTTTAACGTTTATTACTTCCAGAGTAAATAAATTGAATTAGTCTTTGTAAAACCACTCATGATTTACGTCAAATAAATTAATGTACTTATATACTTGTTTATATACATGTATATTAAGATATCGTTAAATGTGAATGTACTTGATGGTATTGTAAAAAAGAAACTGTAAAGTTTACGTCAATAAAAATAACTATCTATCCATCTTTGTCAACATGATACTAACCCATAAGGCCTTCGACACGGGCGCCATATTAGTATTGTTTACTTCCTCGTCATAAGTTAAGTTTTGCTCTAACAGGCGGGATGGTCACGTGATAAATGCTTAAGATATACAACAGATCGCAAATGGCGGTACCCATGAATGAGAACGTATTTATGCATTTTTTTCAGCAGATAACTTTTGTTTTCCACTACTTAATCTACGCAATGTTCCAACGATCAATTCTCCCTTACCACCGGTGAATGTTGTTTCGCTTTCGCTTCCACCTAGACCCTGTAGAGAATTTCTAGTCGAGGGATGCAAATGACCCAAAAGCATTACCCATCGACTGCGATTTCTCTACCGTGTGTTAGACGTAACGCCGTTATAACCAATGGGCTATCATATCCATTGTACCATCAGAACAGGAAGGGTGATGGTTTGAACATGACGTATGTAAAATAGTGGAAAATAAAATTAATCTACCGAATAAAGCAAGTATACGTATTGCGCGGCCATCTTGTTCGGACATTTTTACTCCTTTTTCCACAATGTTTTCCATAGTCGTCTGCAATAAAATGTCTAAATGTCGTTATTGTTTGGTAATGGGTACGGGTATTTCGAACAACGTTTATTTTCTAGATGACATTAGCAAACTTAAAATTGAGAAAAACTTACAGACTTCGCACAACCTTTCTGTACTTTCGCCGGTATTGTGCAAGAACTACATTATATGAAAACATGTTCCAAATGTGGCTACACATTAAGAAATCGAGGATGTCCGACAACAAGGCGCATAATATGTACACGTATAACATATAAGGAATAAAATTAGATACGTGCGAATACTAATCAGATTAAATTTTTCCACTGAATAATCCTCATGTATCTATTTATAATGTTGTATATCAGCTTTCTTTAGAGCACCGACTGTGCGGAGGTTGCGAGGACATAAAGCTTAACAGTATTGTTACAAGAAAAGAGACCAGCATGAGCTAAATGGAACTTCGGCCAAAAAAACGTCAATATAAATCAAAGCGCTGATAGCACTGAAGGACTAAGGTGCGTTTAAAGCAAGATGATTGAGGATACATTTGAAAACTTCTTTGGACAACATCTCGAGGAAAACAGCTGCTCCTTTTACCATGATGACCATTATTTCTGTGAACAGAGACTGGACGATAGTATATTTTTCGAACATCTGGACATTTTACGATTTCCCATGAGGCAACAGTTATAATAATATAGAGCTAAACAAAACGAGTAAATCCGGACTACATTCCTAGTTCCAAGATGGTATTAGTCCGCACAGTGATGGCGGATGTTTAATGAGTAATTGGGCTCAGACCGCTGTTTGTGTATCGATAAAGTACCATCCCTCAAAAAGTGATATGTAAATTCAATGAACTAAGGTGCTGACGCACTCTTAGTCCAAAAATCAAACAACATAGCATTTTTTTATCGTGCGTTTGTTCAAATAAAAGGGAATTCGGCTTTTCATTAGAAATTCGCAAGACGTAATTTTATTAGTTGTTACCAATTAAATCAAGGGAGATAATGTCAATGAAATATAATGCATTACAATTGTCCAATGATTACGTCCCTTGTAGTAAAGCAAAGAAGAAAGATGAGTTTGTCAAGGGCAAAACACATTGACAGAACGACGTTACGAGCGATTTCTCCTTTTCCGAAATGTTTTCCAGAGTCGTCTACAACAAACTGGTCAAATGTCGTTGTTGTTTGGTAATGGGTTAAAGTTGGACTGTAAAACCACTAAACGAGCAACTTCTTTCTTTGTTACAACGGTTCATGTACAATTGAAACACTTTTGTATTCTTGAGTAGTATGATCAGCACCGATCTTCTTATGTCTTCGATATGGATCATGGACATAGAGAATAGATGATTGGTGTCGTGAATCGGAAATGTTATCGGGCAATGCTTAGGAATATTATCCGGTGAGCCGAAGGCGAAGCGGATAATAATTCGAAGCCGAGCCCGATAGCTTTTTCCATTCAAAGACACCAACATTCTATTCTATTTATCCTGTTACCGTTACGCATTCTTTCAAACAAACAAAATGAAAATAATACACGTGAAAAAGGGAAAAATAATTAGAGAATGATGTAAATGTGACGTCATTTCGTGCTTATGACGTCATGATTCGTCACATGCATGTGTTTTATGGTTAGTGCCGGATATCACAGATGTTATACGGCACCTAGTTATCGGTTCCAAAATGACACTAGTGAAAGGATAAATATTAAAGACGTGTAATTTCGCTCATTGTCACAATGTTTAGTACTATTGAAACAGTTTTACATATTATAATCATTATGAAAAACATTAGTCTTCTTATGCCTTCGATTTGGACCATGAACATATTTCAGAGTGTATGAGTTATTATAAATTGTTTTACATCGGAGTTATAGAGAATAGATGGTTGGTGTCGTGAATCGGAAATGTTATCGGGCAAGGCGTAGGAATATTATCCAGTGAGCCGGAGGCGAAACGGATAATATTCCTATGCCGAGCCGATAATTTTTCCTATTCAATAACACCAATCATCTATTCTATTTATCCTGTTACCCTTATGTATACTTTTAAACAAACAAAATGAAAATAAAACACGTGAAAAAAAGCAGAGAATGATGTAATCATGACGTCATGTACCATGACGTTCTTATGACGTCATGATTTGTCACGCGGATGCGTTATATGGTTAGTGCCGGATATCAAAAATGTTATACGGCACCTAGTTATCGGTCCCAAAATGGAACTATTGACAGGATAAATGTAATTTCTCTTTGCCACAATGTATTTAGTATAATTGAAACACCTTGATTTATTATTAAGTGTATTCTTACGCACTTCTTATGCCCTTTCATCACACTGTTCCTCGTACACTTGAAACACCCTACTGCCTAAAGGAATTAATACGAAAGTACTCGTTTCCTACTTCCTATATTGACCATGTACATAACTCATGTTAAACTTTCGCCAAATGCCAAATTTTCGACTGTCCCAAATTGAAAGAGTTTGCAGACGACATTTCAAAATGTGATGGTATCGAAAAATAGTCTTCTGACAACATTGCGGGAAAAAGAGAAATTGCTCGTTAAGAGCAATTTCTCTTTTTCTCACAATGTTTTCCAGAGTCTGTAACAGACTGGTCAAATGTCGTTACTGTTTGGTAATGTGTTAAACTATTTCATTAGAGACTCGTGGTAATCTAGTTTATCCCGGTTCAAAAGTCAATTGCTATCTTTATCTTTCAGATTAACCAATTACGCCATGTAAAAATGAGTCTAGGTCTTAAAATGGACTAACGTGATGCAACAAAAAAGTTGCTTATTTTCCTTTTCCTTTTTCTTTTCGCAAATTTGAAAGGAAACACATTTTGTTTCACGAAGAAATAGTCCTTTTTGAGCACAATTTTCCTTTTGTATGAATGGTATAATGCTCATTAAATTTCCCGTCGCAGTACTATTTGAAACATTCGACGATAAAGCAATGGATTTGTAACTCGATGCTTAACACGAAAATACACCCTAGGCCACACATGCTAACCCATTACCAAACTATAGCGACATTTGACCACTTTGTTGCAGACGACCTTGGAAACATTGTGAGAAGAGCGGAAATTACATAGCAGGAGATTGTTTTTCAATTTCATCACAATTTGAGATGTCGTCTGCAATCTCTTTCAATTTGGGACAGTCGAAAATTTTGCGTTTGGTAAAGGGTTAAGCACGGTCTAGGATTAGAGCTTGTATATCGTAGAGTCCGGTCCAGAACGAAATCAAAGGCCTCTGTAACACACATGTATGTCGGATTACTTTCTCAATTAGAAATATACCAGTAGGCAGATCGTGGTTCGACGGTTACGTACAAACCTCGTTTTCCCCCGTCCGTTACCGTATATCAGATTTCATCCCAATCGTTAATTGCTCCATTGGCTTAGATACGCCAAAGTTAAAAACGTCTTTTGATACTTTATCTCCGTCACTTATTGTCGAAACCTTATGCTGTCCGTACTTATTAGAATCGTCTCATTGAGTCGATTCTGACAAGTACCGACAACATAGGTGTTAAAGGATGATTATGTAAGCTAGTCCGCACGAATAACAACTCTACCTGAGTTTATCTGGAGCGATAGTAAGGACATAAAATCGTTTGAGTTCACTATTACCCATAGTTTTCATAATGATGTCGTGCCGCATTGCGATCACATCCTTTCTGGTTTTAGCTGTATATGCTACACAAACGGTAAGATTGATACATTTTTATATCTTGTTTGTTTCATTTGGATTGATATTGTCGTTTTCAGAATGTTTCTTGTTGTTTGAAGCGAAAGCCCATACAACCATGCGTTCAGTGTGCTTGTTTAACCCTTTTCCCAAACAATAACGACATTTGACCACTTTGTTGCAGATGACTTTAGAAAAAATTGAGGGAAAAGGAGAACTTGCTCGTAACGGTTTTCTGCTCTATCTGAAGAATATTTTCCAATTTATCATATTTTGAAATGTCGTCTGCAAACTATTTTAATTTGGGACAGCCGAAAATTTGTTGTTTGGGAAAGGGTTAAACTTGTGATCCTGTCACGATGCTATCCCCAATACCCCCAAGGCCACGAAGGAAAGCAGGTTCTACTATTATGAGAGTTAGGCTTTGCAGCGTCTATTGTCTTGGTGACAACCGACTGCCGACTGCTAAGAAACTCGAATAAACTTTTACTTTTAAGTCATTTCTCCCCATTTTTTCTCCATATTTTAGCTTGAAAGAGGTCGAAAACGAAACAGAAACAGAAACCTCTGATATAAAAGAAATCCTTGATCTAAAAATTCAATTTGTCCGCATAATCCTTTGCACGGCACTTTCAAAAAGCGTCTGCTGTCCCCCCCCCCTCTCTCTCTTTCTCTCCTATCTTTGAATAACAGGAAATTGATTTGCGGTTTGTACATGTCTCTTCCAGGTAGCCATAAAGTGTGTTCAAACAGAATGTGACAGTAAGTATTAACTCATTCAAATATACAACGTATCATTAACCATATGTGACAAGAGGTTTGAATGTGTTTGGGTTAACAGTTTTGTCAACTAATGAAAAGTTAAATCGTCTCAACGATGCACTAAAACCTCGTTGTTTCCTTGAGATGTATTATAAAGAAAACAATAGCACACAAGAAAATACCACATAAAACACCTCTCTGCATTTTTACATTTTTACACAATCCTGCATATTTGAACCAAATGAACAGAAACTAGCCGGAAAAAGTAAGATAAAAACCAAATCATACCGCTGCAATGTATATCCTTTTGTATAATTATTTCCGTCCATTGAAATGCTCTTCAAACACGTTTGAGTGCCTACATAACTATATCTTGGAAGATATGTTCGCATTTGAGTTACACATCTAAGTCTTCTGGTATAAGTTGATTGATTGTATGTTGATTAGGTTGAGATAATGACGTTAAAAACGAGTTTTCCACATACTATCATGCATCATGGCTATTTTCTATCTCTGCATAATATTCAATTGAACTTAAGCACAATAGATCCCTTCAGGCCAATGTCTAATGTTCGAACTCACATCTTAGTCAGATCTATGTTTTATGAAAATTGTAAATCCAGAAATTCGACACTTGTCTTAGTTTTCGTATAATAGAAAATGGTCGTTGGTTGGTTTGCAGGACAAACTGACTATAAATCTCAACGTTTTACCCTAAGTTAGTTAGAAATCGGTTCGGTCAAAATTGAAAGTAACAGAAGCCGACCATTTCACAATATGAATAAAAAATATTTTCCTTTTGATTCTCCGTATAACCACTTTGTGACAAAAGGAGAAATGCTCGATGGTGTTTCTATATATTTTTGCAGCAAATAAGGTATTATGAAGTAAGTGGTTATATTGTTTGTTTCGATCAACTTGCATACGAGGGGTGTTCGAAAAGTATCCGGAAATCGTTTATAACTTATCTATTTACTATATTTCCCTTATGAGTAAGTTGTCCCGCTCAACGTTACATGACGTTGCCCCGCTGAACGTTACCCGACGTTGCCACGGTGACTTTGAATTTTACATCAGAGCTATTTGTACCATTTTCTTTTGGATTGTGTGCATAGAATATCAAATTATTACTATTGAATTTTTTTTTCGAAAAATCCCATTAATAAATAAGTTATGAACGTTTTCGGGATACTTTTCGAACATCCCTCGTATATCTATAATTTCTTTCTTCACCCTTTTTAGCTTCCAAGGGCGGGTACTGTTGCAAGAAAGACGAATCAGCCACGACAAAAGCATGCTGCTGTATCACAACTTCGAGTGGGTTCACCCAAAACTGCATTTCTCATTCTGCAACCAGTCTTCCATTATGTGAGTAAACATCAAGTACTAAATGTAGCATCGCTCATGCGCACATTGATTGCTAATTGAATTAAGGTTTAAAATAAGATTTTATTTTGTAAACAAAGACCTCTGGTCCATAGTACAAAACACATGTTAAAAAAAAAAGCATTCATGAGTATCTACCCTTTTAGAACAGTAACTTCCAAAGTTACCACATTTCTAAGTGCCGTCTATAATCTCCCTCAATTTGGGACAGTCTAAGATTGACGTTCGGCAAAGGGTTAAACGAGCATGTAAAACGCGTCCTGTTTCTTCGATATCGAGAAATAGTGCCTGGGTTAATGCGGTTAACAAAAGAAATGTTATTACATCTCCGCAGACAGCGCACCTATCCATGCTCCCGGTATTTCCGAACCAGTGTCGCTGACTGCTTTCCCAAATGAACATGTTTGATCGGTTGCGACAGTCGATTAAATTATTTTAACACTAGAAATACTATCTAACGCATATGGTTCATAACAAATTTAAACGCCGTATACATGTATTCCGTACATCAACAATGAGATTGCCTCTCATGAAAAAGAAAATGACGACACCAGGTGTCTTTTAACCTACGCTGAAAGGGGTCAAGTTATTTCAGTTCTTAGTCCTGACCACTAGACAACGGAGGCCACTGATGGACATACATCTTTAAGGTTGTACTCTAAGTAAATACTCATATGGCCATACATTTCTGCATCTCTTGGAACTGAATGCAAAATAAATCTAATTTGTCTCTCCTATGGCGCCAAATTTAACCAAATTAGTTTGCTTCCTAACGAGTTCTAATAAATTAAATATTTGTTTTAAGTTTCTTTGAAATTCAATTAAACCGAATCGAACCAGCAAGCTTTCCTATGGCACACAAACTGGTTTGGCTGCCGAATAATACCTGAACAAACCGAATCTAACAATCAAGCTATTCTATGGCACACAAACCGGTTTGGCTGCCTTATGATAATGAACAAACCGAATCGAACAAGCAAGCTATCCTACGGCACAAACACTTGTTTGGCTGCCGAATGATACCTGAACAAACCGAATCGATCAAGCAAGCTATCCTACGGCTTACAATCTGGTCTGGCTGCCATATGATACCTGAACAAATCGAATCGAACAAGCGGGCTATATTACGGCACAGACCGGTTTGACAGCCATATGAACAAACCGAATCAGTTTGCCAACCTTATATCACACATATTCTAACATAAACATTTGGTCTCTCTTTTTGCAGGGGCAGGCGTTGTGATCGGTCTGGTTGTGCTGGGGATTATAGCGGGCGTAATTGTGGGCGTGGTCATCGTTCGAAGGAGGCGTCAAGCCAGCGTACCATATACTACACAATCGTGATGATTCCATAACAACACTTGCTTATACCATAAACTCATTTCTTAATTATTCATTGAACTCTATGGAATAGAGAATAAATGGTTGGTGTCGTGAATCAAAAGTGTTATCGGGCAAGGCGTAGGAATATTATCCGGTGAGCCGAAGGCTAAACGGATAATAATCCGAAGCCGAGTCTAATGACTTTTGGTATTCAAAGACACCAACCATCTATTCTATTTTTCCTGTTACCTTGATGGATTCTTATAAACAAAACAAAATGAAAATAAAACACAAGAAAATTGTTTCAATGTTTCAATGCGTTTTCCGTGACACATCTATCAAACTAGTTTCCCATAGGCACAAACTCTTGTTCGGTTTTATCGAATTAATTCCAATTTACCAGTTACGTTGGTGCATTCGTCTTGTCTGCGATAGAAGGTGATGAGTAATGAAGGCTTTTGCTATATGGTCTCGGGAACGAAGGCTTCAACGGACTCGATTCTGGAATGCATGGTGCAACATACAGGCGGGGTGATCGAGTAAAATGTAAAATGTTAACGATATAAAACAAATTGCAAATGGCGGCGTCCATGAACGAGTCACTATTTATGCATATTCTCAGCAGATTACTTTTGTTTTCCACTATTTTTTATACGCCATGTTCGGACGATCAATTTTCTACAACCGCCGTTGAATGTTGTTTCCATTTTGGCCGTGTCGTTCGTTCCAAGACACTGAAGCATTTTAGGTAATCCGGTTACATACATTTATATAACGTGAAAGAATATATGTATATCCTGTTGAAGTTCTAAACTCACTATCAGTAAGCAAAAGATCATTTTATGTCTCATTAAAACTGGACATGAATAAAAGCTGCACATCAAAATCATGATGTCATTTATTCCATGTGAACATCTGTTTTCTTGGTTTTCGTCGGTATCCTTTTCCAATGAGGTCAAAGATGAATGGTATCTATGGTAACGACATCTACGGAAAGGTCACGGTCACAATGACAACACTGGAAATGCTAAATGGTATACCATTGTCCTGAAATCACAGTACCTACGATATTAGAACTTTTGCAGTGTATGAAAGATTTTTCTTACACTATCTAACTTATACAGCTATCTAAAAGTTTGCAGATGAAAATATTTTGTCAAAAAGAGCATAATTGCGCATGGTTTGATTGTGTTTCTATTGCATTTTTTAATGAAAATGACTTAGACAGTTTTCAGTTTATATGTGCTACGAACATACCCTTCTATCAAACATATGGTATCCGCGTCGGTGCGATACAGGTACGTTGTGTATTTGAGACCGGCTATCCCAAGTTGCATATTCATTTGCAGCACATTGCTTCATACTGTATGAAATATCCAGGACAGGACAGTACGGACGTCTCAAAGAATGGCAATATTTAGCCCTTCGAATGCTGAGTAAATAAAAATCTGCTTAATTTTGTTGAGGAAAGATTACCAGAGTAGCAAACAGGTAAGATCACAAGCCAGCCACAAAGTAAATTAGCGTCTGGCCTGGATCTAACCTGTTTTCTTAAGGTTGAAGTTGGTTCCGGCACTATAAGGGTAAGGAACGTCCCAGTGAATGGTTATTTTCATTAACCAAATATTGACAAGTTACCAAAAGGGTTGAACACATAAAATGTCACCACAAATATATGACATAACAGAGTACCTACACATTTTTGAAAATTAAAGTTCATCGTATGTTTACTAATTATTCCCGTCATCGTATGTTTACTAATTATTCCCGTCATCGTATGTTTACTAATTATCCCGTCATCGTATGTTTACTAATTATCCCGTCATCGTATGTTTACTAATTATTCCCGTCATCGTATGTTTACTAATTATTCCCGTCATCGTATGTTTACTAATTATTCCCGTCATCGTATGTTTACTAATTATTCCCATACGATGCCATGGCAACATGAGTGTCTCCAGTTATGTTTCTTACCTCTTTTTTTTTATTTTTATTTTTTTTTTATTTTATTTTTAGATATTATTCATTTTGACACGCGTATATCATAAAAGTGAATAACCTTTGTAGGAAATGTGTCACGATTTCTTTGAAATAACCGAAATTAATTGATTTCTTTTATTCAACGTTACTGCTCTATGCAATTGCTTTTCGTTTTGACAACTGGCATGGTCCATTAATAAATCAATGTGTTTGACTTATTCCCAAACAATAATGACATATGACCAGTTTGTTGCAGACGACATTGGAAAACACTGCGGGAAAATGAGAAATTGCTCTTAACGGACATTTCTCCTTTTCCCACAATGATTTCTGCCCTATCAACAGGTTGTTTTTCAAATTCATCGCATTTTGAAATGTCGTCTGCAAACTCTTTCAATTTGGGACAGTTGAAAATTTGGCTTTTGGTTAAGGGTTAAATGTTCTTGGTGATATTGTCCAAACTAGCTGAACGACATTAAATGGTCAATGACACAGGTATAAACCATCGTCCAACTAACTCAAAGGGTGACGATGGTTCTGCAGAGCTAGAGGGAGCACTTAATGGCATTTCAGGACAAACTCTTTGCCAAACGACAACTTTTCGACTGTCTCAAATTGAAAGAGTTCGCAGACGACATTTCAAAATATGATGAAATTAAAAGCGATCTTCTTCTGATAGGGCAGAACACATTACGGGAAAACGAGAAATTGCTCATTTAGAGCAATTTCCCCTTTTCCCACAATGTTTTCCAGCGTCGTCTGCAACAAACTGATAAAGCGTCGTTATTGTTTGGTAATGAGTTAAGAGCTTAGCATCATAGAATAACCTGCATATGGTTGTGACAGACGCTACAGAAAACTGAATTAACATTTGGTTAAAATAAATGATTAAAGGCAAACTGTTTAACAAAGTTAGATCTGGACATCAAATCAGAACTTTCGTATTGTTGTTGTAAAGCCAAGAGGCAACACTTAAAAGTAAAGATGTTGTTTCCAAATTTACAGGAACATTAATGAATCAATACTTCAACTAATATATTGTACATGTGAAAACATTCTTGATAAATACAATATGTGAATACCTTATGGCCGAATCTAAGTTGGTAGAACTTGTGGCCAAACCCTTTTGCCTCAATACTCAGTTGCTTGATTGAATGTACATGTGTCTTTTGTAAATTGTTTTGGCAATAGACATGTTTAAAATAACCTAAAAACAACAACAAACAAGAGGAGCCATACTTTTGCACGGACGCCAAAACTTAGCTGTGATGTTTTGGGCTCTGGCTGTTTTAGGAGTGTTATTTGACCGGAAGCTGCGTCGATGGAAAACATGGAGGAGTAGTCTGGGTTGATCTGGCGGGAAACGAGAGAGAAAAAATAAAAAAGGCTAGACTTTAAGGCAATGCAGCGGTTTTGAAATTGACATTAATTCAACTGCAAGCACGAAGACATTAAGGATCTCATCGGACCAAATTAAAAAAAAAAGTTAAAACTTATTTGTTTTACATCGATTGTGATGGGAGCTTGACGCTTATAAAAAGTTAACACTTATTTGTTTTACCTCGATTGTGACGGAAGCTTGACGCTTATAAAAAGTTTAAACTTATTTGCTTAACATCGATTGTGGCGGGAGCTTAACACTTATTGAATTCATTCTCGATGACTGCTTCTTGGATACTACACCATTTCTCGCGCCGTATCGTGGGTTTGCCCCGGTAATTGTCTCCTCGCCTAACGGGAGTTCGAACCCTGGACCCTCGGTATAAGAGGCCGACGCTCTACCACTGTACCATTGTCGGAAGAAATTAGCTATCAATAGCGATTTTTCGGTGCAGTAAAGAAATCGTTATCTATTTAGGCAATATTATTATATATTCCCATGTTCTCATCTGTGAACAAGCACTTTTAAAATCACATTTACCTGTAAGGAGTAAGACACAACTCCATTTATACCATCGTCCCTGTCTCTCGCTTGAACACGTCCAACCATGGTACCAGGTGTTGCATTCTGAAAGGACGAAATGCTTTTTATATGGTACACAATCAACCTTTTCCTAACATGGTCAACCACAAGTGACATTTGACATAATAAAATCTCATTAACACACTTTTTAAGTCATTTATCCTCACTTAAAGGCTCTACTGAAGTAAGAATACTGAATTTACGCTGTTTAGTGAAAATGGCTCTATGTCTGGAACCGTGCATAGGCGAAAACTAATGATAATTGAAACACAAACTAGGAACTTGGACAGATGCACTTACCAACCTGATATGACTGAAATACTGTTTAAAACGGCGTTAAAGCTTAACCCAATCAACCAGTGTCCACGTTTACTCTACGTCCAGGCATGCCGAGGAAAAGGAATGACTACCATTCATTGGTTATGAAGTTTAATCCGCCCACCCCTCCAAAAAACTAAAAAAAACTAAAATAGACATATAATTTGGGTGTACATTTATACCCATATAGAATCAATGGCATACTGATATGTCATTGACAAATATGCAACCGATGATCTATTTCCCCTAGACCATCTTTGTTCAGTTAACCCTTTACCGAACAATAGCGACATTTGACCAGTTTGGTGCAGACGACTCTGGAAAATAGTGTGGGGAATAGAGAAATTGCTCTTCACGAGCAACTTTTCCTTTTCTAACAATGTTTTCTGTCCTATCAGAAGATTATTTTCCGATTTCATCTCTCTTTCAATTTTGGACAGTCGGAAATTTGGCGTTAGGTAAAGGGTTAAAAAGAAAACGAGGTGAATCAAATAAGGCAATAGAATAAAAAGTTTATAGACGAAATAAATAAGTTGACTAGGTAAATGTGCGTCTTTTCATGTGGTATTTTGGAATCAACTGCATCGAGGTTTGGTCTCACAAGGCAATACTTACTTCCGGTACCTCGAACGAATACTGTGACCTGCCAAATACGGGAGCATTGTCGTTCACGTCAAAAACCATTAGCCGCATGCTGAAGTCAATCTACAGAACGGAAAAGGGGAGAATACAATCGACGGCATCGTTATTATCAAACCGTGTCTCCGTTTCCGAATGTAAGAGTTCATTTGTTTTTTGCTTATATACTTGTTGTAGAGCTGGATTTTCAACTTGTAACATGGTTCATATCTCATGCCGAGCCTTAAACAGTCCACACAAACATTCTAACATTCCACATTCGAACATTCAAAAACAAAATGTCTTACTTTTTTTTCTTATCTTTTTCAATCAATGTGTAACTTTTGTTATTTTCTTTATTGTATTTTCTTTTTTCATCATAAATACATGCAACGTCGCGTATCCACTAAGGGTACTGGAACACTGTGCCAATTTGTTTTGAAGGCAGGGTATGTAATTCAGTGTGATTCGGAAGAAGGTTTCATGTACTTTCATAGGATGTGAGCATCTTTAGCATTTTTACACTTCTTCTAGACTATATCTATTCCGTTTCTCAATTTGAGAGATTCTTCGACCACTTTGATAATTAGTTTTATCGTAAGTAAAAAACTGGGGCCGAAGTAAATATCAATCAAAAATATATTTGGCCTGTCGTTATTATGATAAAATACAAACCTAGACCCACTATGAAATTTAAGTAACACTGCTATGGTATTATCTTTTTTATAAACTCTTTTTTTAATTCGTTCATTCAGGTTTTCTTACATTGTCATAACCCTTTCCCAAACAATTGCGGCATTTCACCACTTTCTTGCAGACGATTTCAGAAAACATTTTGGAAAAAGGAGAAATTACTCTTTCAATTTGGGACAGTCGAGAATATTGTGTTTGGTAAAGGGATAAGATATTTACCTTTTCCATTATTATATTTACGGCTGAAAAATGCAGCTCGACTTCGCGTTGCTGAAGAAGAAATCATTGCAAATGTAATAACAACTACATACATGTACATGTACATAACAACCCACCTTGAATAACGTGATTGTCTTTCAGAATTTTTCATTCCTTTTTAATGTATTTTATTGTTGAGACAGCATACAAGCTAATTGGAAATCCCAAACATGTAGATTTGAAACCATGTTCATGTATTACTTTGGTAGGATAACACACTTACTGGACAAATGTGTTATACTTGTTTTTACAATAATTCAATGTCACTTGTTACAGGACCTTTTATAAGTTCATTCGCTAACACTAATTGTAAACTGTGTTCGTCAGTCGATAACTCGATTTGTATTTAAATACCTTTCGGTAAAAATACTTGTTTGAAAGGTTCCATTCAAGCATCTTTGTAGTAGCGAAGCACCAGTGTCGAGTCAATGTTTCCATTGCCACACCATAATTATGATTCATATACCTCGATGGGCTCTGTAGATTGGGAACCCAAATATAAAGACACGAGGCTTCTCTTTGCTTGGTGTAGAAGCCCAGTACCGTTAGATTGGAGTTCCCATGAAAGGTAGTTCCATGATGGTATAAAGGTAAAGGTTTTGTTTATTATAGTGTAGTCCTATTGAAAGGACCATCTAGTTTGGCTTGTGAGACAGTTTTCAATGATTATACCAAGTACCTCCCGACATATAACACTTAACACTATGCCAGACGTCAAGCAAATATAAGTCGATAGCAATTAGTTAAACTAGCTCGCGGCTCATTAACCGGTCATTTCGGTACAAGTCCCACGACATACATTCTCAGGACAAAGCCTTCCGTGTGGCTAGAATCTTCACAGAACAAAACATGAACTTCTAGTATGAAGGATATATAACAGAAAACTAAAAGTGACGTTCAAAAGCCCCACACTTTAAAACAAGACATTATGTGAAAAACAGTCCAACGTACATTAACCATGAATGAATCAAGATTTAACCCTCTACCAAACGCCAAATTTTCGACTCTTCCAAATTGAAAGAGATTGCAGACGACATTTCAAAATATGACGGAATTGAATAATAATCTTCTATTCGGGCAGAAAACACTGAAGGAAAAGGAGCCATTGATCGGTAAGAGCAATATCTCCTTTTCCAACAGCGTTTTCCAGAGTCGTCTGCATCAAACCGGTTAAATGTCGTTGATGTTTGGTAATGGGTTTAAGTAATTAAATGCTTTACCATTTCGAAATCAAGATGCATGTAAAGCACTATTTTGAACTGGGTTAACGTCGACGTCTCATTGGTGGAGGCAAACTGAACTGGTTCTAAAATCACGTGACGTCGGGTTTCGTCATCAACTGGATACACTGTAACTCGACCGTGCTCGTCACTAACCGTAAACACTCCGAGAACAGATCCTGCGAACGAATGGTACATGTACACAGACTAGTAGTATATTTCTTTCGCTGCCGATATAACCGTAGCCTTGGGTCCTGGCCCATACATACCCGCATGAGGTGCGGGGTGTACACAATCTGAACACATCGGGTTTATCCAATAGAAAACACCTCTGAAATAATAGGGATGACGCCATATTGTTTCCCGCGAGAATGACGTCACTTTCTTTCGTTTCTAAAATTAGATCTTGAATGTAAATCCAAAAAGACGTAAAATTTGATTGAGGAAACAAGTATACATGTCACAACAACAAGTTCGCCATTTGGTATGAGTTACTGATCGAAAGTGATTAAAAAGGATGTCCAACACTTTCATACACATTGAACTACTTAGCGTACACGCTTAGAAAATGTGTTAATTGGCGGATGCCGATTTACCCGAAAAATTGTAACCCTACACTTATATCCGAGGTGTATTTCACAGCTCACGGAAATACCCGAGTAGTTCCGATTGGGGTGTACACGGCTGGTGAACGCTCTGTCGCACTACCGCGATGCTGACGACGAAATTGGTTGCGCAACTTCCGGTTTAGCGTTTTTAGGGTAGTGTTTGGCTATTGTTATGCAATTCAAGACGAGTAGTCCAAAATCCAAAAATATAACTCAACGCTAATTAAAACCAACCGCCTATAGGTAAAGTCTCAGTTTTGAACTCGTGGAATTGGCTGAGATTTCGTAATTTTTCCTCGCCGAATAAACGCGAAAATACATTCTCCCGATACCCTGTTCGCAAAATCAGTAAAATATCATGAAATTTTCCTTTTAAAATCAAGCGAAATGGATATTCTGATCAATTATGATACTCAAAACTGCCAAGTGGTAAAATTAGCTGCAGTTTAGGTTTGTTTGGATAGAAAATCACAATGTTTACCTGGTGGTGCGGTTGCGGACTTTCGAATTGCAATTCTGAATTGCATCGACGAGGAAAATTACGAAATCTCGGCCAATTCCTCGAGTTCAAAACAGAACCTTTACCCATAGGCGGTTGGGTTCAATAAGGGTTGAATCATTGTTTTTGGATTTTCGATTACTTGTCTGGAAATGAAGGAAAATAGTAAAAATCTACCCTAAAATCGCCAAACCGGAAGCTGCGCAACCGATTTCGTCGTCGGCCCCGCAGTAGTGCGTTAGAGCGTTCACCAGCCGTGGTGTACGCACTGGCCAGGTACCGTTTTACTAAGCAACTTAAGGAAAAAAATGCATAAGTAAAAACTGATGAACATCGATAGTATCTTAAATATTATCTTAAATGAAAGGAAACTATTGTAATGTGACACGTCATTGGAAGCGTCTCGGAGAGCCGATTCCAGTGATGTGTTACTTTGCAATATTACTTGGCGAAATATCGAAATAATGTTTCGAGTGAATGTTTTTTCAACGTACGCAAATCTTAAGCGTAAAATGCTTTTTAACGGTACCCAACTGGTCCCAGGCTATTATCGCCATTGAGGGACTTAATGGAGCAAATGACGCCAATCGGCGACTGGAACATGCAATTTGGTTTTGCCTTGTTTGTTGCCGTATTTTGCGACATTGCGTCAAGGTCAATGTCATCAAAGGTCAAAGTCATCTGGTCAGACTGCGTGTTGTTTATTATGTTGTTATACAAAACAGTTTATGTGTCAGGGTTCTCAAAGTTTCGAGTTCATTTATTATACTTTGAATACACCTTTCTTTCCTGTGATTTCCAGGAATTCAATTGGCATTGAGAAGTTTGTTTTCCAAGAAAACTGGCAGCGAACGAGACATACAACAACAACAACAACAACAACAACAACAACAACAACAACAACAACAACAACTACAACCATACTTTGTATTTATTAGAGCCGAGATCAAAGATGGTAGTGCATCGAATTCAACCCACAAAGACATTATTGCAGTTGATCGCATTTGAAATAATTTCGCCATACTATTTCATTTACTATCTATAAATTTTTACTATTCATAAATGTTAAAAATGCTCCTATTTTTAAAAAAATAAATATCAGACAACATAAAACTAAGATACAAACCAATATAATTCTTGGTTTATTATGTTAAAGTAGTTCTGGCATTATTTCATTTTAAAACATAATGCTT
Source organism: Cerastoderma edule (assembly GCA_947846245.1). Taxonomy (NCBI): domain Eukaryota; kingdom Metazoa; phylum Mollusca; class Bivalvia; order Cardiida; family Cardiidae; genus Cerastoderma; species Cerastoderma edule. The sequence goes on from OX401406.1 coordinate 22,636,313, forward strand.
GTTTTTCATAATTGCAAAATAAAGTATTAGTAAAACAATGAATTCATATAGGGCATAGTTGTAACAAAGGGTTTATTATGTTTTTTTTAACTTGGAGTTGGGTAATTATTACGACCATGTTTTATGAGAAACCTTTATACATGTAAGTTTATGATGAATGTCACCAATCGTGCTTTTGTCCTCATGAAACGTTGTAAAACCTCTGAACAATGAACGGGGTCAACACATATGTCATAGAGGTGAAGTAAGGAGAAAGATGAAGGGATGATAGAAGAAAAGAAAAAGACATACGGGAATAATTTAGAAGAGGAGAGGCTTGGAAAATGAAGAATTAGAGGGTGATGAGGAAATGACGATGATATGAAACTGGAATGTTTCATTAAAATCAAATGATCATTTTTGATAAATTGTTGAAAATGGTTTTAAGCCATCAAAGCCGTTTTTACTGATAGATAATGACGTCATTTCACATTGCTACTAATATGTTACTGAGAAAAAGACTATATTTACTACACTTGTAGAATAATGGTCCGGCACTCTGTAATCAAAATGAAATGTGAATAAAACATTGCCCTAACTCACCTAGTGATGTACCTTCACTGACTCTAAGAGCTCCGTCGATCCCTTGTACCGCCAAACCTTTAACCTGAAAAAGATACAAGCGCTCAGAAAAACTGCAAAACGTGGTAATATGAGTTATAAATTATGAAAGAATTGGAAAATAATCATCTGAAGGAGCGGAAAACATTGTGGGAAAAGGAGAAATTGCTTGTTACCAGCAATTTCTCATTTTCCCAGAATGATTTTCAGATTCGTCTGCAACAAAATGGTTTAATGTCGTTATTGTTTGGTAATGGATTAAGACATCTTTATCGTGAGAATATGAATGTTGTTAGTCAAATGCTTGTCGAATTATGTATAAATAAGTAACACACGTTCTAAAGAGGTTAAACAAAAGGTTAAGGATTGACAAAAATATACTTGAATAGTTGGTAAAAAGCACAATACAAATCTTATATCACAATCATTTTTGGGGGAGAGATCGTATGCAACAATCGCAATAGTTTTTTAATTAAACTTATTGGACAAGATACGTTGTGGATCATAAAGAATTTAACACAAAAAAAGAAAAGAAATGAAATCTGCTGTATACATGTTACCAGCATCACGGGCATTGTAATGGGTAATTAAACCATTACCAAACAATAACGACATTTGATCAATTTGTAGCAGACGACCATAGAAAAACGTTGTGGGTAAATGGGAAATTGCTCTCAACGAACACTTTCTCCTTTAACCACAATGTTTTCTGTCCTATCAGAAGATTATTTTTCAATTGCATCGCATTTTGAAATGTCGTCTGCAATCTCTTTCAATTTTGGAGAGTTGAACTTTTTGCGTTTGGTAAAGGTTTGAGAAAAAAGCTCGGTAATTCACGGTTGTATGAATGGTCTGTACTTTGTTATTCATTGGGTGTTTTCTGTGGTTTCTTTAATAAAGAAAAGGTTTTTACCTACCTGTATTGCTGCTACGCCTAGGAGCAGTACAACCAGACTCGTCAACACCATGGCCTTAAACAACGAAACAAAGGGAGTGACTTAGTTGATATGTTGAACGACTGCCGAGGATTCGAATTCTGTTAGAAGCGGTGCTCACTTTACGTCCTTTCCTTAGCCCATCACCAAACAATTACGACATTTGATCAGTTTGTAGCAGACGACCCTGGAAAACATTGTGGGAAAAGGGGAAATTGATCTCAACAAGCAATTTTCCCTTTTCCTTCAACGTTTTCTGTCCTATCAGATTTTTTTCCAATTTCATAACATTTGGAAATGTCGTCTGCAAACTCTTTCAATTTGGGACAGGCGAAATCTTGGCGTTTGGTAAATAGTTAAAACTTTATTCGACACGTGTATTGAATATGTATCCAGGAAGCAGAACCAAAAGTGATTAATCTTGACAGAATTTTTTTCACAATCGATTTAAAACAAATGATATTGAAATAAAGTGGATTAAATGTTTATATGGATGATAACCAAAGCCTGATTGACCCAACCTGTAGCAAATACGACTTAGAACACGAAGGTCCCAAGGTGTATATGGACCCGACAGCCATTACTTTTTTATTTCAATATTGACAGTTATTTTAAAAAAATATGCCTCCTTATGATAAAGATATACACGTTAGATCTATGTTTCCATGACAAAATATCAGTATGCATTGTAAACCTTTTATCTGTCTGTATCTCCTATCTTCCTTTCTCTGTAATTCTTCTCTTTGTCTTTGTGTTCTAGTCAGCCAATTGCTTGTCAAGTATGTTATGTTATATTGTGAACAAATAGAGCAATAATAATGATACTAATAATAAAAAAAAAGACATGTCTCCCCCAAGACAGTACAACTAGATTTGAACGTAGTCTTTCAATACTAGAAAAGAAAGTCAACGAGAAAAGACATGTGCGCTGACTAATAGTGACCACTGTGATATAACTCAACAACTACAATCAAACAATAAGGAAGATAATCAAAATAATTAACACTCACTTACTTTCACCCAGTTTCTATTAAGCGGCTATAGCTATAGAAGTATACACTTCCTTGGAGAAGGCGCGGTAATATGAAAGCCCATACCGTTGAGCAAACCCATCCACGTCGTTTGAATTCCTGTGTTGTAGGCTTAACCCAATACCAAACGCCAAATCTTCGACTGACCCAAATTGAAAGATTTTGCAGAAGACATTTCAAAATGTGATGAAATTGAAAAATGATCTTCTGATAGGAAAGAAAACATTGTGGGAAAATAGGAAATTGCTCGTTACGAGCAATTTCCACTTTTCCCACAATGTTTTCCAGACTGGTCGGCAACAAACTAGTCATATGACGCTATTGTTTGGTAATGGGTTAATCCTGGTGTTATCGCTATGTTAGTATGGCCTTTAATCATGGTGAATTATCACAGCCGGCGTTGCCACAGTTGCTGTGATTTTATCATGGGTGTTCACTTATTATCATCTTTCCCAAGGTAGATGAGTTATTAATTCGGCTGGATCATTGATGTCATGTGTATTAGGTTCTTTCGGTTCTTATCTTCTTCGTCATCTTCGAAAAAAGACTCGTTTCACTAAGCGGGAAGTTTCCCAGAAATTCATTTTCCTTAACATATTCGATCACCGCCTTGAACTTTCGAACATTTTCAAGGTTTAAGGGTTTTGGTTTTGTAGTCTTTATTTCTATTTTATTTTGCCCCATGTATTCGAATTGAAAGCTACACGTTATACTATCATTTCGACCTGATTAAGTTAACTCTTTACCAAACGCCAAATTTTCGACTGTCCCAAATTAAAAGACTTTGCAGACGACATTTCAAAATGTGATGAAATTGGAATAAGGTCTTCTGATGGGGCAGAAAACCATGTGGGAAAAGTAGAAATTGCTCGTCCCCCCCCCCCAATGTTTTCCAGAGTCGTCTGCAACAAAGTGGTTAAATGTCGGTATTGTTTGGTAATGGGTTAAATATATATACGTATGTTTGCATGGTATTCTTTTCTTATTCAAGAAGATTAAAGCATGAAACATGAAAATGACATATAAACGAATGGTATTACTCCTATTGGATACATGCATTATTGATTAAAGACATTTATTTCAATTGAGGGGAACGAAATGGGCGGGATAGTGCGGCGGCGTAGTTTATACATCCAACTTCATTTTTAGATTCAAAGGGAGGATACTATTGAGGTTTTATCACATTCGGAACACCTCGGCCATTTCTTAAAATAACCTCGGAGGCAATGGGGAGCCATTTTTGAAAGTAGGTCAGCAACGAAGGGCATGTCCGTTTGCAATCGTATCTACTCGGAAATCCCCGGCACAAGCCGGGGATTGCCGAGTAGATACGATTGACAAAATATGAATCAAAGATGTTTTGATATGGTCATCTTTAATGAAAAGGGTAAAAACAAACATTCAATTGTGATATATAACCAATTTGTGTGTATTTAAATACATATTTAGTGCCTGTGTGCATTTTGCGTTAGCCGCCGGAAATAAGGCGAATTACCCCAGGATTTCTGGTGTATTCATGTACTGCCTACGAGGTATATCTACCGACTTGTTACGGGGATTGCCGAGTAGATACGATTGGTTTTATCATTCCCATTCAAGGGAGATAACTGCTGTTGTGCGAAACTCCATGATATCATTTCTAAGATGCTCCCTAACACGATATGGATAAGGGCTTCCTAGAAATGTATGCATTAACTTTTGTTCAAATTATAATAACGAGCACTATTGCATTGTTAAAATGCATGTGAAATATTTTCTTGAAGATACCTCTGGACAATTACGTGTCCCATGACAATACTGTCATTCTGTTTAAGATACACGTACTATTCATGGCTTTTTTATTAGACATACACACAAACTTTGCTCAAGGCTTAAGACATTTAGTTAAATGCCCCTCAGGTTAGCACCTTCCCTTATTTGAATAGCATGCGCATATATGCACAGCAGGGAAAATCTGCAAGTGTATAATTATATCTCTACAAGCGTTGAATGGGCGAGGGGTATATGGTGTAAATTCCAATACAACTTTGCCATGTTTACAAAATTTTGACTGTCCCAAATTGAAAGAGTTTGCAGACGACATTTCAAAATGTCATGAAATTGGAAAATAATCTTCTTATTGAGCAGAAAACGTTGTGGGAAAAGGATAAATCGCTCGTCACGCGCAATTTATCCTTTTCCCACAATGTATTCCAGGGTCGTCTGCTACAAAGATATTAAATGTTGATATCGTTTGGTATTGGGTTAATCTGTTACAAAAGGCGTATGTGCTTTATAAGAAACATATAAGCGAAGTTTTGTTGGTACCAATGAGTGTTACAAATACTCAACAGAGGGAAAATTAATGATTTTCTTTTAAGATAACGTAAATAGACTATAATTAATATCCATTGTCACTCTGATAAAAACCAACACATTAGTTAAAATTTGGAAAAAGCAACTTATTATGTTGCCATCCAGATACAATACTTTGTATCCGAATAATCTCCGGATATTCGGATACAAAGTTTTGTATCCGGATGGCAACGTAGTATCCGAATATCTGCATATCCAGGTAAACGTATATCTCCTTATAAAACTTACATAGCTCACTCCAACAGACCAGAGTTTCCTTTTATAAAAGCATTAGAAATGTGTAAACTCTGTTTAAAGACTTAAATTTAAAAGAATGCAAAGGATTGAGACAAACGATGAACACACATTTATTTCGTCTAAGACAGAGATAATAGTATTCGAGTACCTGTCAGTTCAGTCAGTTATACTTTGTACATGCTGTTTTCTGTCCGCCAGTTTCCTCAAGAATTAGGGGCCATTTTAGTAATCCGTTGGTAGCATTACCTACAATCTTTCTGATGAAACAAGATAATTCCCACACTTATAACTCATATCTGACTGAGCGATTTCGAAGTTATAATTTAGGAAAAGATATTAAAGGATTTTCGGGTACCGGATAGTGATGTAGCATCCTGATACCTAGATATCCGGGTATACTTCAACCTCACTGATAGAACTCAATGGTAGCTCGCGCCATAAACGTTATAACTTTTTGAAGACAGTTTGTAGACTCGAATTTTTAGAGAAAACAAAAGTTCCCAGTGTGATATAAGAAGAAAACTCACAGATTATCATTGACATAGTGCTAGCGTACTGTATTCAAGTATCTATAAATCAAGTTAAATTACTTTGTACATGCTGTTTTAGACCATCCGGATATCCTATCCAAAGGCATAGTAGTCCGGATGATCCAGATGTATCTAGTTCTTTCTTCCGTTATGAAATTACAAATTGGGTAATTCGAGGTACAGTTGAATACCCATACTCCGCCATTTTGAAACTGATTCTTACGTCAAAGATTACTTCGGTCGGTCTCGGTAAACATCGGTCGGAAAGGGACTATTAGGTTCAATGCGAATATTTCCAACCAGAACAATGTACACCGAGAACTGCAGAAGTATACTGACGATAGTTCGAAATGATGGATAATTGGTAATCTATCTATAAGGCACAGGTGTTATTATGTGTCATACCAGGGCAGTGCAGTCTAACTTGTGTTAAGCAGCCACCCTTTTAAGCAGCTAACCTGCCTTAAACAGCCACTACAGCAAGTCCCATTATTAAATTCATAGTGTAAATCAATTTGTGTTAAGCAGCCAACCTGTCTTAAACAGCCAATTTACTCTGTCCCATAGACTGGCCTCTTAACAGAAGTTTGACTGTATTTCAGATGTTAGTTCCATAAAACCGGCCTTTTTCACACACCAATACCTTAAACATGTAACTGAAGTATTCCGAAGCAGGGGGCCAAATTATCAAAGGTCGTACGTCCAGATCGTATGACAAAGTCGCATCTGAGCTACGGTTATTGAAAAAAATGGCACCTTTTTCTCTTATATATACGAAGCGCTATCAAGAAAATATTGTAAGTATTAAGAACGATAATACTCCATCAGTAAGACGGGTTTGATTTCCGAGTTCCCGTATGATCAGTCATCACAATACCTGCCAACACACAAAAGTTCGTTTACCATGTCCATGTGCGTTCGTATATTATACTAAACACAATCGAATGAAGTAAAAAGACGAAAATGTGATTATTGTGATTATGTTCTGTCAGACATGCCCGATTATAAATGTCATCTTGGCGACCATTTTGACAGAAACTAGCCGTCACTGTACCATCCAACAGTCGAGTCCGTTCGTTGGTTGTAAACTGTGCTCATTCATATTAAACACAATGGAATGAAGTAAAAAGAGGTAAATATGCGACTATTCAGATTATTTTCGGTTAGACAAACTCGATCTCGAAGTTAATTAAGCGACAGCATAGACCAAGGCTTGCCGTCACTGTCCCATTCAACAAAACAGCCCACTTCCTTGAAACACATGCTCCTACATCCAATGCACAATTGAATGAAGTACTGAAGATTGAAGATAACCCTTTTCAAATAATAACGGCAGTTGACCATTTTGTTGCAGACGACTCTGGAAAACATTATGAGAAAAGGAGAAATTGCTCGTGACGAGCAATTTCTCCTTTTCCCACAATACTTTCTACCCTGTCAGAAGATTATTTTCCAATTCCATCACATCTTGAAATGTCGTCTGCAAACTCTTTCAATTCGGAGCAGTCGAAATATTGGCGTTTTGGTTAAAAGGGTTAAAGCGTATAAAAAGCCCTTGCCACAATCAGACATACGCAATTTCGGTGTCCCTTATAAGACGAGTTTGATTCGGATCAGCCTTCACTTTATCCTCACGCTCAACCGTCCGTTTATCTAGAGCATGTGCCTCCTTCTCGAGTTTGAGCTGTTCGTGAAGTTTCTCTTCGTCTTTCTCCCGATCACGGATCATTTCCTTCAGACTTCTGTTTTCCAACATCAGCATCTCCACCTTGTTCGTCATGTCGTCCGTTACCTGGCGCAGCTGCGAGTCCGTCCGCTTTAACCTGAGCGTCTTTATCTGAGCCTTTAGGTCCGCCACCTCGCCTTCCAGGGCTGGCAAGGTAAAGTGTAGAATTTTTCTATTATATTTGTTGGATTGTACTGTTTTGCTATAAACACTGTTTTGTTTTTTGTTTAATGCAATAAAGATATTGTATTGTATCATATTTCAACCTTTGGGTTGTTAATCGATTTCTCTTCTGTGTCTTATAGTTTGTTAATTTCATAGCCAAACTGTATTTCACTCAACTAAGACAATATGTATTCATTTATATCGTTACTTCGCCTTTTAATCAAGGGCATGTCTCACAGAGACTCTCAATTATATGTCTTCATTTACAAAATTGTCATTACCCTTGGATCTCAACGGTAACTGTTCTGCAAATTAAAAATAAGCATGTGTTTAAAACATATGTCTATTTTTTTATGCGAAAAAAAAGTATGTCGAAGATTTCACAGGCTGGACTCACGCACTATTATTGTCTAAGTTAATGCTGATCGCAGATACTATTTTCATAATCTATATCATGGTGATGGTGTTTTTCTTTGTTCATTCTAAGAAATAATGCCTTGCTTGCTGCCTTCAAATCCGAGCAGATGTGTGATGACAAATGTCGGTTAATCGTTTCATTAAGGTGTATCACTTGGTGAGGCATTGTTTCGTATGCTTATATTAGTAGGCCTAAGCATTCGATGTATACATACGTTTATAAATAGACATTCATATACCAACAATCACGTTCGCCTCTGATAGAAAGAGAGAAATTATACTAAAACGCAATTAACACTATTCTCAATCAACATGGTTCCTTTCTTTTTTAAAGGAAACAATAAATAAACAAATAAGGAAATGACTAAATGAATGACTAAATAGATAAATAAATGACTAAATAAATGATTAAATAAATAAATGATTAAATGATTAAATGAATAAATAAATAGATAAATAATCAAAAATAGATAAATAAATGAATAAATAGATAAACAAATAAATAAATAAATGAATAAATAGATAAAAAAAAAACAAATAAATAAATAAATAAAATATATGAATAAATAATAAATAAATAAATATGTAGATAGATAAGTGAATAGATAAATAGATAGATAGATAAATAAATAAATAAATAAATAAATACATAAATAAATAAGTAAATAAATGAATGAATAGATAAATAGAAAAAGCTATGCCTTTTGTTTTCTTTTGTTCTTGTGTTAACCTCTTGACTGTTTCCGATTTTTCGGCCTCCTAAATAGATAGATAAATAAACGAATAAATAAATAATTAGATAAATAAATGAATAAATAAATAAATAAAATAAATAGAAAAAGCTATGCCTTTTGTTTTCTTCTGTTCTTGTGTTAACCTCTCGACTGTTTCCGATTTTTCGGCCTCCAGGGACTCCTGTTTTTCCTGTTCCTCGCAAAGAGCGTTCTCCAACTGCACGACGCGAACGCTAAGTACCTCCACCGTCTGATTCATGTCCGTCTTAAAACAGAAAATAAAGGCTTAATCATTTTTTTTATTGTTGTAAAACAGAGTTTTCGCTAATTTTTATCCTTTATTGCACAGGTTCTTCAATTCAAATAAGTGGGTAATCTTTAACATAAACTTGTTTCTCCAGTAACAACATTAACCAAAAGAAAACATGAGGAAAGACGCTGCTTACATGCTTACATGCTCAGATACTTACGCAAAGGGTGACATTCTAGCTCTGTCAAGAGGATATATACCAAAATCATTTTAACAAAAATTTGAGCTAATTAAACAACTGGTCATCTCTTGGCATCATGACGATTCAGTTCATTGACGGATCAATTACTCTCTATTTGTACAAGTCTAGAAATCCTACAGTTTTCTTACCATGTCTCGTTTCATGTGTGTTTTGTACTCCTCGAGTTCTCCCGCTCTCAGCTCCACGCTCATTTCTCGTCTGCTGAGCCGCCATTTTTGTTGCTTCAGCGTGTCCATTAAGTTCTGCGCCACCTCGAGGTTTTCTTTCATTTTCAGGAAAAGACTACTCTTCTTGTCAATATTGTTTCCCTGAAACGATAGAACGACGAAATGGTGAGATACCAAGTTAAACAATCCACCGTTTTTGAAGTACAAGTACGTCTGTTTATCATCAAGACATCATAAAAAGGGAATTGGTTTCCAGATTTAATAACAATCAATTAACAATGGCAGAATTAAGTCAGAATGTAAAATGTACTTAGTCGAAAGACGGAATGTTTTGTATGTCTGCAAAGATGGAAACCATTTTGGGATTGAAGAGGCAAACTCATGTCAGAATATTTGCCAACAAGATTCAAAGTAATATGTCATGACATATAAATGTTTAGTCTCGACATCAATTGGTAAATGGTCATTGTACCTATGTCACACAACATACCGATTTTGGATTCTTACATCAGAACGAATATATGAAAAGAAGGAAAGTGAACTTTTACAGTCAGTCCTTAACCCATTACCAAACATTAACGACATTTGACCAGTTTGTTGCAGACGACTCTAGAAAACATTGTGGGATAAGGAGAAATTGCCCTTTACGAACAATTTGTCATTTTCCCACAATGTTTTCTACCCTATCGGAAGATACTTTTTCAATTTCATCACCTTTTGAAGTGTCGTCTGGGAACTCTTTCAATTTGGGACAGTCGAAAAGTTGACGTTTGGTAAAGGGATAAAGAACACTTATCGCCTATAGACGAAAGAGAGTGTTTATATTTGAGCTGAAATACACATATTAACAATGCGAGAGTGCATTGACAAGATTTGACATTGTCAAATGGAACGAGTTGATATGTACAACATAAAACAATACAATACAATTTATTTCAGTAAATTGGCATTCGGCCCACAATACATTACACAATACAAATTAAAATCAGATGTGCCCTACACTCTCATCAATGAGTTCGTTATTAGATTATGAGGATAAACGGGAAAAAGTAGGAATGTGCCATGGTAATTTCGATACAAAGAAAGCTAAGTTTTTCAAGGTTTTATCATCAATATGTTTCGTATTCAATCTCTACCAAACCAAATTGATACATGCAACTCGAAATCAGGTAACTTATAATCTAGACACTTTTTAGAATCACATTGTGCATATTAATATTATATTGTGGTTAGCTTTAATGATTTAACGTATTATTTAAATCAGCCTCAAGCTCAGGGCGGTATTATCAAGCAGACAATGAGTAAAGCATTGTATAAAGTATGTCGGTGTATATTTGGTTCGGAAAGCTTTTAAAGGCGCATGAAAGGATACGAGTAAATATAAATTAATGAAAAAATGTATTGAGTTATTTTATTATGTTCATAAAAGTCATGAATGTTAATTTATGAATGCTGTGTGACCCTATCTGATAAACTCCTGAAATATAGCTTATTTTGTGCTTGAATTATAGTTGTCTCCGATTCAAACATGTTTATCAACACGCTGTTTGTTTACGTATTTAAAATAACGAATTATGCTTGGCCGATTCAAATCTTTTTGAATAACACAAGAGATGAAGAATCAGGCAATCTGAATTATTAAACTGGCGTATCTGGGTTATTTCTTGTTAGTTTTCAAGTTTATGTTGTGCTGGTGTTTTTGTTGGGTGACATCTATTTGAATTCGATCAAACGTTTACCAAATAATATAGTTTGATATAGCATAAGTCTCCTTTCATGTGCCTTTAAGACTTTATTAAGGTTGCGTATGACTCAATTTTGTAAGTTTATAACGGGAGCCAGTGGACCTTACAAGTATCTGTACAGCTTTTTACTTAAGCAGAATGTTTACGTAAATAAAGAGCGATATCAATGGATATTATCTTAAACAAAAGTCCTTAAGTTTAATGTGATACAACAATGGAAGTGGAGAGACGATTCCAATGACGTGTTACTTTGAAATATTGCTTTTCTTATCATTGAAATAAGACGGACTGTTGTTATGAACATACACAAGTTCCACACAAAAGATATTTAGTAATACACTTCCATGGTATATCTTCTATTTGTTCTGATTCCTGTAGCGGACATGTTCCCCTCGTTTAACTTTTTTTTAGTTTATGGAAATATGAACTCTAGGTAGTCTAGTCAACGAAAAAGTTTGTCCCATCGCGAGTCGGACTAATTTCAACATAATCTATTTTAGCATTCTCGTAAACTACTATATTGGGTATGCCAGGAAAAATGTTGCACTCAAACAGATGTGCCAAGGCTGAGAAATCTAACTTTGAAATATGGTGGTTGCTGGAAAAAGAAAACATCATGAAATAACCAGACTATACAATTAATTGTAATTCATTTCTAAAAACGAATGAAAACGTATTTAATTAGAACATCTGATACATTTATGTACATGATGGCATAATTTATATATGCGTAAACTTAAGTTAAAAACATTTACAATGTGTTTAGTGTAAAATTTGATGTTCATACGATGACCACCTCAGGGAAACACGTGGTGAGATTGTCCTCCTATCAGTCTGGGAGGTGTGATTATTTATTACGAAATCGTGACATAAACACGTCTATAACTAACTGTATTTTATTGCCAATTATAAAACATGGTGACACGTAGGAGAATGTATTGGGTCGTACAAGTTTCTCCTTCAGAGGTTATTAAATGGTAAACATGCCTGCACACAAACAGCGTTTGACCTAACCGATCTTGACCTTTTTCGACGTTGAATGAAACAACGTATAACAGTGCTGTTGCAGTTGTTTGGTTAGTATTAAGACCATTTCAATAACTTGTTAACAGGCGGGGTTGATCACATGACAAATGTTTACGATCTTATTGCCGAAGAAGATGGCCGCACCACAGCTATATATATATTTTTTTTCAGCGATTTTCTTTCGTGTTCCACTATTTTATGTACGCCATGTTCCGACCATCAACCTTCCGGTTTGGGTGGTATATAATAGCCCATCGTTTATAACGGCGGTAGATCTAACACTCGGTAGATAAATCGCAGTCGAGGGGTGAATCTTTTAGATCATTCGCATCCCTCGACTCGAAATACTCTGCAGGGTCATGGAGCGAACGGCACGACCCAAATCAATACAACATTCACTGGCGGTTGCAGAATTTCGATCGTCGAAATATGGCTTTATAAAAAGTGGAAAACAAAAATAATCTACTGTAAAAATGCTTTAATACCTGCTCATTCATAGGCGCCGCCATCTGCAAATCTGTTTTATAACGTAAACGTGAATTACGCAATATCCTCTCCTGTTAAACCCAGCGCAGCAACAAATCAGATACGCAAATGCCGTTGGTTCTGATACATGTAAGCGTTACCCCTTCTTTAAACAGGAACTGGATCTCCATTATAATAAACAAAACACTTTATTTCAGGGAAACGGTCAATCACTGGGTGAACTTTGTCCCATAAAACGTGCTTAACGAAAACCATTAACCAGGGTTTTTACAAAGACGTCTTTGATCGGTAACCATTCGCATCGAAATGCAATACAACGACGAAGGCATAAATTATTCAACGTAATCCAATGCATAGTTCGAGTCTTTTTTACAGCATGTGAAACCTTCGAAACTTTACCCCTTTCCCAAACAACAAATTTTGGACTGTCCCAAATTGAATAAGTTTGCAGACGACATTTCAAAATGTGATGAAATTGAAAAATGATCTTCTGATAGGGCAGAAAACCTTGTGGGAAAAGGAAAAATTGCTCGTTACGATGTGGTTATTTATGTTAAACCCTTTTCCCAAACAATAACGACCTTTGACCGCTTTGTTGCAGACGACTTTTAAAACATTATGGCAAAAGGAGAAATTGCTCATAACGAGCAATTTCTCCTTTACCCACAAGGTTTTCTGCTCTTTCTGAAGAATATTTTTCAATTTCATCACATTTTGAAAAATCGTCTGCAAACACTTTAAATTTGGGACAGTCCAAAATTTGTTGTTTGGGAAAGGGTTAAGCGCATTGAACCAAAGACATTCTGTCCACAGTGCCGACTCAAAATAGGGTTTGAACGTCTTAACCCGTTTACTGTTGACATAGAAGTCTCAGAATGGAATGCACCCTCTCTGAATGTGTGGGTTTTTGTCTGGAACGACTGCTATTCAAACTCATATTTGCCCAGTAGTTGGAGGCCAGTAACAGTTTGATCGAATTGCAACAGAAAAGACAAACGGAAAGGAATTACGAGTAAAAAGCACAGTTATAAACAATTGCATTGCAATTTGTGTTGAAGCCACTGTGATAAATGGAAGGGAAGCATACTTTCTTTTTATTCCTTTATGCAAAAGAAACTCCTTTCAAATATTGAGATATAAACAAACATCCTCGTTTTGATATATGTCCGATAACCCATTACCAAACAATTACCACAGTTTATCACTTTGTTGCAGACCCTGGAGAACAGTTTAGGAAAAGGAGAAATTGCTATTAACGAGCAATTTACCCTTTCCGACAATGTTTTCTCCCCTATCAGAAGTTTATTTTTCAATTTCATCACATTTTTAAATGTCGTCTGCAAACTCGTTCAGTTTGGGACAGCCGAAAGTTTGGCGATTAGTAATAGGTTAAGATGATGTTATGGCGTTTCGGATCAGAATTTACAAGCGCCGCTGGGAAATGACAGCTCGTGTATTCAGAACATGCACATATTATGAATAAATCGATAGGTAATTGAGATGGTTACGTTCTTGAGACAAGTCTTTCTACAACATATGGTCCTAGTTCTGTTAACACTTTAAGTGCTGAAACAGAATTCATGCTTATACAAACATGTTGGATCCAGGCCAGTTCCCAAACAGTTACGTGCTTGAGACAAGTCGCTCTACGACAGATGGTCCTAGTTCTGTTAACACTTATAGTGCTGGAACTTAACTCATGCTTATGCAAACAGGTTGGATTCAGGCCAGTTGCCAATTCACTTGGCGGCTGACCTGTAATCTAACCTGTTTTCTACTCTGGGTATATTTTCTCAGCAAAATTCAGCAGATATTTAAGATTTTGGAAAGCAGATGACACAAAAGTATATTTGAAAATTACCCAGCATTCTAAGCGTTAGATACAAAAGACCCCGTAACCCGATGCTTTGTGCTCTGAATATGAAGATGCTTTTGTAAGCCAGTGGTTAGACCACAGAACTCGCGGTCAGATGGCCCCCCTCCACATGGGTTCAAATCACAGTGACAAAAAATGACTGTATTTGGATTAACATGAGAGGTAGGCCTAGTCTCCTGGCTGACTACCAAAATGGAGAAGGTACTACCCATCTGGATAAGATGTGTAACAAAGTTACTTTCCCCCATTATCATAAGCTGATCATCGCAAAAAAGTACATGGCGAGCACATTAAAATGCGTCATCCTCTTATTTTCTGGAGTTATCCATCTCAGAAAAATGAGAAATTCCATTTTGGGAGCATATTATATTTGTCATACGCTTATGTTTACGCCAAATTGAATCTATGCTGTACAGCAGTATGTTAAAAACAGATTAATAAGCAGGTGAACAACGGGTTCAATGAACTTGTGCATAGGCTCGGTCAACCGAAACAAAGTTGTATACACATATCCTTTGCATTTTTGAAGTGAGTCATTCGCATGTCAACGAAAGCACAAACCATTATTGCTACAAGCGATAAGGCCTTGTGCCAGCCAGTTGATATCTACAAACGTAAGAATGAAAAATATCTTACGTTTTATTCCTTTCCCAAACAATATCGACAGAATATGGGAAGGGTTGAGTTAAAAAAGTGTTTAAAAGAATAAATCATATTTGTTCGGCCTATTCAGTGTTTTCTTGACTTTCAGTGATTCTGGTTTCTGACAAGTCAACTCTGCCAAGTGATTAATTTAACAGAATAAGCTACCATTGAGTTTATAAAGGCTTAGATTGATGGTATTTGTATTCAAAATGCCTTTTCATAGATTTGCTGACTTTTTCCCTCTTTGTTCATTTGACTTCATTTGACTTCATAAAAACTAACCTATCTCGTTGTTTGAAAGATTTGGGTGTGGGTCAGTTTGGGTATGATTTGGTATGACTAGTATTTACTGACTCAAACACTCCAGTTACCTGTAGATTTTTGTTTGATCAGGTTATTGAATCGCTTTCTATATTGGTTGGAAACGGTTATTTTCGTATGTTTCCCGAACAGATTTCAACATTCTTGGACTTTTTGTTTCAGATTAATATATAGATCTACGGCGTATTAAAATCTTAGGCCAATGTGTTTAACTTTAATCGGAGCCCCCGACTGCAATATTTCAACGGATAAGTTCAACACGGAATATCATATGTTATTGCTACATTATACATTCAGAACACTGATTGAAGCGTTTGACATAACATTACATGAAATAATCAGTTTCAATTGTAGCGTTCGTTATCTAAATGTCATCAACCATGCTGTATGGTTAAATATGTTATTGCTACGAATTACGTCTACGCCTTGGGCACTGTACTTAATATACGCTCTGTTACTTACTGAATATAATTTTATATTCATATACCTTAAAGTGTTTGTCTTAAACCCTTTACTCTATTGTGTCATAATATGAAGGTTCTATGACAGACATTGGTCAAGTGGAGACAGCCTCTGCCAACGGACAAGGGGTCGTTGGTTTTATACCTATGCGTGGTGGGGTCCACATTGCGCCCTTTCAACAACCCATAATCTATGAGAATACAGGTTATAAATCCAAGAAAGCAAAATCGAGAGTGGTTCATGCTTTTGCAAACAGGTTGGATCTAGGTCAGCCGCCAAGTAAATTAGAGGCTCGCCTGTGATCTAACCTGTTTGCTACTCTGAGTTCCTTTCATCAATAAGACGCAGCAGATACTTAAGACTCTGGCCCCGGTGTCACGAAAGCAGACGACACGAAAATCTATTTTTAGAAAATTACTCAGTATTCTAAGGGTTAGAAAGAACCCACAAGCGCTTCAAGAACTAATGATCCACTCGAGGTGCTCCAAACGTTTGATAGCTTCTTGTACATTTAATGATAAACACTTGTCATAATGGATTTGGGTAAATCACCGGTCAGGACCGGGCATGCGCGTACATTTCTGTGTCAACAATTCCCACACCTACTTGGTTGAATTAACAGGGGATCGGGGAAAAGACAAACTTTTCAATATTTTTCTCGCTTTTTCTCATTGTAAAATCTAAATTTTGGGTTCTAAGTAGATTTTTCTCGTCGGGACTTTTTTCTATTTTTAATACGATTCGCGTCTCAGCGTCTGTATGGTTATATCATATGGGCTTCGTGTTATGAAAAAGGGTACCAGAAGTGCTATCTTTAGGCCAATAGTAGCTAGCCATTAACCCCTCGCTTTGGGACAAACTTATCATTCTTTTTACATCGATTGAGAAACAAGTTCTTACTACATAGAGAAATCTCTCTCGATTCTGCTTCCTGTATCCCAGATCCTGAGATTCGAATCAACGACCCTATTGTCCCGAAACCGACGCTTTATCCCTAGACCACTTTCCTCCACAAGTTCTTAGCTCTTATAAATCGGCAACGGAGGCCCCCTAGTATGTTCATAAAGATACAAATTCTTCTGGTTTGCATCTATATATGTAATATTAGTTATTCGTCACAAACAGCTTGCACAATTCTATGATACAATATAATAAACCATTTATTGTCTCTTCACTAATTTTACACACCTAAGTAGAAGTGTCTACACCGTGACAAATGGATGAGTCGCTCGAAACAGAACATTACTTCCAATATCCAAATGGTTTAAGCCCTGTTTCAAAACTGTTATCTTCTGTTGATACTATCAATGTAGGGCAGCCATTTAATCATATAAGAAAGACTGGTATGGTGGTGTATAATTATGCAGGGTTATCTTAAGGGTGGCAAACCAAAACGTTTTCAAACAAATAACTAAATCAGTGATCAATTGAATATAAATCCTCTAATAAACTAGACAACAAAGCTTTCAAAGATCAGTCAATAAATTTGAGAATTGGTCTGATGAAGGTAACCACAAACAAATTGACAGAAATCCATAAGAGAAGGGTCAACTGCTTTATAAACTATAAAATCCGAGGATATATGATGCAGAACAAAATACATACGTTTTACAATAGAAAAAAACCCATAAAAACAAACCTGTTTTATTACCAAGTTGAACTGAAAGGGCAAACTCCAATCGTCTAGTAGAACGAGAACTTTTTCATTGTTGGGACTATGAATCTTGTACAAGCACTTTATAGAAATAACAAATGTAATGGAAACGACCGAAATGTTGCTCTACTAAAGAAAGAAAACAGCACAAGCTATAAGCAATAGTACCAATCCGTTTCACTGTGTTCCTTGTCATGTTTGTACATATGGTGATATCTAGGAAAAGATAAGTTAAAATAAATTAGAATTAAGAAAATCCCTTTTTAGTAGGGATGGGAACGAATATTCGAATAGCGGGTCGAATATTCGAATAGCAAAATAGTATTCGAATATTCGATTTTAATGAACCCATATTACTGTATGTTTACCATAAATTTTATTCAAAAATAATGTTGTTTTATTTTCATTTTTTTCCTCTAAACCAATCCCAAATATCGAAGAACGTGCCTAGCTCCCAGGTGCAGTTACGATGTTTTTACAACGTATGTCACACAGTAAAACACCTGTGACAAATTACCACATCTTTTGACAGTTTGCAAAACGATTAATTCCTAAGTGTGAAAATAGTCGATTTTAAGCCGCTAAATCTAACACCTCAATGATCTGCACTTGCTCCTTATTATCCAAAATAAGTCAATCACGCTAATTGACAATTGTCAGTGTCAACCAATCACGTAACTTGTTTGTCGTGAAATTAAACAATTACTCTTTCAATAACCAATCGTAATCATGATTGCATATGCACGAAGACCAATCAAATAATGTGTTAGAAAGTATATTTTTCTTCAGAATAATTTGTCAAACGTATCTTCATTCTAATTTCTACATCTATTCAATAAACATCACAAGGTCTCCCTCACGTGTCTGGAATTACTTTACTCGTTCTGCCGACAAGTCGAAGGCGACCTGTAACCTGTGTAACCAGGAATTTGTATTCAAGAATACAACATCCAACCTACTGAATCACTTGAATGGCAAGCATCCACCCGAAATAATGGTTATTACTGCTTTGATATTGCATGCACGTACATGTATACAGATATCGGCTATACACAAAAGGTTTGAACAGAGGACTAGTGTACTAGTATTCGGACATGCAGACATTCGGACATCAAAACGAATTCTAAAATCGAATATTCGAATATATTCGAATAGTTCTAGTCGAATATTCGAATAGTGATTTCACTATTCGTTCCCATCCCTACTTTTTAGTGTTATGTATTTGTGCCATGAAGTTGGTTAGATAAGCGGAAGAACAAATGTTACAGTTAACTTTCCATTGCACTCTACAGAGAAGCATAAACTCTCCATAATACGAAAGCTTCTTTACACGATCGTCAGAGAATCGAATGCGTTTTGAAGAAAAATCTTTAAATGGCTATGAATTATCGTTAGAAATAACCTTGTTTATTTGCTGTTTTTTTTTATTAAAAATGGGTGCTACAATCCATCAACATTATTCTAGTAATGTTGTGATGCATGATTCAGGCATCATAAATCTTATCACAAACCTTTTCTATACATAAGAGCTAGTCAAACCGAGAAGAACCATCAGCGCTCAATACGTCAGTCGTGAGAAACCCAACCCAACGTTAAGAGGGGCCAAGGGCAGGCTTTCTGTACTCTAAACACTAGGCAACGGAGGTCTTCTAGTTTGTCATAAAAGATTCAATGGCTTCACTCTAACTTAATTCAAGAGTTTGCCCAAAGCAGACCCCCTCAATTCCCAGTAGGGTTTGTAAAATATCTAAAACTATCAGTTAGCCTATTCATCGACAATAGTAAGAGAGTTTAACAAAGGTAAACCATAGCCACATATTTCTCCTCCATGTCTTAGACAGACGTCAATACAATTATCTAAGAATTCCTTTAACAATCTTAAGAGAGTTTCACAAAGGTCTACCTCAGCCACATATCTATTCCATAAATACCTCACGCAAACGGACAGACATTTATTAAGATAAATAGATACAAGTTCTTGCAAAAACCTACATTTGCCACATATTTCTCCTCATGATGTCTTAGACTGACGTTAAGACAAATAGTTAAGAATTCCTTAAAAAA
Source organism: Cerastoderma edule (assembly GCA_947846245.1). NCBI lineage: Eukaryota > Metazoa > Mollusca > Bivalvia > Cardiida > Cardiidae > Cerastoderma > Cerastoderma edule. The sequence goes on from OX401406.1 coordinate 22,656,001, forward strand.
TCCTGAGGTTTATTTTACAAACGCCTACCCTTGACATATATATCTCTTCCACATGCCTAGGATAGACGGACAAACACACGTAAAGATAAATAGTTAGGAATTCCTTCAACAATCGTAAGAAAATTTGACAAAGGTATTCAATAGCCACAAATTTATCCTCCCAATCCCTCAGACAGACGTTACGACAAATAATTTAGAGTTCCTTTTACAATTGAAATGTAATTTCATGAACCTCATTCCTGCAACAATTCTAACAGTAGTTAACAAAGGCCTACCTTCGCTACATATTTCTCCTCCACATGCCTCAGACAGACGGACAGACGTTCGAGCGCTTCGACCAACTCCTCAGCGGTCTCAACGAGTTCCAACGACTTAGGGGCCGACTGCTGCTGCTGCGTAGGCTGCTGCTGATGCTGCCTCCTTGACATTGTGGAGTTCTAGAAAGCACCGGTCGCGTCAAACAATAAAGTATCCGGAGTCCGGAGTTAGGTCCGCTTTAGAAAGATCCGTCGAGTTTTAAAACCACAGTGAATGTGACATCAATAATGGTATTGCATCAAAACGTCATTCAAACCCACTGTGTGTACCTGATAAGACTGGTTTTACCCTTTATGATAATAAAAGACGAGTTTAAATGTTTCTTTGTCCCACTGCGATCAAAGGAAAACATTGTGACAAATGAAGAATTTGCTCATTCTGAGCAAATTCTCCATTTGTCGCGATGTTTTGATATCATCGTTTTGACCAATGCTATTTATTCCAATGGGAAGAGTTTTAGCGTATGCTGTAATGGTATGACGGACACTATGTTAACGTTACATGTAAAGGGTTTGAATTAGAAAGAGAAAGGCTCTTCGTGTCTTTATATGTAAACGAATTTTCTTTAACGCTTTCCTTATCTGATTGTTAGTTTAACTCAATTGTCCTTTACTGTTCTTTCGTTTACTGGCGCCATGAATTAACGTCTTAAGTAACAATATTTATGCTATTACTTGAGTTTTTTAATCGGGGGTTAACAACATTTTCAACAATAAAACAATAACATTGCCGGCAAATCGTGTGGGTCCTCGCACCTATCCATTGTTCTACTATTTCATTCGAAATTGCTGAATGTATTCCAACATCAAACTGTAACTCAGTGTTGATTGACGAATAAATCATGTCACTTTGTCCTTTAAACGTCGAATAAAACTATCAACCGAGTCTAACACTACTGTATTCGGACATATCAACGGAAAGTTAGAAAACATAACGAATGCATGGAAACAGTTGAGAGAAATCCCACCAGTTACCGTTAAAAGAGATGCTTTTAAAAAAAAAGATACATTTCGATTACATTGTATACGAATATTGCATTGTGGAGAAAAGGAAAATTAGCTCATAAGCGTTTATCTATAAGTTGTCAATGATTTCCTCACAAACGAGAACACAATCCATTTCTTTAGGTGTATAAAGTCGTCTGCACACTTTGGGAAGGTCCGAAAAAGTTGTTTTAAAGAATAAAAAAGACAACAAAAATCATAAAATTACGGAAAACCCTTTGCATCGTATTTACCACTGTGTCACACAAATGCTAACGCTGCCAAATCACCAATTACATGTTAAAACAAGAATGGTGAAAACCAATTAAACAATATGATACATGTACATGTACAACGTGATGAAATTCAGAGATAATCTTCTGATATGGCAGAAAACATTGTGGGAAAAGGAGAAATTGCTCGTCACGAGCAATTCCTCCTTTACCCACAATGTTTTCAAAAGTCGTGTGCAATAAACTGGTCCAATCATTCCGTTCCCTTACAATTTTGTTCGGATTGCGAGACATCCGGGTAATCGGGGTCCGGATAAACGAGGGTTCACTGTATATCATAAACACGTTTATTCACTCGAATTACATGCAGCAAAATCAACACGGTAATGTAACGTAAATGAACATAAAGCACTAAAACAATGAACCATTTCGAAACTGTTCTAAAAGGTATGTACAAAGACCACAAACGACGTTTGTGTGTACAGTATGCAAGCGCGACTGTCAAGTGACAACGTGCATAGTTCATGTATTGTTTTCATTTTAGCGTAGTAAGATAGGTCGCACGGCCCACTGCCTATTAACTACGTACCATATCATCCTTGTGCCGGAAAACTGACTTCGGGATTTTCATTTCAATTAGGTACGATTGAGTGCTTGATAACAAAAGAAGTACTTTTCACGAATAGGAATTTTACCCTTGTCATAACGTTTTCAATCTGTGATAACCCAAACCAAATCCATTTGTTATTTTTGTATATAATGGTGAAAGGATGATATGACACCGATTGCAGAAAAACGAAAATGCAAAGCATATTTTTAAAAACACAATCATATTTCTTCTTTCGACACCGTGTTTAACATGTATATCGTACATTGCTTGTATTTCATACGTGATCTCTTTTACCGTTTCAAAAGTGACAACAAGTTACACATTATCACATGGAGAAAATGTCTCATGGCAGTTGGTGACAATGGATCAAGTTAACTACATGGCTCATCAAGCAGAATAAAATACTCAAGAATAGAAGAAATGTTACAGACATAGTTCTATCAGTTAACCCTTTCCCAAACAACACATTTTTAACTGTCCCAAATCGATAGGGTTTGCAGACGACATTTCAAAATGTTATGAAATTGGAAATAATATTATTATAAAGCAGAAAACCTTGTGGGAAAAGGAGAAATTGCTCTTAGCGAGCAATTTATCCTTTTCCCACAATGTTTTCTAAAGTCGTCAGGAACAAAGAAGTCAAATGTCGTTATTGTTTAGGAAAGGGTTAATGAGATGTAATGATCCAGGGGCCCGTTTTACTAAACAGTTTACGCTTAAGATTTGCGTAAGTCTAAAACAACAAGTCCTTTTATTTCAATATTTGGCAAAGCAAAATTGCAAAGTAACACATCATTGGAATCGTCTCTCCGAGACGCTTCCAATGACGTGTCACATTGCAATATTGTACTTTCATTGAAGATATTATCCATGTTAATCAATTATGACTTACGCAAACATTTTCCGTAAGTTGTTTAGTAAAACGGGCCCCTGATGCATATCGTTAAAGTCACAGCTATTTGTATAATAAAGACAACCAGCGTGCTAATGATGATTATTTGTAACATTGTAAAATGTTTTAACGCACTAACACTCCTACATTGCAAATAGTATGACACCCAGACATTGGGATAACTAATGGTACTGTGAATCGAGGTCTGAATGACATTGAAAACTAGTTGACATGGTGTGGTTAATCATCTTGTCAATACTGTCAAACGATATTTAAGGTTGACACCTCGGTTATGGAAATCATTTGATTTTGTAATGTTTGCCAATTTTGAAAGTATAAGTATTATTCTTATCTTGTTATAGCCATGCAAGCGCTCATTTACACTTGAAATTGTGAAAGCTCTAAAGTAGTTGAAAATCAAACAATGAAGTTAAATTGGTAGCCACCCAATTTATGAAAAAGGCCATTTGACAAATAGATAATGAATAGTGTTGACCTTACATTGTCAGGATCCTGTGGGTTTTTCGCTATGTTTCAACATATTCTATCATAATGTATAACCCATATTATCCGGTTTTGAAGGTTTTTTTTTTTAACTCTAGTATGCTTTTAAGGGACTCATTCTACGATTCAAAAGTGCATAGTACAATGGCAAAGTGTTCCATTTTTCTTGTTCTATGTCCTTTGAATCGTGAGAGAATGATAAATTCACAAGATGAACATTCATCTTGTTGAATAAGATGAAAGCTATAAAAAGGGAAAGTCGTTTGTAGTGCTCTGGTACAATTATCTTGAGATACGTGTTAAGATATTCAAAACACCTGGCTAATGGACTAGGTTGCCTTATTGGTCTGTGACCGAACGTGCAAGGGGGGTGTACTTGAAAATTCACGCATTAATACCAACGCACATCCACTATCGACCAGTGCACCAAACTCCTTACAGTTATCTCCCTTTATTGGATTGATCACTGTCACCACAAATGTCATATAGAAACGAAAAATGGCGGTGAGAGATGACGGCGAAAGCAAAAGAAAACATCCATAGGTTTTATCTACTAAACGAGTGTCTTTTATTTCTGGTTCGATTCATATTAACCGTTTGCAACTTGTTCATTTATCGTGATAAAGTCGTGAAGTTTGTTAAGGATCGAAATTCATCGGAAGATAATCGAGGTGAAATAAATACAGATAAGTCTGAATGTATGTATTTGATATCATGAAAGCACTTATTACCGTTCAAGGCAAGTCTGGAGACCGCGGTATTTATTTGAAAAGTCGATCCACTCTTAGCCTTTTATCTATTAACCTATGGCAGATATCAGAATAAATAAACCTTTGTATGACGAGGCACGAATATAAAGCATCTAAACATTGTACTCGAAAGTACAAACGATATTTCATTTCTCAATTCTACAAAATACTTCAAAAACAATGAGATAAATTAAAAGAACAATAATTAGTTTGATAGTGTATTCGTCGCTTTGGTTTATACGCAAAGACTCGTTTGCTTCACTCATATATTCCTTATGCGTAAACCGAAGTGCAATCATACATCCAACCACGCTGTTTACAGATGGAAAATCAAATCTAGCAACAGAAAAAGGAAAAAAACCACAATTAAACCATTTGTCCAAGAACAATTTTAATCCCAAATAATTTCAAAAGAATAATATTCAAGATCATACAAACATCACAATCATTTTCGGACACCTCTGATAACTTCGCAAGCGAAGACATGTCCAAGATGTTCATAAACCATTCATAGTACGCGTCTTTTCTTGAAATTAGATATCCGGACGTCCATTTTCTATCCGGATTAATTGCCCATCATGGCCTGACCGTCCGCTGGCGCCATGAAGGCCCGCATCTGGGCCTCGAGGAGTTCCCGCTGTTCTCCAAGGTCAAGCCCGATGGCGTTGAACCGGAAGTTGATTCGTTCTGGACGGGCGTGCTCGGTTCTCCTCGTTGTTGATCGGCTTAGCACGGATCTCAGTTGATTGAACAACGCACCTCGAAATGGAACAGACGATAGCTGTTCAAAATAGAATAAAAGGAGATTTCTTTATCATTGGAATTCAATCAAATGGTTTATTTGAATAGGTTGGCACAGCATTTGGCTATTAACAATTTCTTTAAAATAGCTTACGCATTTAAAGGCACATAAAAGGAGATAAATGCTATATCAAACTATATTATTGGGTAAACATTTGGTCAGATTCAAATAGTTATCAACAAAAAAAACCATCAGCACAACTTAAACATGAACGACAACCAGAAATAACACATATTAACCAGTTTAATAATTCAGAGTGTGTGATTCTTCACCTCTGACCTTGACAGTTAATACACAAATTGTTTAACTGACCAATCAGAGTTTGTTATTTTGAATATGTAAACAAACAGGTTGTTGATAAACATGATTGAATTGGAGACATCTATGTTTCTAGCACAAAATAACTTGTGTTAAAGGAGTCTATTTAATAGAGTCTCAATGCATATCCAAATTAATCCTCATGACTTTTATGAACATAATGAAAGAACTCCATATATTTTTCAGTAATTGTTTTGTACTCATCTCCTTTAATGTGCCTTTAATAGAAAGAACACGGCAAGTGTCTTCATTGTTTAAACAACTTGACAACACCAACAAGCTAACACACAAGTGAATCATGTTGCGCCAAAGCTATTAACAAAACCTTAAGAATCAAATGATATTCCGTGTTCTTTTCGAATGCACGTTTGCCTTATCTCAGAATATCAAGAGCGAGGTCTGTTCATTACAATGGCATTTTAAACAATCTTATTTCGATATTTTTTTTAAACATCGTCTGCAAAATCTTTGTCTTAAGGATTGAACATAACCAGTTTCTATGATTTTTTTGTTATTGCATTCACAGAAGATATATCAAGATTATTTTGAGATAAAAAAAACCATGCGATTGCCTGTCACGACCAATATCTCCTTGTAGTAAATAGTTCATTAAACAATGTATTTGGTTAATTGAAAATTGCGGAATAATAGCAATCGGAGATTGGAACCCATTTATCATCCCAGAGAAACACACTCGTCTGTTATGCGTACATGCAAGTACTGTATTTCACTCGGTGCATTATTTTCCAAAACAAAACGAACTGTTATTTAAACTCTTATTAATCGTACCCGTCATTAAAGACCTACCGGTAATACATTTGGAACGGCCGGCGGTATGTTGATGAGGCGCATATGTCTGTCCCGCTCCCCAGGTTCACTCAGTCTGTATGTGATGAGGCGGAAGAAGTCAAGTGTAAACACGACAGCCGGCGTAGGTCCGGGTTCGTGATTCGGGTACAGCGGATCGCCAATCTGCTGCCGGACGTTCCAATGCAACGGACTGACCAGCCTGCAAGGAAATGGACAGCAGTCAATGCACTGTAGATGATTATGATACGTAAATACATGTCCCTATCAGGGGGATGGTGCTATCAAAATTGGAAGAACTTTTGGTCAAACCCGTTTGAAGAATCCTAAATACTCATTCGGCTGATTTAAAGTAAAGTTCCTTTTGTTAAGTAGTATGGTAATGAAATATGTTTATAGTAAGAAAGTTACGAATGTATTCTACACTGTATTTAGTTTTGATTAACGATGTGTTACATTTGATTAATACAGGGTGTTCAAGTATGATAATGTTTTATATTGATGCCATGTAACGTTACATGTTTTATCAAATAAACCTATCTAACTATCTATGCTGTTTTCAATACAGACAAGTCATAAATCCCGAAATTTGGGAAGGGGAAGATTATGGTTAGGGTCCTTCAACAGTACCTTCTCTTGGTCATCCTCAACCTTCTTTTCTGCCGGATGCTCCCTCTCTCTGAGGGCGATGCCGGGGGCTCATGTGCATACTCTGGTATGGGTAGCGGTAGTCGAAGGGCAGGGGCCATTAACCTTGGCAACAAGTCATCACCAAACGCCCTTATAAACACCGGAAGAATATTCCTTGGCCTGTTGATGGGTCCCACTACAACGACAGCTCTATCGTCACGATTATCATCCGCGTTATTATCTTCTTGATCCGCCTGGTCTTCGGGTTCTCTAGAACTTCCGGCTTGTTGAGAATTGTCGACATTCCGTGCTTCTGTGGCCTGATCGGACGTTCCAGGAGTCGGGCTCGGGTCGTCCATACGCGATGCCGAGTTCGGTACAGTTACGCGCCGTCTTGGCGACCCACGCTGACCTTCACCTAACTCCGGGGGTCTGCGTTGAACTTGGCGAATTCGGCGCCGGAAGTCGTTGCTTTCCGCCTCGAGCAGAAGATCCGGATCGGAGAAACAGATGTTCAACACCGGGTACTTACTGTCTATGCTGATCTTGTATATGTCCCTGTATAAACGATGGCTGTTTTCCACAACACGCATGATGCTCCTCTTACTAGACGTGGTATAGTTCGTGATAAGGCCCTCGTTATACAGAGCGACTAGGTACGGGTCTCCGACCACCACGGTATCGAAAACATCCGGTAGCGGGTTGTCCGGATCCGAGCGGTTCTTGTCTGGCTGGTTCTTGGCCCTAGCCTTCCTGTAACGGTTCACTTGGCGGTGCCGTGCTGCTCTGGTCGGGTCTTCGGTGGTGCATCGGATGCACGCTAGGAACCGCTTCCACATGATGGCGTACCGGAAGTCACGTGGTTACCTAGCTACCCGGCCTGATCAGGACAACTTGATCGTATCTCTTGGCGGGACGACTGAGGGTTTCTATTTGTGAAAAATATTTAAGTAAAAAGTATTTCTTTCAATCCTTTTGTGCATGAATATCCTGCATTCCATACGCATAGTTTCATATAAAGCAGAATATTGGAAGATTTGTCCAGAGTATCATAAAAAAATGAGCATAAAAAATCAATTGCTCATATGAATTACTTCTCCTTTCCTTACGACCTTTAGAAGCCATAACAAACCCGCTAAGCAGTTAATCGATGAGTGTATGATATACATAGTATAAAGCTTTTTCTTAACCGATATGGGAAATTAACATCTTAAAATATTATTTAAAAAAACAGCACTTTATATCTTTTTTGACCTGTGTAGCTATGTAGAAAAACAAATATATCAATTAAAAGTTTGGCAAAGCTCTACAAAATGAGTTTCCATAAATACATATGGACATGAAAATATGTAATAAATCATCTCGTATTAATAAAACATACTTTCTAATGAAAAATATAATTGTAAGAATGCCTATAATAGGAAACTTTTCTGAAAATAACAAGATAAGGTAATGATACTTTCGAACTATGTGTGTGGTACATGTATAGTAGCTCTCGTTAATTGGGAAAATTCAAATTAGTTTGCGTATAATTTACCGATGTGTTTTCTGTTCTCGTCCAAAATATCCCCACACAAAAAACGTGTCTATATAATTTGCAATTTACTGCTATGACAACAACGTCAGCGATTTATGACGTCATTATATGCTGCGTCGCAATTCTCACGTCACACTTATAACGTTACTTTATATTGGTTTGGGATTGTTTGACTTAGTTTTCACAATGCACTCTTAGTTATCAGATAAAAAGTGTTTAATAATAGATTGATCTTTCTAATGATTGAAAAAGCAATCTTAGTTGCCAACGTATGCACCATCATTATCCTTTCGTCTTATGTGCACTCGCATTGTGTTTAAAACCCGTGCATGCTGAGCTGAAGGGTGAACGGTGTTTAAAACGCTTCTTACTTAGTTATTCAAAATTAAAGAAAATTCCTTTGAATCTACAGGGTGTGGTTGGTACATGAAGCTTCATCCGTCTTGAGACCCTCAGGAGGGGACAGACTTGGCAGTATTCTTGGTTATTCCAATTCATTTAGCCTTATTTCAATTTTGAGACACGCAATATTGCAAAGAAAAACATCACTGAAATTGGCTCAAGACGCTTCCAATAATGTGTCACATTTCAATATTGTACTTTTATTTAAAGTGCTATTCTTGTTTATCAGTTTTGACGTGCACAAATATTTTCTTCATTCGATTAGTAAGCGGTAGGCCTACCCTAAGACAGAGTGCTAGATTTAAGACACGAGATTTTTGGGTTCAAATCCCGTGAGAAGCAGGGTCCATCGTGCAGCTCTTTGTCATCCTGCGATATTACGATCTATGTATCTAAGATGCTGAAAATAGTTTAAAGAAGTTGTCGCCCAATCTAGGTTGAATAAAGGAGTTTAAATAAACTTAAGTAAATCTGGTTAGTTTCTTCTCTTTTTTCGACATATTTCGTCCAGATAAGTTAAAATAAAATGTATGCTGTAAAAGTGTATGCTGTATTTAAGGTTGTATCAATGCAGATAACATTATGCATTCTGTTATTGTTGATAAATACCCTTAATTCACATAAGTACAGTTCTGTTCATTTTCTCATACATTGCCATAAGAATTTTGTCTCGCATGCATTTTACATCATCATGACGCCTCACAAGTAAATTTAAACGTATTACACAGCAGAAAATGACACGTAGGTTGGTGTATTTGTTAGTCATATCGCTCTCCATAGTATTATAGTTATATCAGAGACATAGATAATGTTATCTATGTCTCTGGTTATATCAAGGCGTACATGTTTGTACTAATTCAATAATTCTACAAGATGGCTTTTGTGGCTATCACCACATTTCTACCTTTCCTTCACAAAGGCTGCTTTTCATCATGAACCATTTTTGACGGTGGTGAGACAACAATAAAATGAACTCAGACATATGACGGTGGTGAGACAACAACAAATTGAACTCAGACATATGACGGTGGTGAGACAACAACAAATTGAACTCAGACATATGACGGTGGTGAGACAACAACAAATTGAACTCAGACATATGACGGTGGTGAGACAACAACAAATTGAACTCAGACATATGACGGTGGTGAGACAACAATAAATTGAACTCAGACATATGACGGTGGTGAGACAACAACAAATTGAACTCAGACATATGACGGTGGTGAGACAACAACAAATTGAGCTCAAACATATGCATCTCATTTCACTTAATAGATCATACAAGACACCTTCATAATACAGTGAACCCTCGTTTATCCGAACACGTCCGTTCCCAACAAAATGTCCGGTTTACCGAATAATCCGGACTAATGAAGCAGAGCATGTTCTTATTCACATTAAGACATAAACGGTCTGTATGAGCGGTATCATATCAAAACGTGATGAAATTCAGAGATAATCTTCTGATATGGCATAAAACATTGTGGGAAAAGGAGAAATTGCTCGTCACGAGCAATTTCTCCTTTACCCACGTTTTCAAAAGTCGTGTGCAATAAACTGGTCCAATCATTCCGTTCCCTTACAATTTTGTTCGGATTGCGAGACATCCGGATAATCGGGGTCCGGATAAACGAGGGTTCACTGTACATTAAGATGAAATGATGGACAAGACAGGGTCTGGCCTATCGACTTATTATAAATTGCATCAGAATAGAATTTATTTAAAATCCTTAGCTTGAAAAACTGATACAAATCAGATATCAAAAGATGAAGAATCTATCCAACATATCAAGGTAGAGGAAACACAACAAAGTCAGATAACTGTTCTTACAGAACTTATTTGAAATATTGGCATGGACTACACTAAACCAAGTCATATAGCAATAGTTAAAGAATTTATTCAAAATATATTATCTAAAACAAAGTTAAAATGCATGATCTATATAAAGATTGGATGAAAAACCTAAACTTGACCCATTCCTTCTTAAAGAATTTTGTAATAAGTACAGATTGGCAGCAGAAGCCGGCAACAAAATATGGCTTATAAAAAATGACAATACCTTTGTATCATTGAGAAGATACCATTTTGATAAAAGAAGAAAGCCTTCATAATAAACAATTTCTTCTTTGTTACAATTCTTTCAGTAGTAAACTGCTACAGATAACTTCAACATGTGTTTACATGTACATGGAGGTAAGATTTAAAACATGGCTTGACATTTTTCTATCATCCGAGTGTCTAGCCCAGGAATGTCGATATAAAGACGCTGGTATCTATGTTAAGGGTACCATGCCACCATCTGTCTGGAAAATATATAACCTGAAACAAAAGACAAAAAATTTCAAGTGTTTTTACTATACAGATGACTGTAAACACATTTTCTTTGTTTTTTTGTGGTATAAAACCACTTTCAACAATGTTTTAATTAAATCACTATAAACATGACCCTAGCTACTATTAACTTTGCATTGAACATAACAGGCAAGTCATTACTCCCTTTGTGTTTTTGGTTCTAACTTATACAGATATTACTGTATTTACTACAGATAATTGTGATGCAAGTTACAACTCAAATAAACAACCCTCAATTCTGTTTTCTGGATACATTAGCAGTACTAGCACAAAAAGTGATTTTATGAAAGGGAGCAGATTGAACTCAGCTACTCATAGGATTTGAACCAACAACCCTTGAGCCCGGTGGAGCAGAGCAGAGACTTTACCCCTGGCACCTCTGTCCTCTTATTGTGTTTTGGTTTCAAACATGTTGGCAACAGACCAAAGCAAATGTGAATACTGTGTGCATCTATTTTCATGAGTCATTGTAATATAAATCAATGAGTTTAAGGTGTCTTTTCAGTCCATGCACCTTTCCGAATAGAGACAGCTGAAATCTAATGGTCCATATTCCATATGATCTAGACCAGAGACATAGATAACATGTCTAGACATAGACATTTCTCTATGTTTCATCTGTTAGTTAAGAGCTTGTATTATCCTAGTTAAGTGTACACATTTACCTCCCCTTGTTTGATTGTACATTCATATGGCTTATCAGCAAAATGCAGCTTGTCATACTCCTCAAGCAGCCAGTGTAAAGTGGTCTTATCGGGGTTGAAAGAAGGCTGTTTGTCATAGGGGTAAAGAAACCATCGCTGAAAAGAATGAACGTACATCTAACAAACTTTTATCACAATTATTTGCTTCAAACCAAAGATGCAAAGGATGTTGATTTCTGGTGCTTAACAAGTGTTACCTCCCTTTCAATCTTTCAATCTGAATTCATAACAACATTGTATATTGCTTTGGGTAAAAACAGAAGGAAAAACGAATTCTTGAACAACTGCAATAAAACAGTGGCTTTTGTCTCAATGAGTTAAGCCAAAGTCACACAGATTTGGTCTTAATCCTTTACCAAATGCCAAATTTTCGACTGACTCAAATTGAAAGAGCTTGCAGACGACATTTTCAAATTGATAAATAATCTTCTGATAGGGCATGCAATTTCTCCTTATCCCACAATGCTTTCCAGAGTCGTCTGCAACAGAGTGGTTAAATGTCGTTCTATTTAGTAATGGTTTCACATAGTTTTACAGGATTTGTGTACAGTGGCTTTCACTCTGGACTAATAACGAAATCCAATAAAAAAAAAATCATAAGAAAAAAAAACAAGAAAAGATTTCCCAGGGGAGGTCCTGACAGAGTTTTTAAAGGTAAATAACTTTCTGAATCATTGCTATTAACCCTTGTAATGCTTGGTAATTTTCTAAAAAAAGAATTTTGTGTCATCTGCTTTCCAAAACCTTAAATATCTGCTTAAATTTGATGAGGAAATATACTCAGAGTAACAAACAGGTTAAATCACAGGCCAGCCACAAAACTAATTGGTGGTTGGCCTTTGATTTAACTTGTTTGCATAAGTATGAAGTCAGTTCCAACACTATAAGGTTTAATTTGTTTTTCAACATGAACAAAAGTTTGAATATACCTTTCTGCCAAATATGACTTCCCCAAAACCAGGTCCATGGAAATGGAATGGTACACCAGTGCCAGCACCTGTAACAGAAATTAACCAAAATGTGAAAAACTGTTTGTACAAATACAAAAGTTTATTTGAAGTAAATAGGCTACTGGCCCACAATACAACCATACAAAGTTAATATGTAATGGTATAAAAGTAAGTTTTTGGGAAATTGTGTTTGGCCAAAATTGAAAACAACAGAAGAAGAAGAAGAATGAAGAGAAAAATATTTTCCTTTATAAGCTTTCATGTTACATTTTCCAGAATGGGTAATGTTAAAAACATCCTTCCCTCAACCAGAAAATACAAATAAAATAATAAAAGCACCCAGCTACCTGCCAGTCCAAAGCTATAGACCCCCGTCTTATATGGAAGGCTGTATGGAGGTGGGGTGTACATGTTGAATAAATCCTCCCATTCTGTATAGTTATTATCTCCAAACCAATAGAAAGTCTCTAAAAAATACAAAATAAAGGTCATGAGGTATACATGTTGATTAACTCCTCCAACTTTGTCAAGTTATTATCCCTTAACCCTTTCCCAAACAATAATGACATTTGACCACTTTGTTGCAGACGACTTAAGAAAACATTGTGGGAAAAGAAGAAATTGCTCGTAACGAGCAATTTCTCCTTTTCCCACAACGTTTTCTGGCCTATCAGAAGATTATTTTCCAATTTCATCAAATTTTGAAATGTCGTCTGCAAACTCTTTCAATCTGGGAGAGTCAAAATTTGTTGTTTGGGAAAGGGTTAAAACCAGTTATAAATCTCTACTAGGGGATGCGGGTGTACATGGTAAATAGCTCCTCCCACAATGTATGGTTATGGTCTTCAAACCAATAGAAAGTCTCTATAAATTGCAATATAAGTGTGATACAACATTCCTTTTAAACAATTCCTGGCTGTAAACATAGTTGTTTGTTCACATGGGATTTAACGCCATGTTGATTGTTTTCAGATATATGTTATGGATTTCCAGACTAGACTTGGGCTTTAAAATGTCTTGCCAAAGGACAATCCACGAAACCGGAGATTCCAGTTTAGGAAGAAAAGATATGATAGCTGAAAGCTTAGTACAAAATGTCAGTCACACAGGGAGCTTTCTGTATGAGGTTCATCCTGTACTATATATATTGCGTTGTTTCCACAGGGTTTTAAGTCATATTGCAGCTGCCTATCTAAGCCCAATGTATTTTTTTTACCAGGACTGTAAAATATTCACTCCAAGCTGCTGACTGCTTTTCCACATGAACATCATTGATCAGTGGTGAGAAACAAGAACATCATGTTGCATTGATGTCTTAAAACATTCATAAAAGTATATTGGCCTGGCCAGGTCTTGAACCATATATTCCAAGTCAATTACAAATCCAACTGTGTAAGTGAGGCTATATATAAGTATATATAATGAACAATTGTACAGTGTTTTCTTCTTTTCGTTGAGGATGTTTATTGTATAAAAGATGGCTGTAGTATACAAATCTTTTAACTTACCATTCCCCAGCATATCTACGGTCTGAGGTTTCATTATTTGGTTGATATATTCTATAACTTACCATTCCCCAGCATTCCTAAGGTCTGAGGTTTCATTATTTTGTTGAAATATTCTATAACTTACCATTCCCCAGCATATCTAAGGTCTGAGGTTTCATTATTTGGTTGATATATTCTATAACTTACCATTCCCCAGCATATCTAAGGTCTGAGGTTTCATTATTTGGTTGATATATTCAATAACTTACCATTCCCCAGCATATCTAAGGTCTGAGGTTTCATTATTTTGTTGATATATTCTATAACTTACCATTCCCCAGCATATCTAAGGTCTGAGGTTTCATTATTTGGTTGATATATTCTATAACTTACCATTCCCCAGCATATCTAAGGTCTGAGGTTTCATTATTTGGTTGATATATTCTTCTAAAGTTACATCTCCTGCACAGAAAACAAATAAAAAAGATTGTCAAATATGATTAACCCATTACCAAACAATAACCACATTTGACCAGTTTGTTACAGATAACTCTGGAAAACATTATGGGAAAAGGAGAAATTGCTCGTAAAGAGTTTTCTGCCCTAAATGAAGATTATTTTCTAATTTCATCACATTTTGAAATATCGTCTGCAAATTCTTATAGTTTGGGACTGTCGAAAATTTGACTTTTGGTAAAGGGTAAATTATTAATTGATAGGTAAGAATTATTAGACTTCATATACAAAACCAATCAGATTTCACTGGAATTTTTAAAACATTGCAGAGGCCGAAAAAAAAGAATGAAGGGTTTCCTATTTGAGAAATCCAATTCTGTGACAGAAATGAAAGTAAGTGTTGTTGTGACCTATAAACATTGTTATCATTGTGAAAAAAAGTAGAATACGCTCATGATGAAACTTGCCAGGTAAGAATCAGTTAATGTTTAATCAGAAAAAAATGTTTTTCATTTTATATGAGCATCATCTTTCCCCAGATTAGTTTAACCCTTAAAATGCTTGTTTATTTGCTAAAAGTAGATTTTTGTATCATCTGCTTTCCAAATCCTTAAATATCTGCTTAATTTTGATGAGAAGGATACTCAGCAAATAGGTTAGATCACAGGCCAGCCGCCAATTTACTTGGCAACTGGCCTGGATGAAGCATGGAGTCGGTTACAGCACTATAAGGATTAAAATTATCTGCAGTTGTCCTGAGCAGTCCCAAGATTATCTTGTAAAGGGTTAAAGAACTTAAAATTACTTACTTTTGGTGTATGAATAAGTGTTTGCAGAACTCAATTTAATGATTTTGTCTTTATGATTCTTAAGAATATTTTTCTTTGTGCAAAGCTCTCTAAATTTCTGCAAATAGAAAATCAAAAAAGAGAATAACGACTAGAAAGTTACAAATAAGTATCCAAGATCTTTTTGGAACTGAATATAAATAAATCAATTTATCTGTATGGGGTTTTTACATCACGTCAACATTATTTCAGTTGTGTTGCAAAGCCCGACTCCAAATAATGGAGGAAGATTCCATACTTAACTGTCCATAAGAGCTGGTCAAGTCGGGTAGAACCAAAGGCACTCCTTAAGTCAGCCTCTTATGAAAAATCCAAATGACATCAACAGGATTTAAACCCAGGAAACATAAGTAAAATATAATGCCTTCTCTGTTAATTCAAGCTGAAGGACCATTGCCCTTCTGGAAAATCAATTGGTAGAAACTTCTTACAAAAACAAAACTAGCACTACCAAAATTAAAACCAAAGCATAGGGAGACAAATGAGGGCATTCCACAAGACTTTTGTCTTGTTGCATTGAGCTATTGGATAATGTCATAAACCCATTCACACTAACATGGAATTTCTTGAGGTCTGAATTGAAAAAAAAATGTAGAAAACAATCTTAGAAAATAATAAAAATGATTTAGATACTCTGTACAAACCATTGGGAAAAAAAAGACATTGCTATTCTTAAGTTATTTCTTATTATGGTTTTCTTTATCATCTATAGCAGGTGAATGAAACAACTATAATCTAAAAAATAATTATAAAGGTAAGCTTTAATATAGCTTATAATCCAATACTGAAATATAAAAAAGTAGAGCCCTTACAGAGTTATCTGCAGATCCTCTTATTATCACCGGTCTTCGGTAGGCATAACTAGAAAAACAAAAGTTTCATACAAATCAAATGCCATTTTAAACAAAGGTGCTTGAAATAATTTCAGATAAAATCTAAATATATAAGAGACTTAAGTATATATATACTAGTAAAATATATTGGGATTTTATCGAAGATTGTTTCAAGCACCTGTAATTTTAAAATAAATTTACTGCTTGTTTTACATAGATTAAACCTTTTTAAAAAGTATCTCTTGATTAAAGATGTTTACTTCGAATGAACTTTTTAAAATTATTCAGGTCATATAGTGACCAAAGTAAAAATTGCTAACAATTGCCATAGTTTGTTCTTGCTTCTGAATGTTACTTTTTATTATCAGATACTGTAAATGTTGTTTGCTGATAGTATAAACATTCAGTTACAAAATCCCTTAAGAAGAAATAGATTGAATTAATTATTAAAGGCAAGCCAATAAAACTGTAGACGAAAAAGAAACCAAGTAAATCAATCAAGTACTTGTCTATAAAGTGTTGTTGTGTGAATGGTTCCTCTCTCACATCTATCACGTCGATATTGCAAAGTCCAGGTTCAGCGAGTGGCTTGAAGTCTTTATCATCCCTGCAACATGTAAATATTTCTAATAAAGCAATGAATATTAACTAATATCTTTAATAAAGCAATGAATATTAACTAACTCTTAACCCTTTCCCAAACAATAAAGACATTTGACCACTTAGTTGCAGACCACTTGAGAAAACATTGTGGTCAAAGGAGAAATTGCTCGTAACAAGCAATTTTTCCTTTTCCCACAAGGTTTTCTGCTCTTTCCGAAGAATATTGTTCAATTACATCACATTTTGAAATGTTGTCTGCAAACTCTTTCAATTTTGGACAGTTGAAATTTGTTGTTTCGGAAAGGGTTAAAGCAAAACATGATTTCAAGGATAATTGGAAATAATTAATTAAGGCTAGTGACTCTGTCTAGATGTATTTGATATTGGATACTCATTCTATAACAGTATATGATATTTTACGTCAACAATCCTTCAGTTATATTTCAATGTCTGCCTCATCACAGATGGAGGAAGACCCCTTACTTAACTGCCCATCAGTCTAACTAATTTGAAGGGATCAAGTAATATTGAGAAATTTTTCCATCAGGCTATATCTCCCAGATTGCCCCATCGGCAACTTAAAAGCATTCTTCACGTTGAATTATTTTGACTAAACTTCTGCAATAAGAGCCATTCAAGCTTAGTATTCTGTTAATTAGCCAAAAAAACATCTCTCAGTAAAATTCTTTGATTTGAATCAAAGCAGAGACGCTTTTTGTGGTTTAAAAACCTTAACTAACTTCAAATGATGTGTACCATAATTCGTCTGAGGGTCGAACTAGACATCACCATCATGATTTATATCACAAAGCAGTTAAGAAGATTGTAACTTGTATCAGGTCCTTCTCGGAGTAAAGCCACCGTGGGTCACCCATCCAGGTACTAACCACGATGTACCACTTAGTACTTTGCTTAACTTCAGAACCACTACCAAATCACCCATAAAAGCCAAATTCCACAGCGAGTCTATGGAAGTAGTATCTATACATAAACCTTATTACCGTCACATTTCTCCCACCTTTCTCTTGACTTCGTCCCGAGGTAAAAAATGTCACAAAGACATACATGCGCAACTACCGACTTTTTTACAATTCAAGTCGGTACTACTGCCACTACAAAACTGCCTCAAAGCAGAAACAAGGAACATGCCACAAACAATTAAGGGTATGGGAATGATGGTGATATCAAACCAAATCCCACCGCTGCCACAAATTTTGTAATGTGTAAGGGGTCCCTCTCGGAGTAAAGCCACCATGGGTCACCCATTCAGGTACTAACCACAGTGCACTTAGCATGTTGCTTAACTTTGAGAGAAAGCCAACCACTCTACTGAATCACCCATCAAAGCCGGGTACTACAGCGATATAGAAGTAGTATTTATGTACATAAACCCTATTACCATCACAAGATTAATTGACTTATCGATTCGATGTAATGCTTATTGACTTGTCTCATAAAGTTCTGTACAATAAATTTCCTTCAAGCATGAATATAAAGCAGAAAAGAAAACCTCAGAAAAACGTTAAATTAGACTCCAACTGAACATGAGATGTTCTACCTGTAGTGTAAAATATTAATTGTGCTTATAAGCACATGTCTATTTTCATTCGACAAAACCAAGTTATTTTCAAAATTCATGTATTACAACATTTTACCAAATTGATATGACTGATATAGATCTACAACTGAAACGGATTGAAAACCCAATCAATCAACTAACGAATTGGCATCTTAAAGTGGCGAAATACATTGGTGCGAATGTGGTCGCGAAAACTGGTTATTTATCAAAAATCTGTGTGTATTAGTGGGTAATTCAATTAAAACATCCACTTACCATCCGCCATCTAGTTCATCTGCAATAGTTGACCTTTCTAAAACAAATAAACTTAAATAAATAAACAGTTTGGCGAAATATACGTGGCAAACCATTGCTCTCGGCGGCAAGGGAAATAATGCAGGAAATTAAACTTTTCCAGAGTTGCCCTTCCTGAAATGCGTAGTTAGGTGATAAGAAGTGTGAGTTTACGCCAACTCTGTTAACGACAATCAATTTATAATAATTTCGCTATTGTTAAATCATGCCATTTTTTTTAAACAAAATTATTTGGGTCTTTGAATCAACCAAATAAGATTTATCCCAACTACAAGCATTCTAACAAAATCTATGACTACATTTGAGCAGAGACATGTTATAGATCTATGTCTCTGATTTGAGTCGTTGACTCTTCTCTGGCAGCAAAGACCTAATGTTTATTAGGTCTTTGCTGTTACTATCGTTCGGCATCCTTTTGTCGTATTGCATATGTTACCTTCCTAACTCACATCACATGGTATTTTGTATGTTACAACTATAGTCTCCTTTGCATTTTGGCATTCATCAACGAGCGAAGTAAATGTTAAAGAACTTTCTGACATCAAGGTAAGTGTGATTTGGCAGAGACATAGATAACGTTATCTATGTCTCTGGATTTGGTAAGTTTTAGTGTGTCATCGTAAATGTATTCGCTTTTTAGACGTACCCTTTAAAATACCTCGATAAACATAGCGACGCTGAACGAGTGAATTTCCTGCCCGATACTTGCACTAATTTACAACAATATTTCCAAATGTTGTGGAAAACTGTTCGAAAATATGTTGATCAAAGATCGATTTAATCTTTATGGAAGCGATTCGTTGACATCGGTGTGTCGAGATTTAGTCTCGAAGGCTGTTGATATATATTGACTGACGCCGAAGCACGATAAATGTCCAAATGGGACAGGTATAAAACATGGCGCCTACCCCGTTATAGCGCGATTACGGAAGAAAAACACGGCGCCCCCTGTTAACTTTTTTATTTGTGGATATATCTCAACAAACTTGGTACCAAATGAAAGAAGACACTCTGAACTTTCTGGTGGTGTTTAAAAATCTAAAATATGTTCACCAAGTACCGAGAAAATGCATGTCAAATATGGGCAATCTTTTTTACAAAAATGACGCTTAAAAATTGAGATTGAAAAACACGGCGCCCCCTATTATATTTTTTGTTCTAAATAATATTTTTCTAACTTTGATATATTTTGAAAAGGCATAAAATTACCTTTCAAATGATATTAAATATTTGAAATTTGGACGAAAGATGGCTGAGAAATAGCTGTTCAAACATGAGTATTACTCCAGCCATTTCGACTCACAACAGATTCAAGCTCGGAAAACACGGCGCCCACTACTAACTTTTTTATTAGTTCAATGACTGTACATTATGTGGTATGTTCTTTTAGAAGACACTTTTTCCTTTCATATGATGTTAGTTTTGTTAAAATTGGTTGATTGATAACCGAGATATGGCCTGTTAAAGATGGGCGTTTTTTCCGTACGTCCCGATTTTGCATGGAAACCGTTTACAGTTACACAAGAAAAACAAGGCTCCCGTATTTACTTAATCATTTGTTGAATTTGTAGAATTTAAACAACAAACTTGGTATCAGATGAAAGAACACACATTAAACTCTTTTATGGTATGCAAAGAACTTAAATATATGGACGAAGTACCGGAAAGAATTGATGGCGAATATTGTTAGTGCTTTACCAAAATGCCGCTCACGGATTAACCTCGGAAAACATCACTCCCCTGTTTTCTTTTTTGTTATTTGTCATATTTTTTTAATGTTAACTATGTTTCAAAATAACATATGATACTCTTTACATACATATGTCATGCCCATAAACATCTTCTGGTGAAGAGTGTTTCTTTAACCACTTTGGTGTTAGGATGAATTGCCGGTGAGTTACCCTTTAGTCACAGTAATATGTACCGAATATATCAATAAATATAATGCTTCTATTTTTGAAATATGTATTGTCCCCTTTTGTTTGATTTTGAGCCAGTCACAAATGCCTAGTTGGGGAATAAAAATAAACGACTTGAGGTTGTTGTTGATAAGTCACAAGAACTCGACTTGCTATTTTCTCGTGTTAAAAGGCGCATATTCTCAAATGAAAGGAGATTAAAAATAATTTGTTTAAAACTACACAACAGATGTACTGCTATGTTTTAGTTAGCATATTAGGATAACATTCCCAATAACCGTTTTTCTTGTTTTATATCGATAATGGCATTCATAGGGAAATATCCGGAAATAACCTTTACATAATTGTTTGTTTGAACAAATTTACCAGCAGTCAAATTTCATTTAAAATAATTAATCTATTTTTAGGGCACATAATCCGAACGGTAGCAAATTGTTTCTTTTCAAGTAGAAGGGGCTGACCCCTTATCTATGGCCCTAATTGGACATCGTGCTTTATGACCAGATTACACAGGACTGCTACTGTCCATTTGCTAATGCCCTGTGGCGCTCTGGGGAGATTAAGACCACGGGTGTTATACAGGTAGGACGTCCATACAGGTATTGTCTCTCGTTACGATCTCATTAATATGTATTCATGTCGATCAAAGAAGCTCAATCAATAATAGGATAATATGAATCCATTGGAACAAATAGTCCTCGTAGGGATCTTTATCTCAGTGATTTCCCAGCAGGGTTCACGTTCTAGAACGAGCCAACAGTGTACAGTACAAATAGTTCAATAAATCACGCAGCCCACAAAACACGTTTTTATTTTAATCTATTCATGTTTTATCGAGAACACAGATTACAAAGAAAATTGTCATTTACGTTTACACATCGTTTGTGGTACCATTTAATCTTACACAATTTATTTTGACATTTAATCATATTGTCAACAATTTCAGGTAACTTACACGAACAGTGTAATCTTACGCGTTGTGACCTCGGTTCATTGACGGGCATTTTTGGCATGTTTAATATTTTAGGGAAAGGTGTAAGCGTATCGCACTGTAGACAATCATACAAGTGTTGTCTCATTAATCCAATATCAAAGCGAAGTCTAGAAATTTCTACTGTGAAATTACTATGCACGAGTTCGGTCAGAAATGCAACAGAAAAAACGCCACAATCAAATGAATTTGTTTGTCGCTGCACCTCCGGCACAAGTATTTCAATACAATTAGACTCGGTGTCGTATATCTGTGACAGTTGGATCGACATGTTTGCATTTATTGTTCTTTGCGATTTTATACTGTCAATTACAAAGACAGTCCCGCATGTTTCCTTCTGATAAGATAATACCCAATGAGCATTGCCGTTGTAGTGAATTTGGGCACTTGGAGCAGGTTGTCGTTTCAAGTTATGATTGGCATTCCAAGTTTCTGTTTTATCACAGAAATTTGGAATGAATAAAGTATTTTGCATTCCGCTGCATTGTTTGAACTCTTCCTTTAGAATAAATTGTGCAGAGTTTATTACTTTATCATTGAGGAGGCTTGTTTCGCTCTGAACCGCAAGTCTATCATTACTATTTAACTGATGTTTAGGGATCCAGGGGACAACTGGTTCCGATGTATCTATATTATCCGTATGTTTTTTGATAGAGCTCCGGTGATCATCAGGAATGCCAGTGTTTTCACTGCTATTATCTATTATGCAATCTGGTATGAAGAAATTATCAATATCATTTGAACACGAATCAAAATTTTGCGCAAGTGGAATCGTATTATGGGATGAACTTAAAAAAGAATCTGGAGCGGGATTGACTTCGAAGTCGTTTTTTTTAGGGATTTTCTGTCCAGTTTTCTTTGCACCACGTGGCCGACTGTTACGCTTAAGAAGAGATAGATTACACTATTTTTGTTTTTTGAATTGCCATGGCTAAACGGAACGAAAACTGTTGACTCCCCAACATAATGCACAACGACATATTTACTGTTACCAATATATTCGTACATATGCTTTTGAAATTTATCTGAATATTCCCCATCTGGTAGTCTGATCTTGTAGATAGTTTTATAAATTTTTGAAGAGTTTTTTGGATACTTTTTTCTTCCCATATTTTGCCACAGAAATTTATCGATTCGTGAGTCTCTAATATTACTTAGTCTATCTTTATTAATAACATAAATATCACCACCAGACGGATTTGATGGAATAGAGGTACAAAGTCTTTCGTCGTGGAAACCTTCGTTGCATTCTGTAAATATCTTAACAACAGCGTCTGTTTTCAAAGGATTGTTAAACTCCTCAAATATTACTTCCCGACCACCACCTGATAATACTACAGACCCATCAACTGGTTTGTTTGATACTATTTCAGATTCAACTAACATCTTAAGCTCAAACGAACATTCCGCTGGAACCGATACACCAACAACACCCTTTTCAACATCTACATCAAAACTCTCCGTTACTTCAGTCGCTCGCGATTTAGGTTTTCTCTGGCGAATACGTCGTTGAACAGTTTCACAATGAACGGCACGTGTTTCCTCTACCGGGAGAACACTAAACCGATTAGAAGCAATGAAAGGACCTTGCAAATGGAAGGGATGATTTGAAACTGAATCACACGAAGAACGCTGCGACTGAGGAACACACTGCGATACCGAAGCACTCGAATGACTTTGCGACTGAGGAACACGCTGCAATACTAAAGCACTAGAAGGACGTTGCGACTGAGTAACACACTGCGAAACCGAAGCACTAGGAGGACGTTGCGACTGCAATACACGCTGCGAAACCGAAGCACTAGAAGGACGCTGCAAATGAGAAACATGCTGCGAAACCGAAGTACTAGAAGGACGTTGCGACTGAGGAATACACTGCAAAACCGAAGCACTAGAAGAACGAGAGATCACGGATAAGAAGCTGTGTAATTTATCCATGATACTTAAGAGACAATAGGAAAATGTTTGCAAAGAACGTTCTTAATCTTAATATCATCTCATCATTTGAATTTGTATCATATGTTATTTTGAAACATAGTTAACATTAAAAAAATATGACAAATAACAAAAAAGAAAACAGGGGAGTGATGTTTTCCGAGGTTAATCCGTGAGCGGCATTTTGGTAAAGCACTAACAATATTCGCCATCAATTCTTTCCGGTACTTCGTCCATATATTTAAGTTCTTTGCATACCATAAAAGAGTTTAATGTGTGTTCTTTCATCTGATACCAAGTTTGTTGTTTAAATTCTACAAATTCAACAAATGATTAAGTAAATACGGGAGCCTTGTTTTTCTTGTGTAACTGTAAACGGTTTCCATGCAAAATCGGGACGTACGGAAAAAACGCCCATCTTTAACAGGCCATATCTCGGTTATCAATCAACCAATTTTAACAAAACTAACATCATATGAAAGGAAAAAGTGTCTTCTAAAAGAACATACCACATAATGTACAGTCATTGAACTAATAAAAAAGTTGGTAGGGGGCGCCGTGTTTTCCGAGCTTGAATCTGTTGTGAGTCGAAATGGCTGGAGTAATACTCATGTTTGAACAGCTATTTCTCAGCCATCTTTCGTCCAAATTTCAAATATTTAATATCATTTGAAAGGTAATTTTATGCATTTTCGAAATATATCAAAGTTAGAAAAATATTATTTAGAACAAAAAATATAATAGGGGGCGCCGTGTTTTTCAATCTCAATTTTTAAGCGTCATTTTTGTAAAAAAGATTGCCCATATTTGACATGCATTTTCTCGGTACTTGGTGAACATATTTTAGATTTTTAAACACCACCAGAAAGTTCAGAGTGTCTTCTTTCATTTGGTACCAAGTTTGTTGAGATATATCCACAAATAAAAAAGTTAACAGGGGGCGCCGTGTTTTTCTTCCGTAATCGCGCTATAACGGGGTAGGCGCCATGTTTTATACCTGTCCGTCCAAATGCTGGATAAAGTTTCGTTCATGGCTTATCATTGAGACAAGGTGATCAAGTATGGAGTCTTCCTCCATCATAAAGAGTCGAGCACCGTAACGTACTGACTAAAATCAAAGACCTAATAAATGGTTTATTAGGTCTTTGCTAAAATAATGTTTAAAAGCAATGTAAAACTCTTTAACGCCTATTTGTTACAAATACTGTCTCTGGTTATAATATTGCAAAAAACGTATTTAATTTCATAAACAATTTTCGTGGTTAATTTTTTTGGGAAAATTTAAGATCGAAAACGTAGGTAGTTACACGTGCGAAACATGCATATAACTATCTACTGCTTGACGAAACGTCTCTATTAAAATCAAGCGACCTGTCAGATATAGATGACTGAAGACAACATGAAGAGATAATCAATGGCATACACATCTTGACGAATGACGAATTGAAACACATGTGGTCTGTGTAATGAATGCAATTTAATAACCGTATAAAAACAAAGGTGCACTAAAGAATCGGAACAACAGCAAAGAGTTTTTCATTTGACGTATTCTAGCCAGGCAGGCACAAGAAACGCAATTGTGTACACATTGCCAAGGAAAAGGGAAAAAAATATAAAAAGTCAAAGATATGCAATAAAATCCGATGGGGAAGAGGGTTATGGGTAAATCTCATTTGAAGTGATGGATCAAACATTTTTGAACGACTGTAGACTGTTGATTTCAGTTTTCTAACTTACGTGCAACAAGATGAAGGCCTAAATAAATGTGTAATTTCATGGGATGCCAATATATCCCTGAAACTCATTAGACCGAATGATCCAGAGGAAGATATTTCATTCTACACAGTTACAGCTTGGATCATCCGAGTTAGAAAATCACGAGATCTCTCAGGTAGTTCGGTGTATTTATCCCCATATGGTCTGGATTGCGTTCCGAGAGTTTCTCTTCTATTCGTTGAGTCTAAGACCGCCGTAAAACTGCATGCACTTACCAAATAGTCTTGCTCCGTCCCTGCTAACGTCTGTCTTTTTTTTGGGGGTCAGCCGGCCTTCAGCGTTCAAATTGAAGCACAGGTGGTTGAAACAATATTCTATAATGTCCCATCGACAGCGTCTCTTGGTGTCTCTTGTATAACATGTAGCTTGTATATTGGGATATTAAAGAACATTGAGCCAGTTACCACCTGTGCATAGTTAGTCGTACTGAGCTCAGTCACATGGTATTCCACAAAAACACTATTTTAAAGTAAGTGAAAGGCAGATAGGATGGACGCGGCCAAGAGTTCGCACATAATACAAAAGGGAGGTAAGAATTACATCAATATATGGACAATGCAATCCAGCATATACTCCCCTTCGAATCTGAATGTAAGAATATCGACACCATTCACACTTTCACAAAATGTAATAAAACCGTTCAAGAACACTTATTGTAAAAATAATAAATGTTACCATGCAGTCTTCAGTCTATATGTCACGAAATGATACATTACCACTAGACTTAACAGTATATAGATAAACAATTAGCTGTATTCATATTTCAAAAATGTCGGGGTAGCGTTTTATGTCCCATGTTTACAAATTCTAAAGTAACGGACCCAGTTTTATCCTTGATAAAGCTCAAACTGCGCATGGGTGTTACATCAAGAGAGATTTTTTTTCAGAGTCTTGCTAATTGTCAATCAACACCCGACTTCGATTTCTTACTTACGTTACATAAACATAAATGACAAATCCAGCGTTTGCGCTGCTATTTTTCAAAAACATATATTTTACGAACGTACGATGCCATGGATAGGCTTTCATACGCTGGCTTGTCTATAAGTTAGCTATTCCCCCTTATACCAATCGCATCGGGAATAATCAACGGCATCTAGACAAGAATACATCGTCTCACAAACAGACGCTTTAAAAAATATAAAGAAAAAAAAAAGATTGCGTCGAACAAGATTCAAACCGTGTACGGCCGGGTCTACAAAATCCTACACCTACCGCTACACTGTAGTTTGACAACCATCATGATTTCATAAATCCTATATATCAAACACTCTTTGTGTTATTATTCAAAAGTTCAAAATTGCATTTCAATGCATTTAGAAATACTACTCAAGAACAAAGACATTCATACGGAAGCCCATTAGTGCCATTTTGAGCTAGAACTTAGAATGCTGCAAATGCCTCTAATGGACTTCCGTACATTCACATACGCTTGGATAACAAATGCTTGACTAAGTGTACGAAGAATGATAACCCATTTCCAAACCATAACGACATTTGACCAGTTTGTTGCAGAGGACTCTGGAAAACATTGTGGGTAAAGGAGAAATTGCTCTAAGCGAGCAATTTCTCTTATTCCCATAATGTTTTCTGTTCTATCAGAAAATTATTTTCCCTTTTCATCCCAGTCTTAATTGCCGTCTGCAAAGTCATTAAATTTAGGACAGTCGAAAACTTGGCGTTTGGTAAAGGGTTAAAATGACCTACCGCGAGACTATAGCCTTGTTGTTATGCCGATTTCGCTGACATATTTGTGATGTCAAAGTACGTTTTACGTAAACACCTTATTTCAATGTGCAAAAATAAAGCACTCATACGACTCTTTTCAAAAGGGCTATCTCACTGATTGGGAATTTAACTTTATTTTAACACATTACCAAACAATAGCATTAACCACTTTGTTGCAGACGGCTCTCGAAAACATTGTTTGAACAGGAGAAATTGCTCGTAACGAGCATTTATTCCTTTACCAACAAAGTTTTCTACAGCAACTTGGAAGTAAATGAATTGAAAAGTGGAATTCATAGTAACAATGATTGTTAATAACATTTTAACGTTTATTACTCCCAGAGCACACATCTCTGAGATAGCCAATTTCATGTGTCCTTCAGACAGAAATATGGAGTTAATTGAAAATATATTACTTGACTGTTTCGATGGGTCTCTTTTTTACTATTCTAAACGCTTGATTTAGAGAAAAATGATCCGATATGTTACATAATTCTTTAATAGAATATCAATATACGGAATAAAATGCACATTTTCTAATTGTTTTCGGATCTACAGAGTATTTGTTTTTAAATGGCGCTTCAACATCTGTCTGAATACTGTCAATATAGCACCTAAAGAAACATTGTAAATCAATTTGCCTTTATCTTAATTTCTTTTTGAGAAGGTCTTTTTATAATGTATGAACACATTATGTCTCACCCATTTAGTCTGTATATCTTTATATTATACTTTTATCAAACAATAACGAATCGTGACCAGTTTGTTGCAGACGGCACTCGAAAACATCATGAGAAAAGGAGGAATTGAGCAATTTATCCTTTTCCCACAACGTTTTCTGCCTTATCAGAAGTGTTTTTTTTTTCAATTTCACCACATTTTTGAAATGTCGTCTGCAATCTGTTTCAATTCGGGATTGTCCAGAATTTTGCGTTTGGTAAAGGGTAAAGTGAAAAACATTATGTTGATAGCGACATGAAGATCCAGCATAGTCGGACGTAGTAAGATATGTTGGTTAAACTTTGAAATGTTTGATCGTTAAAAAAACATTTGCATAACTACCAGGCAAGTCTGTACTAAAATCAGGTCGCGACTGTTCGTTGAGAAAAAACACACATTTAGACGCATTCTTTTTAAGTTTATGGCTGACCTAATCACATGACGATCAATTAATTATCTTAGTGTAGTCACGTGGAGAGTGCGTGAAATTAACATACTAATTTCTGACTAATTTCTGACGTTAAGTGGTGACAAATTTACTCGTTTTTTTTTTCTTATTCATTTTTTCCTTCGAAATTCTTTGTAACTGTGATGGACATATGTAACTCGTCAGCATTCCATATAGTTTCGTGATAACGTAAACAGAATTGTTTATAAACTGTTGTTTATTTTTCAGGGCTTAAAAAGCCTTTTTTTTTAAATATGTATCGTTTCTGCTTGGGTTTAATTCGACATGACTTTTCTTTTCTGTTAAAAAAAAGAAACCAAAAACAATTTGTCACAACCATCGTTATAAAGTTTCGTCTACTTAACGCAATATGTCCCCAAGTGTCAATGACCTTTCAAACAACAATCCTAACCCATTAGCAAACATTTGACCAGATTGTTGCAGACGACTCTGGAAACAATGTTGAAAAGGGAGCAGTTGCTCTAAACGAGCAATTTCTCCTTTCCCCACAATGTTTTCTGCCCTATCCGAGTATTATTTCCAATTTCATCACATTTTGAAATGTCGTCTGCTAACTCCTTCAATTTGGGACAGTCGAAAAATTTGGGTTTGGTAAAGGATTGGTCCCCATTTTTATAGCTTCTAGGTCTGGGATCTAAGTAAATACTGTATATGTAGTCTTAAAACTAAGCTCTGAAATGAACCTACCCCATAGGCTCATGGTTGGACAATGTTTCATATCTGCTATGACGAAATTACTTTCTTGGTGACATTAAAGAAAACCCTGTGCGTCAAAAGGAGCAAGAGGTCATTTTCTTTTGTCATAGGGGTGTCTTTTAAAAAGTATTGCACTGTAGTTGCATCAAAAGAATGCATTGTGAAGCAATAAAGGCAAATGAATTCATCTTATTTATCAGTCTTGTATTGTCAGGAACTGACATCAAAATGTGCTTCACAGAGTTGTATCATATCGTGTTAATGATGCAATACATCCTGAGCTACCATATCCACTAAGCTCTGTGGTATCATTTTGTAAAAACAAAATGGGAATATGTTCCTTCTTGTTGCACTGTTTCTTCACATCAATAAGTTAAAGTTCTATTGAATAAACAACAACAATATGTCGTATTTAGCGTAAGTTGCCCCGTATGACGTAAAACCAAACAAAAACCCGAACTTGTACAAAAACACAACGGTTTGTATCGTGTCGAATAATAGTTTAGCTTTCAACAGTATTTAAGTCATGTTGAGGCGGTGGCGTTTGTTCTACGAAAATGAACAATTTTTCATTTGAACACAATGGTTTCTGATGCCTTTTGTTGCAAGAGTCTTAAAGTACACTAACTAGAGGGTACTCACTTTCTATTGCCATTGGGAAATTGTTTTATCGAAATCTTATGGAAACTATCGACCTCGATTACCTGATTCAATACTTACTTAAAGACAATTTAACAAAAGCGTAAAACGGCTTTTAAACCCCTCAAAAATCATGTTGATAATAACAAACAAAGAAATTGACAGAACACATATAAAACATACACAAAAGCATTTGCTCCAAGAAATAAGGTTGAACTCATTGTGGCAAAACAAAAGAAATGCTCATACAGAGTCACATTAGTTTGTCTCGAAGTCTGACATGAAGGACAATTTAAAAGTGACTGTGCCTTGTTTGTTTACATTCGGAACACCTCGGCCATTTCTTAAAATAACCTCGGAGGCAATGGGGAGCCATTTTTGAAATAGGTCAGCAACGAAGGGCATGTCCGTTTGCAATCGTATCTACTCGGAAATCCCCGGCACAAGCCGGGGATTGCCGAGTAGATACGATTGACAAAATATGAATCAAAGATGTGTTGATATGGTCATCTTTAATGAAAAGGGTAAAAACAAATATTCAATTGTGATATATAACCAATTTGTGTGTATTTAAATACATATTTAGTGCCTGTGTGCATTTTGCGTTAGCCGCCGGAAATAAGGCGAATTACCCCAGGATTTCTGGTGTATTCATGTACTGCCTCATTCGGAACACCTCGGCCATTTCTTAAAATAACCTCGGAGGTAATGGGGAGCCATTTTTGAAAGTAGGTCAGCAACGAAGGGCCAATCGTAACTACTCGGCAATCCCCGTAACAAGCCGGGGATTGCCGAAAAGAGCCGATTGACAAAATATGAAACAAAGATGTGTTGATATGATCATCTTTAATGAAAAGGGTAAAAAGCCCATTCAATTGTGATATATAATCAATTTGTGTGAATTCAAATACGTATTTAGTGCCTGTGTGTATTTTGTGTTATCCGCCGGAAATAAGGCAAATTACCCCAGGATTTCTGGTGTATTCATGTACTGCCTACGAGGTATATCTACCGACTTGTTACGGGGATTGCCGAGTAGATACGATTGGTACTGCCTACGAGGTATATCTACCGACTTGTTACGGGGATTGCCGAGTAGATACGATTGGTTTGTTTATATGGGGCTTTACTGCGCGTCAAAAATAGTTCTGTTAATTTGCGATGCACACTTGCCTCTACATGACAGAATAAGACCACACCAAAGGGCTGATAAAGCCGGGTAGAACCATCGGCATTCCGTAAGTCAGTCGGGAGACTATCTCTCATGAAAAACCACAATACTTTGAATCCACGCGAAGACGGGCCACGTGATTTCAAAATCTGTACTTTAACCACTAGGCCACGGAGACCCCTGACCATTCTTGGTTGGCTCTTATAAAACATCGTGAAAAAAAATCGCCTTTAATAAGCATACTATATAACTTTTTCAATGCAAGGCTGTGCCGTGGATCAGCAAAGCCGGCTATACCCTCTGATCGGATACGCGGATACAGCAAATTATTTATAGAACGAGGTTGATTTCCGAATGACCCGTTGCACATGTTTGTTTGCCGAGTAAAGATTGTAAAGAGTGAGAAACAAAACAGCCTCATAAAAATACTATCAAACTTGAAAAGTAAAGAATGGGTAATTTGCATTTTATTGCAGTCTTTCATCACGGGATGCAATCTTTCCCATTGTATGTCGTTTACAGGTATACTCACTGATTACGCGACACTTTTCAAAGGTAAATGATGTATATCAACCCTCTATCACGCGAGGTATGCATGCATTTACTCAATCAAAATGCATTTAATAGATTACAAATTGAAAGAACGGTAATTGTTGAAGGGTTCTCCAGAGAATGATTGAAAGCGAACATTATTCAACGTAAGACATTTCTCATTTTCCTTTCGTTTCCAGGTTGTCTGCACGGCATGGTAAATTAGATCACAGGTGCTTGTTCATGGATGAGAAAATGTCAAAGGTAAATAAGAAATGTCGTTGAACCATAGAAATCTATATCTATACTTACTATACAAGTGTTGCAACTCATAAATGGAAAACCTGACCACCACCCGTACAAAGTCGTCTGCTACTCCAACAACCGATGGAAAAAGAATAATGTTCTTTTCTTTCAAAAGAAAAGAAAAAAAAACTCCTCTTCCCATAATAGAACATTACCCATTGCTATCGCAATAAGGGTTCCTTTTCCAAAGTTGACTCAATTTTGGGCCCATCAACAAGGGTTCATTCACCTCATTTACTCCATATACAGCACAAACCAGATGCTAGCAATGAAATGATAAAAATGTTATATGTTGCGATCGGTTATACTCTTAATGACGGAGGAAGACCCCATACTCAACTGCCCATAAGGGCTGGTCTAGCCGGGTAGAACCATAGGCATTCCGTAGACTACCTCTCACGAAAATCCATATTCCTCATCGGGATTTGAACCCATGCGGGGAGGGGCCATGCGATTTCAAGTTCTGTACTCTAACCACTAGGGCTAGAAGGCCCATTGAAAAAATCCAAAGCCACCACTTCCACAATTTGAATCCACGAACAGAAGAAGAAGAAAATTTTATTGGCGTAAACGTATACAGCTTCTAGTCATATACATACAGCATAGGTAGCATGTGAAAGCAAGTTCTACAAACTAACCATTAGGCAACATAGGGCCCTGCGAAACCCCGCAATGGTCTTATTCAATGCAAGAAGACATTTTACGCATGTGCACTAAGACTGCTCTTTTAGAAAACCTGCTGAAATAGTTCATCCCGCTGTAGATTAAGTATTAATTTAGGCGAGGTCCAATTTACTTGATTGATAGGCAATCTTCGTTATTGTCAGCTTAAAACCTGAAGTCATTGTGTGACATTAAACATTGCTTATGCTTACACTTTAAAGGTTCTTTTCACAGAAGAGAGAATTTTAAATCCAAAATAAAATGTCGTTGAAACAATACAGTTGTTGCATTGTTGTTTTGTGTACAATTTCAAATAAATTTCTAAAAATAGATTTTTGTGTCGTCTGCTTTCCAAAATCTTAAATATCTGCTTAATTTGTTGAAGAAAAATACTCAGGGTAGTAAATAGGTTAGATCACAGGCCAGCCGCAAATTTACATGTCGGCTGGCCTGGATCTCAACCTGATTGCATGAAGTCGATTCCGGCACTATTAGCGTTAAACAAGTGATCTAATTCTGCACTGATAAGCCAAAATTAATGCATACTATGTCAATGAACGATAAGTGAGCGTCTGAACTTGTAATTGCTAATTCACTGTGCATCAAAGCAATCAGTGAATATGATTTATAACCATGAAAAGTTACGTAAGTTGAAGGCTTTTTAGCGAATGCATACGCGAAGCATGTGCATTTCACCTCATATCAAAGTAGGACAGGTAGTAAGATTCCACTCGTGCAAAAAAGTAAATTCTGTTCTGTTTTATGAAAAGGTCCAAACATTACTAAACCAGTAACAATTTCCTCAAACGGAAATATGATTATTTACCTATTTTGTTTTTTATCGATTGTGACTAAAGCTTTAAGCTTGTTCAGAGCCACGCTCGACGACTGCTTCCTCGATACTAAACCAATAGACACGACCACGACCATTAGGCCAATGTTGTGTAAAACGGCCAATCCACAAACGTTCATATGTAGGTATTAGTCACATTTGGATACTGATCAACGTTTTATCTTTTACGTTGCAATTTTGCCAGAAAACATTCAACCCTATAAACAGTCATCAAGAAGTTAAAGTAATACCAATGATATACCATATATGTGTTGTGCAAAGCGCAACCTTTTCCATCGTGTCAAATATGAGAATTTCTTATCAATGAGCAAAATTTCTTATCGATTTTTTTCACATGTTGGGTAATTTTCTACAAACACATTTTCATGTTGCCTGCTTTCCAAAACCTTGAATATATGCTTAATTTTGATGAGGAAAGCTACTCAAAGTAGCAAACAGGTTAGATCACATGTCAACATGATCGCATAAGCATGAAGTCAGTTTCAGCACTACAATGATTTTAATGATATCGTTTCAAAGTCGTTACAATTCCCCTGTATCGAACACATAATGAAGTATTAGACACATCAGTACTAGATTCATCGGGGATGAACCATGCAATGAGTCAACAACCTACCTGAGATGCAAATAGATACATATTAACATGCACATGCAGTCTATTTATCAAGCGGTTTTTAAACTTGCACATTAATTTACATACATATCTTCGAATTAATGACCTTATCAAACTATTGCAGAAAACATTTTCATCACCGTGATGATATTTTCGTGGTAAATATATTAGCCCATAGTACTTATAAATGGATATATAATGTTCGAGTTTCTCGTAGTTTCTTTTCATTAATTTGAAGTTTATTTTAAAGATATAGATTGTGCATGTTTGCTAAGAACGATAGTCTTTAACCCATATAATGCTGGAATCTACTTCATACTTATGCAAACGGGTTAGATCACAGGCCAGCCACCAATTTACTTGGCGGCTGGTCTGGATACAACCTGTTTGCCATTCGGAATATCTTATCTCATCAAAATTATTTTTTTTAGAAAATTATCCAGCATTCTAATGGTTAACTTTACCTGGTTGTGTCACTTGATCTCGAGATTGAAATCACATACGAATCAATCTCGTCATTCATATATAATAACAAGCGAGGAATCTTCTGCTTTGTCAAGGGAATGTGGTTATTTGCCTACACAGTGTAAAACTGATATACAGTTGAATCTCTTTATCTCGGAGTTCAAGCGACCCCATAATAATGTTCGACACAGAGATAGTTCGACGTAAATGTGTTTGAATTTAGACAAAGATATAAAAAAAATCATTCGGGACCCCTTTACTTCTTCGACGTATAGCAGAGTTTGACAATCAGATGTTCGAGGAATAGAGATTTCTTTTTATAACGTATTGCATGACAAAAACAGTTCCTTTGCTAAAATTGGCCATGCCATATTAAAACGAAAACTTCAAAGGATATTTTTAATTACTTGCTTTTAACATATTCTCTTATATGATCACTGTGAAAGGTATAATGGAAATTTTATTTACGGTTGGATAATATTGCTTTATAAGTTGATAAAAGATGGTATCAAGTAATCATTGATTCTGTCACAGTGAATTACAGGCTATATTACTGGTATGTACATGTAGATATGAAGAAATCGGTTAAAAGGTATCGAGAAAAAATATTCCTTTCGCAAAGTCACATAAAGAAGACGTCATTGTCCTATAGGTTGCTTTTTTCAAGATGACCTTCAATTCAACAAAGTCATGGCTTCAGAATTAAGTAGGACAAAAATGTCATAAACAGTTTTTTTTTTCAAATTTCTCCCGTAAAACCCCAAAGCGTTATAAATCAGTAATATACAATAGAACTCGAGCGGGTTTTGTTTTAACTTCTGACACCAGTCTTGTGACAGGTGATAACTAACAACACAGAGTAGAACTATATTTAATGAAATTAAGAGATAATGAATGTCAAACCCATTTGTGTATATTTGATATATCTTTATATTGAATATTCATTCTTTATAAACGAATATATGTTTAGTATATTCACATGAAAGGTATGACAAGCGTTATTTCAATAAGCATAAGGACTATTGGCTTATCAGAGGTTTTGAGATTCCCCAACATATTATTTTGATTCCTCAAACAATATGGATATTTATGGCCGGTCAAAATCGAAGCAAGAGGAGACAAGAAAATAAGTATTACAAAAGCCAAACACTTTCTTGATATGTTTTTGTAGAAACCTTTGTGACAGATTGATAAATAGCTCATGTTCTACAGCAGATGCGTAAAACATGGTATTATGGAGATGTTATTTTGGTCTTAACTCTTAACCAAACGCCAAATCTTCGACTGTCCCAAATTGAAAGAGTTTGCAGACGACATTTCAAAAAGTGATGCAATTAAAAAAAACCTGATAGAGCAGAAAACACTATGAGAAAAAGAGAAAATGCTATTTAAGAGCAATTTCTCCTTTTGACCACAATGTTTTCCAGAGTCGTCAACAACAAACTGGTCAAATGTCGTTATTGTTTGGTAATGGCTTAAGTCAACTGCTTATCATACCATAGTTCGTTACGCCCAGCCCTATGGGCATATGAGACACTATAATTAGAATAAGATGAATACATATATACAGGTAAGGTTAATGTCATTTTGTATATATCAGTTTATATTGCGTTGCGTGGCTCATAATTGGTTTGGGGAATACTCAACTGACCACAACCGCTGGTCAAGGCGGATAGAACAATCATTCGTCCGTTAGCTAGAAGAATAACTCACATGAAATTCCAAATTCACCGCTTGCATTGGAGAAAGCAGACCAGGAGATGCACACCAACACGTGGTGAATACAGGGCGTTCATTCGCACTTTTATAACAGCTTACATAAATGATCGATGTGATGGTTGTCAATGATCATCCAAATCCGTGTGAGGATTACGCAATCATGACATTATAAAAAAAATGCCAGTCTGAACACATCGGGTTTATCCAATGAAAAGGCCCCTGACATAAAATGGATTCCGCCATATTGTTTTCCGCGAGACTGGCGTCACTTCACTTTCGTTTTCAAAACTAGATGTTAAATGTTAAATCTCATAAATCGTTAATAGGAAACAACTTAATACGTCACGAATTATAAACTTGCCATTTCGTATGAGTTACCGATAAAAAGATTTATTAAAAGGATGTCCAACACTTCCACATACATTGAACTACTTAACGTGGATGCTTAGAGGAAATGTGTTATATGCCGGGGACGATTTACTCGAAAATTGTAACCATACACTACATCCGAGGTGTATTTATCAGCTCACGGAAATACCCGAGTAGTTCCGATTGTTGAGACAGCAGACTGAGATGCACACCAACACGTGATAAATGCAGGGCGTTAAGTCGCACGTTTATAACATCACTTACGTAAATGATCGATGTGATTGTCAATAATCGCCAAAATCCGTGTGAGGATTACACAAGTATGATATTACAAAAAAGCATGTCTATCTTGTTTGTACTTCACCATGTAGGTCTGTCGATAGGGACTGTAAGCTTGAAACCATAAAATCAAAACTGAGATCAATATTTCTGATATTTTGTCGTATAGATCATATCGATATATGTTCGACTTTACTATAACAAAACGGAATCACCGTTGGTACGGCACTGGCGAAGAGGGTCCCATATGGGACCTGTGTCAGAAATAACCTTAACTTAACTTAATATGTGCTATCTAAACATTGTACATAATGTACTTTGTGCAAGAATAAAAACAAGTCTGGTCTTTACTGTTTTGTCGATCAAAATTGCTGACTTCGGTCTTGTTTGTTTGGTTTCCATTCTGATTGCTTTTTCAAATCAGTAGACTGAAGTTTAAACGAACTGAAGAAATGAATCAAACAGTATATAATGTTCCTTGATTGCACATTATGTGCCTGTAGGTCAATCCATTTTTTTATACGAAAGGAACAGTGGTCATAGATCTTCTCTATAGTTTTCACTAAAGTTTGGCTTGAATTGTGACTGAAGAAGCAGCACCAGTTTAAACGATGAGCGTTGATTTGGAACAAGGGTAGCACTCTACTGAACGGCTACAGGAAAATACTTGCGCAAGACAAAACCGATATGCATTGATATTATCTTTAACAAAAGTACAATATTGTAATGTGACAAGTAATTGAGAGACAGTTCTAATAACGTTTTACATTGTAATATTACTTTTCTCAGTATTGAAATAAAAGGAAACGTTGTTTTTAACTTACGCAAAAGCTTGTCATAATATGTTTT
The DNA here is from genome assembly GCA_947846245.1 of Cerastoderma edule. Lineage (NCBI taxonomy): Eukaryota > Metazoa > Mollusca > Bivalvia > Cardiida > Cardiidae > Cerastoderma > Cerastoderma edule. Next base: position 22,693,587 of record OX401406.1, read on the forward strand.
GTAAAAACCTACCAAGGAGCATAGTATATGCAAACTGCAATAAAACTAGAAATCGAGGGAAACCCGATGCAAACACAGCAATAAATATGTTTATAGTTTAGCAACGCTGCGATTTTGCCTTATAAAGAGGATAAAAATTATATAAACGGGATGATGACGGAAAAGTACACCAATACAAAGCTGTACTATTCTTTTCAGCTTGATCTTGCATAAAGCGATTGGTACAAATTGACCCTAGTTTTGCTGCATCACCCAAGCAACCACTCCCGACGGAGTCTGCCCTCTCCGGTATATCAGAGCAGTTTATCCATTATTTTATTTTGTAAATCCAGCGAATGTCACTATCGTGATTGCAATGTGGTTGTCGACTACCCTCAACTCTTCTTCTAACGTAAATAGGCCTATCCAGAGTCAATTAAACGCTTACCAAACAGCTTGACTCAGTTTTTGGACCGAGATCTGTTCAAGTTGTCCGAATGGTCGAGATAGATATGGTTCATTTGTTTTATTCTACTTACAATGTACAACTTGGATTGGTCTCTATATATTTGTCATTGTCATTAATCCCATCTACTATACTCAGCCAACATGCGGACTGTTTTAAACGAGAGTATTTACCACAGCGTTTTATCACTGCGAGAGACTATATAACAACAGCTGCATTAACCCTTTCCCAAACAATAACGACATTTTACGACTTTGTTGCAGACGACTTTAGAAAACATTGTGGGAAAAGAATAAATTGCTCGTGACGAGCAATTTTTCCTTTTCCCACAAGGTTTTCTGCTCTTTCTGAAGAATATTGTTCAATTTTATCACATTTTGAAATGTCGTCTGCAAACTCTTTCAATTTGGGACAGTCGAACATTTGTTGTTTGGGAAAGAGTTAAATGTTACTTAGGGTGACATAATAATATATTCTTCACGTAAAAGCGTTGCATCAACATAATAATAAAAAAAAAGAATATGCCAGCATTGAAAACAAGAGTTATTTGTTGAGATTTAAGTCGTGCAGAAAACCCAAGGTCGACAAACAGTTTCGCACATCAACCCCGTGTCTTCATGAACAGTATTACATTCTAACTCAATGTTGCCAATCCTTGAAGCATCTGCAACATGATTATGTCTTTGAATAAATCACTGTGACAAGAGGATTTAGTATCTGATGCCGAATGCCTTTGAGATCATTACTTCAAACAGGCTAGGTTTAAACAGGAATCTTCGAAGCCACGTGGAAAAACATTTTAGTAAAGTATCTGCTTCACAAAATACCAAGTTGGCATATATTCAGTTGAGAATTTACAGCACTGCCATGACAAGATATATACTATCAAAAACTGCGTAAATGAATAGCAAATCTTGTTGTTAATCACTTTTGTGTCATGAGAAATTGTAAGGCGCCCGAATGTTTGGAAAACATCAAGTCCTTTAGTTCTAGTAATGATAGCCAGAATCGGTTTTTTAATATAATAATTGAACATCATCTCTTTTGCGTAAATTATGAGTTTCAAGTTGAAAAGGTCCGATCCGATGTGTGGGAATCGGTTCTTGGCGTTCAAGTTCAAGTCCTGATAAAGATACTAGATTCCTTTTGTCGGGAAATGTCCCCGCTGATATTTTAAGTAGATATGTACAGATAAAGATACATTGTCGCCGGTGGACTCTTCGGAAAACAGATATTTCACAAATGTGCTCTGGAATAGAATTTTTATTGTCAGTTAGTGTAGAGAGTTTGTCAATAAAGCGATTCATCAGCACGAAGCCAGGTAAGGAAGAGTCTTTCTCAGGGACACTTCCACGAAACCAGCGGCGCTTCTTGAGAGGCTGGAACGTGAGACTCTAGAGTAACAAATCCACAACATTGCCCTTTTAGTAACATCTGCTCTTTTGGCCAATATATGTTTACCATACGGGTCGATACAGAAGTTTATGTCGAACTCTAATAATGAAGCAAAGGTGATTGAACCAAATTCGAAAAAGAAAACAACAAACAACGGAAATACACAAGTATGAAAAGAAAACCTTTCTTTGAGCTACTCAGTAGAAACGATTGTGATAAATGGTTAAATTACACTCATGAGGAATTATCCTCTTTCATCAACGTGGTTGGTTTCACCCTTTACCAAACGCCAAATTTTCGACTGTCCCAAATTGAAAAAAATTGCAGACGACTTTTCAAAATGTGATGAACTTAGAAAGTAAAATCTTCTGAAAGAGTAGAAAGCATTGTGGGAAAAGGAGAAATGGCTCGTTGCTCGTCACGAGCAATTTCTCCTTTTCCCACAGTGTTTTCCAAAGTCGTTTGCAACAAAGTGGTAAAATGTCGTTATTATTTGGTAATAGGTTAGGTCACGCACTGTATGTGTGTAAAAGTAAGTCATTATGCGATTATGTGATCATAAAGAAAACATTTTGAACTACTCATTTCTGCATGACAGCGAGTGAAAGCAATTAAAGTTAAACTATATAACGCTTTATAACGCAATCACCAACCCTCGACTGGCGAAAACAGATTTATCTTAATATTTTACCGTTGAGAAAAAAAAACTTGTTTGTATGGATGTTTTCGCTTGTTTTCGTCGCAAAACATGGAGTAATTAAAGGAAAAGAGACATTAACTATGATTTACCCGATTGTTAACTAGCGCTCCATTTGATGTATGATCATACCTGCTTTATTAAGAACAATGAAAATCTTCTTTTTAATGATATCGTGTTCATGATCGAGAACATTCGCTTTTGAAAAACCTACGCAACAATTATTGATCGGTTTTTGATAATACTTGAATGTGTAAGCAGTTTCTTATATTCCTGAGTACATGCACTTATCTTTCGAAGTAAATTATCAGTATCTAAAAGCTTGGAGATGACAAAATATGTTTCATTCTTTTCGGACAAGTATGTGAATGTGAAATTAATGATATGTGTTCTATATTTGCTTTTACAAAACAAAAAACCTACATAAAAGGGTTAGAAAATTAAACCGTTTTGTATGAGCACTTTCTTATAACACCAATACGCGTGTGTGTGAAGTTATTCTTCTTAAAAAAACACTTGAAGGTTGACGAAACAGTATGCAAAAGAGAAAACGGGATATTGTCCCAACAAATATTCTCTTATTAGCCTATCCTGAGCGGTTCTTGGTCACACAGTCCAATTCTTCAAAAAACATTTAATGTAGCGCATATCCCATAAGTAGATAAATCACTCACTTTTGCGGCAGAATATGGCGTTGCCCTAAAATTAAGTTAAATTACCCAAAATTCAACATTTTCCAACTTATTATTTCGTCTTACCAATCCAGTCAAATGTCGTCATTGTTTGCTAATGAGTAACAATGTATAAAAATCAAACGGTATTGCTTTTGATATGGGCCACTCACAACTCACAAAGTCCAGTGTGGTGATATGATATTAAGATTCTCAACTATTGAAATCAAACCAGTTTTGGCAAGACCTGGGTAACGGAGAAAGGATTAAAGATTCAACAGAACAAATACCCTTCAAAAATCAAGTTACATATCTTCTATGGAATGGAATTATTATTTGCCAACTGCATTGGTGTAGCTTTAATTTTAATGTGAAAATTGAAAATTAAAGGGGGGTAATTAATATGAAATGAATAACAATATCGTTTATATTCATTTTTGTAAATATAAATTCAAATATAGACAAATTTTGAAAAATGCCTCGGTGAATGCTTTCGGTATGATACATTTTTCATGAATTACATTTCAACTTTTTCTTTAACCAAGGCAATTGCCAGGCTTTCCATTACCCAGCTTTTACCGTAAAAAAGGTATTCGACAAACAACAATTCGTTATCTTTGTTGCTATTTAGGTATCTATATCTGTATGTATTTTGTTTTTCGTTCTTTGTATTCATTTCCATTTTCGGATTTTAATAACGTGTAATGCATGTTACTCGGTACTCGAACGGTGTTGTGGTATGTTTTTAGAGTGGTCGGCCGGTAAATAACAGATTACATTATGCAATGGGACGTTGATAAACGATTACAGTAGCCTGCGGTGTTTCGTCTAATACATTATGTAGATTAACCCTTTACCAAACACTAAATCTTCGACTCTCCCAAATTGAGAGAGATTGCAGACGACATTTCAAAATGTGATAAAATTGAAAAACAACCATTTGATAGGGCAGAAAACATTGTAGAAAAACGAGAAATTGCTTGTTAAAAGCAATGTTTTCCTTTTTCCACAATGATTCCAAAGTCTGCAACAAACTGGTCAAATGTCGTCATTGATTGGTAATGGGTTAAGACAATTATAAACCATTGACTGTTGTTTGCTTTGCGTTTTACTTAAACTTATGAAGAGATATGATAAAAACAAGACATGTTGAATGTTCGCATTTTCACTGATACTCTAAAATGTACGATACAATATGAATACATGTAAAACCCATTTATTATTATAACCAAGAGTAATTGTCAATCAAGATGAAATAAAACCCAATCAAAACAGCATCTTGTACTTCAAATACAGATTTGATACTGAACTGGTCTGGATTATGAAGGAATGGTTTACTCAACTTCAGGAAAAGAGTAGCAGAAAAGAAAAATCAAGCATGCATTATCAAAAAAAAAATGAACAAATAAAATACCTAAATAAGGATGCTCAATATTAGAACCGCTTCGACGAAACGTTTCTGACGAGCAACAACAAATAAGATGTTTAGTGAAGAAAAACGAAGTGAGAAATGGGAAGGTTTCTTTTCTCTAGTGTTCAGGTGAAATCGTCTTAATCGTAGAAGACATTTAGTTTTAAAAATATGTAAACCTCAATCTATGAGATATTCCTTTTAAAGGGTTATTTTCCCTTCCACAAGCAATGCTTCCGTCATATCCGAGTCCACATCAGAAGATTGAAAAATTGAAGTTAAATTAACTTCCCAAGTCTTCATTGCGATTGATTCTTTCAGGGCTTAATCCATTTATTTACTTTCGACATTAATTCTGGTGAGAGAAGCAAACGTTGATCGACCAGAACTTATGCCTATTATTCCTTTACCAATCGCCAAATGTTGACTGTCCCAAATTGAAAGAGTTTGCAGACAGCATTTCAAAATGCGATGAAATCGTTACGAGCAATTGCTCGTTTTCCCACAAAGTCTTCCAGAGTCGTCTGCAACAAATTGGTCAAATGTCGTTATTGTTTGGTAATGGGTTTAGGTAAGAATGAAGTTCGACATGCGCAGTTTCATAACCCCGTCGGGAAAGTATTTCACTGCAGCTCATGCCAGCTAACGTCAGTCATGTAGTGTTAGAATATCGACTGGCGGGCATAGATTAAATGGATTAATTGATTGGTTGATTTGCTTTACCTGTCGAATAAGGAGCGATACGTTTGTATGAAATAGAACAACCAAGGTATTCGCTTGTAAGCCCTGTCATACAACAACTTACCCGTCATTTCACACTCAATGTTCGCCTCGGAATGGTTCGTTCACATCATTAAGGTTGATCCAAGGTTCTATGTTATGTATGAATCCTACCTGGAACATCAATATACAGTAATACAACGCCAAAAACAATGCTATTCTATTGCTGCTAATCGATTTACAAAAAAGAAGAACTGTTCAACCCGTCTAGTATTTCGCCCCATTCAAATGCGATAAAGAAGAAATCCTTTAAATCTCTACATCTTTTAAACGCATGGAAACCCACCTTTTACAAACGACACGAAATAATAAGACTATGTTCATAACGAAAAAACATCCCTTTGTTACAATGTTTTTACAATATAACAGGCAAGAGGAGGTAGTCGTCATATTTTATAGCTTACGTCTACTTTTTCTTTACGTCGCAATATCTCGTTTGAGGGAAAATATTTTCCAACGTCTGCTGGCGATTTTCGACGTGCCCCGTCTCGGCTCTTGGCATTAAAAGTATATGTATAGCAGAAACGTGTAAAAGCCATATCAGGCGTATGCATGCCTAATTACGAATTGCGTATCTTAACATTATGTTTGATATCGACTTACAAGTGCGGAGGAGGCGTGCTATTAGCCATGCTATCAGGTGTTGTGTTTTATGGAACTTATTAATTGGATTTATGATTAATCGATCTATTGGAATTAATAACACATTGATGGTGGATTAGTGCTCGTATTTTCCTGAAAATACATCATCTAGCCTTTTATCAATTTGTGCAAGGATGCTCTTGGTTAAAACAAACGGCGTTTGAAATGGTTATTTGAAAACGAGGAATAGAACAATCTTTGTGTTTTCCAATCACCTCTTTTTCTAGCCTAAGAGACTGCAATGCTACATTCGCTTCCAATAACGTATGTACGATTATTTTTACATGTGACAACAACAAGATTATGTCATATGGAAGGTCTTAGACTATGATTGTTAATGGCAATGCATATTTCGTTTTTCGTTTTTATTGAACTAAAACATGTCGATTATGTTAAATGAAGAAAATAGATGATATATGGCTATACATTTATCTTATCTTCATATATAGTTTTTGGCTCGTATGATAATTGATTTTTCAGTCAGCGACCTATCACTTAAACTCAAATGCTTTTTTATACTAAACTTTAATTATTGTTCCCAGTTGAGTAAGAAAAATGAGCTGTATTTTTACTGTCGCGTTTTTTAGCATCTATCACGTCACTTTACCCAACGTTTGGGTCGATCAAAACTGTTGCTTTAAAAAAAAGTTTGAGTTAAAGATTTAAGAATGAGTTCATTTCTAGATTACAGCCTGACTTCGTTAATTATATCTATACATAAAGCTGAGCGAAGCCTTTTAGCATAAACATAATATTAAACATAAGTATGTTTCGAGAACATGTGACCATGGCATATGTAACATATAAGCACGTTTTGTCGTGTTTTCGCCTGTAATGATATGAGCCAATGCACAAACCCGGAATGTCACATGCATTGGATTTTAGAGGGTAAATAACACAACAAACTAATCCATACAATATAAAGGCCATTTGAAACCATCTGTATAAACAGTCTTATAACTGAGCGTTAAAAGTAGGATGATCTCATATAACTCAACGTACCTGCTTATGATACATGAAGGGACTGTGGAGGACAGAGGTCCTGGGGTAGAGACTCGGCTTCTGGACGCGAGGATCGTAGGTGCGAATCCCGTGAAGGGCGAGAAATTACTTGCGAACGTTCATTAATCCACATTTGGTTGGTTATGTATCCAGGAGGCAGAATCGAGGGTGATAAATCTAAGTTGTAAAAACTTGTTTCACAATCGATGTAAAATAACTAAGTTTAAACAATATGAAGGGGCCTCTATGGGCTTATGGTAAGAGTACAGAATTTAAAGTCACATGTTTTCTCTCCGCGTGAGTTCATATGACAGTAACGGTAGATTCAAATTCTTATGACACGACAATTTACCAGCTGCCTAACGAAATGCCGATGGTTCTACCCGGTTTTATCAGCGCTTTTGGGCAGATTTACTTTGAATGTTTCTCAGTGTATGATGAGCGGGGAACCATTTTAGCTGAAATGCTGTCTTGCATGATATAAAATCCAAGTAATCAGTAGCATGTTAAGATCATAGCAAATGGTTCGAAAGGAAAAAGTTGACAGATCAACAGTATATGGCACTGAACTACAAGACAACTCTGTCCCCAAACCCTTACACAATCACAACCTATCGGGCTCCGAAAACCAATTGTTGGAAATTCTTCCGCTTTAACAATCAGCTTTGATCGTTGATTGTAAAAGCGAAAATGTATAAAACACATTATTTCTTCTTAAATCAATTAAGATAAAATGATGATTTGAATTTATCTGTATCACAACTTTAATACAATAATGCCCACCTTTATCTCAAGAATTTAAACACCAAACGACATAAAATCGAACTGTTTAGAAAATACACACACATTTGAAAAATAAGTCGTTTGCAGACGTTGGTCTGTGCATTATGCAATGATTTAAGCGTTACATTTCTCTATTAGCTTTTATACCTTTAATGGAGACAAATTCGTCAGGAGATAGACTAGCTCGTTTTTATCATCACTGTGATCAAAATTCAATCCACGTTAGACATTTTAAGATATGGCCTGAGCAGGTAATGATGATAATGATGATTTAATAGTAGTTCTCTTTCTAAAAGGCACGTGTGAGAAAAAAAATTGAATGCATAATGATGCAAAACTTTACATTTCCCTTATTAAGAAGCCATTTGATTTCGATTATCTCTAACGACAATATATGTACCTTGTGTAGAGTCCCCAGAACATCGTTTATGTTGAACTTAAAGTTATTCTTTCTTTTTTATTCTGCCAGGAAAACAGTTTACCTTCTAGAAGACGAGGCTATTACATGTAGAAAAAATCCTAATTTATAAAATGAGAATGAAATAAAAAATAAAAATAAAGGACTTCACTCAATTGCTATAAGAAAGACAGTTATAACATACGTGTTTATTTAGCCATTTCTAGAACATATCATTTATAACCCACGTTTAAGAGACGAGATTAAAAAGGGGAAAAGGATTTTCCAGGGTGACAAACATACACATTTATTCATTTATTGTTAAATGATAATAATCATGACAACATGTTAAAAAAAGCGATAAATCAATTCATTTAATGATTTCTTTTAAACTGATGTATCATTTTAATAGGTTTGCTTGCTTTCAAAAACTTACTCATTTGGTAATTTGTATGTGTAAAGGTTTAATTGGTGTTGACAAGTTTCTAACTAAAATATTGCTTCAAAGTATGTTTTATATTTGAAGCACGCTTACATATTCGACATGATTACCTATTTGCTTGTACAAAACTTGCTTACTAGACAATTTAACAACTCAAAAATTAACGATTAAAGCTAGCCGCCGTTACTGGAAAACGGTCTTAATCGAAGGAAAGCGAACGTCTTTCCCGTCTGCTACGTGTCAGATATGGTATGGTAGTAAGCTCAGGGCCCCATCGTAATGCCTGAAGCGAGCATGTATGGTAGTAAGCTCAGGGCCCCATCGTAATGCCTGAAGCGAGCATGTATGGTAGTAAGCTCAGGGCCCCATCGTAATGCCTGAAGCGAGCATGTATGGTAGTAAGCTCAGGGCCCCATCGTAATGCCTGAAGCGAGCATGTATGGTAGTAAGCTCAGGGCCCCATCGTAATGCCTGAAGCGAGCATGTATGGTAGTAAGCTCAGGGCCCCATCGTAATGCCTGAAGCGAGCATGTATGGTAGTAAGCTCAGGGCCCCATCGTAATGCCTGAAGCGAGCATGTATGGTAGTAAGCTCAGGGCCCCATCGTAATGCCTGAAGCGAGCATGTATGGTAGTAAGCTCAGGGCCCCATCGTAATGCCTGAAGCGAGCATGTATGGTAGTAAGCTCAGGGCCCCATCGTAATGCCTGAAGCGAGCATGTATGGTAGTAAGCTCAGGGCCCCATCGTAATGCCTGAAGCGAGCATGTATGGTAGTAAGCTCATGGCCCCATCGTAATGCCTGAAGCGAGCATGTATGGTAGTAAGCTCAGGGCCCCATCGTAATGCCTGAAGCGAGCATGTTATACTTTTGTAACGACGGTTCATTGTAATTGATTTCTTTTGTTACTCATTATAACTTGTAATTCCCATTGGTTTTGCCTGAGAGAAGAAAATAACATTTTATAGTAAAATTGGTAAAAGTGTGGCTCTGTACAGTATATATCCATATTGAATGTCAGTCTCTCATTTTGTAACTTTGTAATGATTTCATCCCTATTTTAACATCCAAGTACATTCATTCATTCTTTATATTTCTAGATGCCGTCTCACTTTGCTTTGAAATTGAATCGATCGCATTGCCTAATAAGAGAGAGATACGGAGTTAATGATAGCCAAGACAACCAAAATGCCAATCGGAACACCTCGACCATTTCTTCAAAATAACCTCAGAGGCAACGGGGAGCCATTTTAAAGGACACGCCCGTTTGCAATCGTATCTACTCGGCAATCTCCGGCAGAAGCCGGGGATTGCCGAGTAGATACGATTACCCAAAAGTCTCTTTGGCAATATGGTACATTGTATATAAGTTCTTACAACGACTTTATTGGAATATTTCACAGACACACGAAATTATGTGAACTGTCGCTACAATTGATCAAAAACGTATTTAAAACAGTATATTACTTCGACAACAAAAACAACGTAGCCTAGAATTAATGACGTCGACTCGTACAGATTCATTTCTATCTTCCTCGGCTCCAATGCACCCGAGCGAGGCGATGAAAAGGATAAAACGTTACGGATCAGTTGCCTTTTGCATGGAATGCTGGGCATGATGGCTCTAAAACACCCATGCATGCGCATTTGATGGTAAAATCATTTATAAATTCAACAAACATTTCGAGAACATTACTAGGGACTGAACAGCCGTGGTTGTAACAATATAATATTTGGGAATGTGCGTGGAAAGGTGATATTTGTACTTAGCAGTGAAACCAATGTGAAAAGTAATTTCAAGACATTTAGACAAAAGTTATTGATTACTTACGTGTGTGAAAAGGATATGTGTTGATGTGCAAAGTGTTAAAGATTGACGCATCATATTTGAGAATACGCATTAGGAACTGAATGGTCTGTCGATCGAATTGTTAGCACTCGTTGAGATCGTTGTAAAAGTGGCGTCATGATTATTCCTTCACATTGTTTAATAGTCGAGTAATTATCATTCTTTGAAATTAAAGATTGGTGCCTTTTACATTCGTAGACTTAATCATTCATCCAGGATAATGCCGATGACTATGTGACTCCCCATTTTCATACTTGTTATATCATTACATTTGTATGCTAATATCATTCCTCACGATCACGAACTCTATTTTTCCTGTGTGTAAAGAACCTGTTATCGTGGGATATAGCAAACCTTTTTTGTATTCTTGTTTGAAATCGTTTGAAGTCACTTGTTTCGTTACACCGTTGATGTAGTTTTGTGATTTTCGAATCTTTGGTGCATTCAACGAAACAATGTTGCTTCTGCTTTAACTTTTTTTTTCCTTTACCAAACAAAGCAAATTCGTACAATATCAAATATGAACAAACGTTGATAGCCACAAGTTTTGGATTATCAAGTTTTAAATTATTTCCGCCACTTCAAGTTTTGAAATCCGATGTAATTGACGTCATGGAACGTTGCAAATAAGATTTTACTTCTATCAAATTATTAATTAAAACGTTTCAATGAAAATTACATCGCTTGAAAAGGACGTTGCCTTGGTGTTGAGTAGTTATTCTTTTCAAAAGAAGTAGTGTTAATCATTTATAAAGTCACACTAGTCAACTTACTGCTGTACTGGCAATATTTTGTCCTGACTTGGTGGAGACGTTTTATCAATTATTGAATAAAATGACTTTAGATGACTTTGCGCTATATTTCTCTTGAAAGCTTTGCTTGCGAATTATTTTTTGTAATAAAGTTTGCATTTGCTTTCAATAAGGTTGTGACTTCCAATTATTATAAATATTTTTATACGGACATTTTCTTTATATGCTAAAATGGTCGTCTGCATAGAATCATTGGGAGTGCTGAAAGGGTTGATATATTTTTCATTCTCATCTAAATAGATTTTGGTGTGAGAAGGTGTAAAATGATTTCTAAAATTTCTTAAATTATCTTACATTACTTAGGTAATTTTGCAATTGCAACTTTTATAGCGTAATTCAATTTTATAATTCCCCTCCTATAGTGCGTGACTTGGCTTTACATCATTGCTCTCGAAAAAGGACCCGTATTTTCCTCATTGAATGGAGAAGCTACGACCTGTTTGTGTAAGGAACGATGCACTTTGGGTAAGCACTCGCTTGTTTCAGCTCATTTAACGTGATAACAACAGCATGTACAAGAGCACATTTACACGCCTGACTTAAAACGAATGTTTTATCTGTTTTAAAAAGGAGTTTACATACATCAAAGTTATTTGAGGGGAAAATAACAAGATAACAGATCACATTAAAAAGTGGTTGTGCTACATTGTAAGTAGTACAGCCGTTGAAGGAACAGCTACTGATAAAAATCGTCATTAAACCCTGGTCTGTGATATTACATTTTTGCTACTCTGAGTATCATTTTCCATCAAAGTTAAGCAGATATTTAAGGTTTCGGAAAGCATACCACACAAAAATCCATTTTCAGAAAATTACCCAGCATTCTTAAGGTTAAGTAGAACTTCTCGATCATCACCTGATATTCTGAATCTGCCCATGCAGAACCACACAGGCTGACAATTGAAGAGATAGTTAAGACATGTAAGACTTGCATACTGAATTTAAACGTTAAAATCGGTGCTATAAAGTTGGTAATTTTGTTTCATGCGTCATGCATAATCGTTACGCATCGATATTGTATATAACGTAAGCCAGGCCAATCTACACAAAACCCATTGTAGATCACATTCACATGAAAAGTTATGTTACTTTCCTTTATTTGTCTTTTCAATTAAGGAGATGAAGAGGAATAAAATTGACAAATCACAAATAATGATCAAAGGTTCGGGCTTGTTTTATAACTGTTCACTTTGAAATTTGTAACATAACATTCAAGGTAATTCGGTATTTAAAGAGGCTAGTAACCCTTAAACGATCATAAAAACAATTTGGGACAGACATCCCTAGAAAACGATTTTTAACTACTCAATAACAATTAATCAACTGAAATCAGCAACATACATGTGTTCTGCTCCATATAAAACAGTAGCCAATTGTGCGTAAAGTGAAATGAATGGCAAAAGATTGAACGTTTGAACATGTAAAAGAGAGGAAAGAAGCAACAATAATTCATCGAAAATGGCGCTTTAAAAAGGCTCATTAAACAACAAAAAACAGTAATAGAAACGGTATAAAAGCCAAGTTAGGTTCACTTTTGACTTGTATTTTGAACTTTGTAGAGGTAATGGGAAGCTCGGCAAACATTTGGACTATAACAAGGATAATATTACAACACTACATTAAGCCAAGTAAGTTCCATGCTAAGAAATGAAGTACTGATTTGATCTCTGGACGTATGTCTGGACATACCTCGACATAAGTAAAGAATAGTTCGATACGACATTAAATATCAAATCAGGAAGATTAATAAAACTTTGTGGCGACAGGTTTGACAAGAAGATGGTGGTGAGAAGTTCGTTTCACTTCTAATCGGTATTATAAAAACTAAGGAAAGTCTCCATCATAGATGGGCATACTTGATCAAAATTGATTTAAAAAATATGTTGAAACTTGAAAGAAAAAAAGAAAGAAAAATAGATTTTGCAACTTTGTTATGACTCCGTGACGAGAAAATTTGTATTCCGTATATTAAACTTTGTGTGAGGATTAACAATTCTTCGGTGAGTCAGATTAGAGAATTGTCGAAAGCTTCTAACAACACGGAAAACATTGTTTTCCTAAACTTTGTTATGACAAGTTTATCTCATTTCCTAGATCTGTTTTCTAAAATTGGTGGATGGGAGTTTGACTGCGTCCTAATCCGTATCATTCACTTTGTGAGAAGAGTTATTGCTTTTTTGTTGACCATTTTGATCAAAATAATTTGTTTAAGACTTATAAAAACGTACAAAGAACTTTAAAATTTCAATTTTTTGTTGGGAGAAGCTCGGTTCAATCTTTAATCCGTCTCATAAACTTTGTGAGAGGGATAACCATTAATCGGTGGCCCTGTTTGATTGAAAAAGATTGTTGAAAACTTCTTACAAGAACTCTAAAATTTCTACACTGGTTTGCGAACCCTCATCTAATCCGTAACTTTCTGAAAGGAAGACCTATTAATCAGCAAACCAGTTTGATGCTAGAAATATTGTAACAAGAACTCTTACATTACTACATTGCTTTTCGAAAAGTTCGGCTCTCATCTAAACCGTTCTATAATCTTTTTAGGAGGTGGAGCCACTAATTGGTGGACCAGTTTGGTTGAAATGTTGAAAACTTGTAACAATATCTCTTACATTTTCAGCATTGTTTTGCGAAAGGTTCGGTTTTCATATACACATATAAAATCCGTTTAATAACCTTTGTTTCAGGATGTACCATTTACTCGGCGGACCAGTTTGATTGACAAAGATTGCAGAGATCTTATAACAAGAACCCAAAGGTTTCTACATTGATTTGCGAAAGTTCGACTCTCATCTCATCCGGTTTATAAACCTTGTAAGCGGAGGAACAACACATTGGTGGACCAATTTGATGGAAAGAAATGTTGAAATCGTTTAACCAGAACTCTGAGATGTTTGCACTGATTTGTGAAAGATTGACTCTCATATAATCCGGTCTATATAGTTTTTGAGATTAAGAAGAAATTAATTGGCGGACAAGTTTGATGGAAAGAAATAAATGTTGAAATATTTAAACATGAACTCTGAGTCTCTACATTGTTTTGCGAAAGTTCGACCCTCATATAATCCGTTTTAAAACGTTGTGAGATGATGTACTATTACACGGCTGACCAGCTTCAATGAAAACATTTCTGAAAACTGATACCAAGAACTCTTACATTTCTATACTGCTTTGTAAAAATTAGTCTCCCTTATAATCCGTTTTCAAAACTTTGTACGATGATGTACTATTACTCGGCTGACCAGTTTGATTGAAAAACATTGCTAAAAAGAACTCTTAGATTCCTACATTGCTTTGCAAAAGGTTGGACTCTTATATAGTACGTGATATAAACTTTATGCCAAGATGTACCATTTATCGGCGGACCGGTTTGATTACGCAGTTACCTCGCCTGCTAGCGTGTGTAAATCCTGCAGTAAAGCCGTCCACTTCACAGACTTAAAACCGCCGCCCAAGGCTTGGGAGCTAACTCGATCCGACACTGGCTTAAACATGAACACTAATGATAAAAATTCGCGCTCGGAAAATAACATGGAGCATCTCGGTAAGTTTATTTCTATATTCTCATTTTGTTTACAACTGTTATCAATAATTCATTGTTGCAATTAATGCTCATTATGTAATCATATCGCTGTATTATTATGTTCACTGTGGTGCGGGGTTGTTTTTTATTAGAGTTCTATTGTTTGTTTAACGGGTTATGCCGTCTCCACTTTCCATATAGACTGTGCGTACTGTTATTGAATATCGGAAAAGTGAACATGAACAGTCCTACGTCTTCCTTCATAAAGTATAATTGCAGAATCAATAACGATTCAAACGATATGACAAAAGAAAAGTGTTCTCGTAATGGTAAATTCGCCATTTGTCTTAAAGCTGCTTTCGAACTTTTGGTTTCCCTCTGCGTTTACTGTGTGTTCATATTATTTTATATAAAAAATGCATATGAGATTTATGGTGAAAGAGACGATTTGACACATGCAAAGTTTGCAATGATAGGAATGACTCTATTTGTAGTAAATCTTCTTTTAAACAGCTCGCGTCTTTACTTATATTCTGTGCATGATGAACTTAAAATTTACGGACGTCTTCCACGTCTTTATAGGTTCCCTATCATTAGGAACATTCAGGGAGAGGTGTAACTTGAAAACAAAGTTACAAATCAGACTTAGCTCAATACAATGAAGATTCAAGTTTTATCGTTAAACAATTGTAACAATTGTAAAACACATTGTTTTGTTTTAAACATATATTTATTATTTTCCTGACCTGGTTGAGACACTATCTTTGAATTTTGCACCACTGAAGACGTATTAAAACGTCCGTGCGTCATACACGTGTCATACACATGTCGGGAGTATTCCTTAGAAGTATAGAATGTATGCATAAAACAACTGTTACCCATTTAAAACACACTTTTGAAGTGTGTCTTTTTTTGACGGTTTTATTGTATTTTGCGATTAAACCTTAATATTTCTGTTGTAAATCCCAAATGTTGTACAATGTATCTCCTTTATTTGAATGAAGGAAGGGCGGATGTTCGGTTAAACTGCGACATTATCGGTCTAAATCGAAGATGAAATGATACAGCCCATCTCCGCGTGGGTTCAAATCCCGACGTTGGCAATTGGATTTTCATGAAAGCCAGTCTCTCTCAGAATGCTGATGCAATTACTAGGCCTGGGATATCCTAGCGATGAATGGGTTTTGCTCCATATTATAATGAGTGTGACATCGCTTTATATAAGATAAAGAAATTGTTGGCGCGACGTAAAACCCAATAAAACAAACGGACACAAGTGTAAATCGACTAGTTTTGGGAACGCATAATTTCAGTACATTGATTTCTGTATCAAAACCATGTGCGAACTGATTGACATGGTTAACCCATTACCAAACAATAACGTCATTTGACCGGTTTGTTGCAGACTAATGTGGAAAAAATCGAGGGAAACGAGCAATTTCTCCTTTTCCCACAATGATTTCTGCCTTATCAGAAGATTATTGTCCAATTTCATCACATTTTGAGATGTCGTCTGCTAACTCTTTCAAATTGGGACAGTCGAAGTTGGCCGTTGGTAAAGGGCTAAAGACATGGTTAGATATACGATGTATGTACAATTAGTACCAATTAAGGACAGGATGTTAATCATGCATCAATCTCAAGTGGCTGCTTTCCGTGTGACACGTCTTTTGTAGTTACGATAGACAAAGAGAATGACGATTATTATTAAACTTATTTGTTTTACATCGATTGTGAAACAAGTTGTTACAACTCAGATTAATCACTCTCGATTGTGCTTCCTCACTCGATACATAACCAGTTCTCGCGCGGAATGCGGATTAATGACAGGTCGCAAGGCAGATCCGGCTTTTTACGGGACGGGATTCGAACCGCACGTTCAGAAGCATCCGCTCTACCCCTGGACCAATGTCATCCACGATAATGGTGGTTCTACCCAGCTTGAATCAGCCCTTATGTGGACAAAAAAGCGTTGAGTCTTTCTTTATCAATTATTGCACTATACAATACATTGTTGAAGCGATGTTAAGGCTACAACCCTTGCAATTAAATACTGCGTATATGGATATACCTGAAAACACGTAATGACATAGTGATAGAAGTTCAGAGGTGTTTGGTATAATCAGTGAAAAGTGTATCATAAGCCAAACTGACTGACCGTTTCAATAGTGGTGACACTATAACAAACAAAACCTTTTAATGGCAATGTTGTCTGTATGTATGGATTCATAAGTACAAGGCTAGGGCTCGAACGTGTCTTGCCAAAGTAACCTCCAACGTAACCAGAGGAGTTACAGTGGGGCTCAACCCCGGGATCTTCGTGTTCACCTTAACCACTCGGCCACGCAGACAATTCTATTCATGTCTAAGTTAACCCTTCACCAAACGCTAGATTTTCGAATGTTCCGAATTGAATGAATTTGCAGACGACATTTCAAAATTTGCTGAAATTGAAAAAATAACCTTGTGATAGGGCAGAAAACATTGTGTGAAAAGAGCAATTTCTGCTTTTCCCACATTGTTTCCATGAATTGTCTGCAACAAACTGGTCAAATGTCGTTATTGTTTTGTAATGGGTTAAGCATTTGTCCAAACATCTAGGGTATTGTATCGAGTAGAAAAACTTTGAAAGGCTAATTGAGTAACTCGTCAAGGCCCGTAATTACTGGTCTACCTGAAGTGGTTGACATAATCGTTTACATTAGAGATATGGTATTCACAAGGCTAATGTCCTGTCCTTGGTGTCAACGGCTTCATCTTGGCTGAAAAATGAATGGATGATTAAACCACATTTATAATCCTTTATGAACATTTCGTTGCTACCACGAACACATTATGAAACTTGGTATTACAATTCATCAACATTGACTCGAATTGATGAATTTTGTCACATTGAATCCTTAGAATGCTGGATAATATTCTAAAAGTAGATTTTTGGGCCGTCTGCTTTCCAAAACATTAACTATCTGCTTAATTTTGTTGAGGAAAGATACCCAGAGTATTGAACAGGTTAGATCACATTTCAGCCGCTAATTGACTTGGCGGCTGGCCTGGATCTAACAAGGTTGCATAAGCGCTTTAAGGGTTAGGGATTATCTGCCAATAAACAAAAGTCGGGGCATTAAGACATGATTCGAGGTTCCTCATTTATGATATTGCTTGTACGAACAAAAATGAATTATCAGTCGGATTAGCCCCTGTTTATCAATTGATTGTTCACTTTTTTTCTACACCGCGTCTGTTTATTATTTTGGGGGAAAGTTTAATATCGCGTCAACAACAGTTCGGTTATAGCGCAAAATCCGGCAAATCATAATCCGAGGAATGCCCTTTTCTAATAGCCGATAGGGTAGTAAAGAGGGCTAAAACCATCATTGTTCCGTTATTCAGCCGTCAGATAGATCTATCACTACAGGGATTTGACCTTTATCCTACAGATCGCTGCTATAAACCTCAAATGATCGTAGATAACACCTTCTTCGTTATACAGTACGCTGATACAAATCGGAATATCATACCTCCTTCGTTAAGGTACCATTCCTCTAAAAGGTTTTGTATCGAGCATAATGCGAATTAAAAGTCTTTGACTCACCGCGGTGATATTATTGTACGTTCTCTGATAGCCGTGTCGTGACGGCATACTACGATAGAACAGCGATAACATGTATGTTGTATGCACTCCTCTAAAGCAATTGCGAGTGCTGAATTAACATATACAAACGGATATCAAAAGAAATTAAACACTAAATAATACGTTGATGAAGTGTTATACATAAAAAAATAGATTGCAACCCAGTGAAACTTTGTCAAGAATTAGCTAATTATTTCCTCCTTCCACAGTCACGTTATGTATGCGTGCAGAATTGTTTGTTTTTAGATAGAAGGCTAGCAGCATGTTTATTTACCATAACGCATACATAATTATGTTGTATGTTCGTGCTGAGACTTATATAACCCTTTTCATCAGAACTACACAGTTTAAAGGACCCATTAGAAAAGATATGTATTTAAAAAAAGAGATAATTATCAACACATAAACAATTTTGTCCTTTTGTTGTCATACGTCGAACCCAATATCAATATATTGATATCGAGTTCAATAGTCCCCTGCTGATGCTTTGAATTCATACCTATCACATGTACACATTTCCAAACGAGGAAAGGCGTAAAGCGCCATTTACCTTGACACTTTTCGTTACGTTACCACATGTAAACACGCAGTGAACCGTACATGCAATCAAGGTTTTCTATAATTATGTGTGCTTGCTTAAAAGGGCATTCTCTACATAAAACATGCAAGGGTATTAAAGTCTCGGATTGCTTACGACCTACTGGTTCTTGTTTACGTATAACATAGGTCTAAACGAGGGCAAGTTCTCCTAGCTTAATTTGTGGTTGTGGCCTTAAATCAAAATTCTGTTTGTATGTGAACTTGACAATGAACCACGAACTTGTCACCTAAAATGTTCTCTTCTGCATTCTATTGAAACTGGAGAGCCAACTTGGCTTAGTGGAAAGGTTATATATCGTAGAATTGCTCGTTTCCATTACAACAGGCGGTTCGAATCCTGAAAACGATAGGTTTCGACTAGAATGAGAGGAACATATAGTCTCAGGTTTGTCTAACGGCACGCCGTTAGTTCTACCCAAATCGATGCATCAGGCTTTTTTGTACATTGTTTCGGGATCTTATTCCATCAAATATAAGTCACTCATCGCAATATACTCGAATAGTGTTAGCGTTCAGACAGTGCAAAATTCGCCTATTAACCCTTCCCCAAACAACAAATTTTCGACTGTCCCAAATTGAAAGAGTTTGCAGACGACATTTCAGAATGTGATGAAATTGGACAATAATCTTCTGATAGGGCAGAAAACATTGTCGGAAAAGGAAAACTTGCTAGTCACGAGCAATTTTTCCTTTTCCCACATTTTTTTCTTAAGTCGTCTGCAACAAAGTGGTCAAATGTCGTTATTGTTTGGGAAAGGGTTAAGACATAACGCACTGCGAGACAAACAATAAGCTTAAGGACGATTCAATGAGTCGATGCGTTTGTACAGTTTGTCTCATTTCGATATGAAGAGGTTTCAACTCGCGATCACTCATTATAAACATGCAGTATGACGTCACTGTAGAGATGTTTGTTTGATCAGTGGCCCATGTTTACATGTTAACAGTGATTATGGCAGTTATCATAACAAAAGAGATGCATCAGCTTTGTGGTAATGATGTATGTGTGATTCTTATGGTTCAACAGTTCCGTTATGATCTTTATGTTGGGTCTTGTATGCGAAACCAATTAGTTCGTCATAACTACATGTATGTATAACCCGTGTGCAGAAGCAACGCTTCAGAATTTCCGAACTCATTTCCATTTAGAGATTTGTCAAGATGTCCGCATAATTTTCGGACACATCTGTGAACTTCGCGTGTGGTTATGGGTCCGAACGATTGTGGAATTGATATGCCATCCTTTTAAGTTAAAATCATGTCGGCACGGTTTTACCAGAAAAGTATAGTCTCCAATTCTTTTTCATGCGGTAAAATGATCGAACATTTGGATCAACAATTGTCAAACATAAACCGCACAAGATATTATTGGAAGTATTATTGCTTATGTTATAATTTTGCAATTTAAAATTGATTATAGGGACGGAGCAAAATAAGATCCTAATTGCGCACCAAATGGTAATATCGGATCTACAAGCGATGTTCATGCCACCCACCCCGATAAGCCGTCGTCCTTGTATCATAATGTTATGTGACACATATATTGACGTACAGAGCATAACATAACGAAATCTAAAAATAACCGTTACGAAAGTAAGTGCAGTCAGATCAAGATGACTCGTTTACTGGAGACTCACCCCACCCCCCAAAGAATAAAAAAAACTTTTATGGTCGACTGGCAATAACTTTAACACAGATATGCGTTTTTCCAAATATTCTCATGTAAAAGCTCAGTATTTCGGACGTACATATATAAGATGTTGGCAAAGGGTATCCTAAATGCATTCGGATATCACAGCAAATATCCTGAACGAGGATGCTTCCGAAATGATGCAGACGCCTCAAAATGATACTAACTCGAAGTTTTTCTCTGAGGTTACAAAAATGTGATATGATTTCACCCTGAACTATGCTTAGTTTGACTATATTTTTATTTTGGAATAAATACAAAAAGGATTGGGACGAAAGCAAAATGCTTATAGTGTCCCTTTGCAGTGAATAACATCATATACAAAACATCAAATATATAATAAAGTATGTTTCACATATATGTTTATCATTATATCATGTGAGTCAGCTAGATACATGATACTGTGCAGTGGCCTTTATTCATAGACGCAATATATGGAAAGAATAATCTACCGTAATTTCTCCCCATTATAAATACACCAAACAGGCAATTATGGCAGGACCGAGCCAAAAAGAACATATTTTTTCAGCATAAGTACATAAGGTAATTGCTCATGCATATATTCAAATGAATTCGTGTTTGCATCTTTGTGGATTCGCATGTCGCAGTTTTGAGAGTACATGTACCTGTTGTTGTGATCAGATTGGCGAATCAATATCATAGAGCCCCGAAATACGTGTATTAACTATCCAAATCCAAACTACTCGTTTTGAGCATTTTCTTTTTTTCTTACAGTTGTTTCTTTAGCCTTTTGTTGTAGAAATGTGGACACTAAATATATATATAGTTAAAGAAAAGGGTATTCAAACAGCGTTACAGCATTCATGGGCATTATTATTATTATTATTATTATTATTATTATTATTATTATTATTATTATTATTATTATTATTATTATTATTTATTATTATTATTATTATTATTATTATTATTATTATTATTATTATTATTATTATTATTATTATGGAATTTCTATAAAAACAACTCTGACAAAACTAAACATGCAATTTCTCTTCCACGGTGCTGTCATTAATTCAACGACGCAGGTGAATTACAGTGATTTGATAGCACACGTAATTCCAAAATCATATATCTCTTTTATGGATTTACTCGGACATTTCGGGAAATACAGTAGTCCGGATGATCCAGGTGTAGGTGTGTTACTCTGAGTACTGCAGATTTGATTATTCGAGTTAAAAAGACGCTGGTTAGGATCTTTCGATGTTCATATTTTGGTTTAGTCATAAATATACGGTTCGATGAAGTTATGTTTTCGCCTCTATCAACTTCAAAAAGTGTCAATGTTCGGTTTTGAAATTTGACACCACTTGCTTTGTATTTTCTTTCAATCATTGATTGTTCAGATAAAGTAACATGTACAAAATGTCGCTTGCCAAAATACAGACTAAGCTCTCTGTAGCCCAGCCATAAACATAAACCCCTATATGGGAATTTCTGACAGGTTCGAATTCAATGCAAACACAGACGAAATAAGAAAGCGCGAAATTTAGAAGAAACCATTAGCTACGGAAGAAAATGAATATAAGTAAGATATGCAACTCATTTTATTTCGATATTGGGTAGAAATCACTTTGACACGAATACAAAGTGTTCAGTGGGAAAAATCAAATTTTGTGGTCACCGTGGTTTTTAAAATCGTCTTCAACAGATGTAACAACATATTAAATAATGAAGCGAAAGAATCAAGATACTAAGTGCTTGAATCAATTGTACATTATTGGACACATGTACAATACTCAATCCCCATTGGTCAATATTCAAACCTGTCAGTCGAGTATTGACCAATCAGTCCCAAGGGTTATCAATTAAGACAAATATTCATAATAGCGATATCGACCTATATGTGATATGAGCGAGAATCGTCAGTAGTTAGTTGCTCAGTTAACCCTTTCCCAAACAATAACGGCATTTAACCACTTTGTTGCAGATGACTTTAAAAAGCATTGTGAGAAAAGGAGAAATTGCTCGTAACGAGCAATTTTTCCTTTTCCCACAATGTTTTCTGCCCTATCAGAAGATTGTTTTCCAATTTCATCACATGTTGAAATGTCGTCTGTAAACTCTTTCAATTTGGGACGGTCGAAAATTTGTTGTTTGGGAAAGGGTTACATGCCAACTCTTAGGCGGAATAACTCTAAGTCGATCGTGGTCAACTAAGACCGATACCAGTCCGTTGATTTCGATTGGTATTAATTACGAGTCATTGAACGAGACATTTTCTAATTCGCATTCATAGATCATACGCATTTTCACATTCATAGTATATAAATTTCATTATTCTTCTGAAAGGGAGTTTACCCCGATTGAAAAAGTATATAGGAGTAACGTGGTGGTTTTGATCTTCAGAAAGTGTAACATCCGTTCAATAAACCCGCAGCATTTCGATCGTACAATTGCTTTAAAAGTTTGCAGAAGCGGTCCATGCGTTCGTTAGTGAGTTTTTCGTCCGAAGTACCTTGCAAACATAAAAAAGAAAAACGAATTATTTTTCTGTAAGGTGTTTAACGCAGTATAACCAACTTGAGTCATGTAACAGATATCTTGGATCCACCAGTACTAGGCTAGGAAGTACTCTGAAGAAAACATAATTAATCAAAGCGCTGAAGGACTAAGGTGCGTTTAAAGCAAGATGATTGAGCATACATTTGAAAAATTCTTTGAGCAACATCTCGAGGAAAACAGCTTCTCCTTTTACCAATATTACTATAATCATTATTTCTGTGAACGGAGACTGAACGATAGTCTATTTTTCGATCATCTGGACATTTTACGATTTCCAATGAAGCAACAGTTATGATAATATAGAGCAAAACAAAGCGAATGAAACCGGACTACATTCCTAGTTCCAAGAAGATGTTAGTCCGCACAGTAAAGGCGGATGTTTAATGATTAATTGGAGTCAGACTGCTGTTTGTGTATCGATGAAATACCGTCCCTCAAAAAATGGTATATAAATTCAATGGACTGAGGTGCTGACTCA
This sequence comes from Cerastoderma edule, assembly GCA_947846245.1. Lineage (NCBI taxonomy): Eukaryota > Metazoa > Mollusca > Bivalvia > Cardiida > Cardiidae > Cerastoderma > Cerastoderma edule. Next base: position 22,717,360 of record OX401406.1, read on the forward strand.
CCCTTGGTCCAAAAACGAGATACATTTCCATGCCCAAGAACTGCTTCTCCAGTCTGATGATACGTTTGTATATGATCCTAGACCAAACACATGGCTAGTACATTTATAAGATAAATCAATTATCTTCACCGTGAAAACATAAATGACCCCATTTAAAGTGTAGTTACCACATGTAAATGCGTCCTCGACGTGATTATTATTATATATTTCTCTGCCAAATCTTCTCCGATGTTGATTTCGCTTTAATCTTATCTGTTGCGCAGAAAAACATATCTGCTTCAGACCTAAAAAACGCATCATGCATAAACTAGTTTAAATGAGCTATAACAGATGATTCATAATGTATTCCTTTTATATTAAAACCTGTGATAACTAAGGCATTACCCTCGAAATAGTTATGTACTGCTAACGGACAGATCAACAATTTTCTTATGCGGTTGATGAACCATCACATTGACCCTATATAAATCGTCGAAACAAGTTTTTTACGTCCTAAACGTGCGTGTAATGATAACGTTTGTTCACGATATCCACTTATAAAGATTTACGATTCCGTAAAGGATGCATTTTGTGTACCCTTCTGACCGTTTTTATATGTATCTATTCATTTTTTTCTTTAAGTATTATTACTTTTTTAATTGGTTTGAACCTATTTATTCAAGTTTAACTTACATGGCTATCATGAGTATAAAAGGTTAAAGGACCCCTTTTCCCTTAAAGTTGTCATATTAGGTTCGGGAAGTTTTATCACTGAAAATGTTAAATTGGGAAGCTTAAAAGTTGGTGTGATATCGAATTTTTGGGAATACTACATGCTTTTAAAGAAATGTTGTATCAGGAAAGTGCCTTTAATAGACACCTGTTATATAATGCTAAAAAAGTCCCTGAGTATTTCTTAAATAGAAATCGTAATATAAATATAGAAAGTATTCTGTATTTGTTTTCACTGTATTTTCCTAAGATTATTTTGGAGGATTTCTTAGAGAAAAGCCCACGAGACATATCGGCACATACGACGTATTAATTTTTTTCCGGTAGTTATCTTCAACGTTATGACAAATGCATTGCCCTTTGTACGTTCATATAGAACTTACTGTAGTACCACAGTAACTAATACGCCAAGTACAGATTCGAAATTGATAGGATATTTTCATTTTCTTAGTGATACTTGCTACTGATTTATTTGACTTGCACCACTGGTAATACGAGAGTGTCCTTTGACAAGACACTTGGGAGCCCTTACCTGGTGCTAGCGAATCAGAGCAATGCGGTTTTTTAAATGAATTACTGTTGACACGGCGTTAAATTCCATACAAATATGTATTGACTCATACATTCCGACTCAACTTGAGACGCATCGAACAGACAGAAGTGGGTCATATTCGTTTAAGTAGGTCGATGAGTCTAATCTCGATCATTCGTTTAAAAAGACAAGCCTTGTCGTTAACTTACAAGTATCCAGATTTACAAACCTGTCTTATCTTAACCTAGTGTACCCCTATCATAAAACACAATACTAGCATTTAGTTTGATTTCTTCTATCTATAATACTTTCAGCTCAAACATAAGAGCGACATTGTCCTCCTAGATCTGTATTCGTTGTAAGTATTAAGGAATACTTTCAGTTAACACTAGTTATACATTCTATTCCCGTTTGGGTTGAGATTTTTGAGTCATGAGCTTTAAGGTTTCAGAAGAAAATTATAGGCGGCTAAAACGCTCAAGAGCAAATCAAAGGTAACATTGGTTGAATACTGAACTCATTAATATATGTGTGAACTTTTTCTGCGTCTAGGCCAAAACAGTCCTTAACCCTTTACAAAACCATAACGACATTTAACCACTTTGTTGCAGACGACTCTGGAAAACATTGTGGGAAAAGGAGAAATTGCTCGTCACGAGCAATTTCTCCTTTTCCCTCAATGTTTTCTCCCCTTTCAGAATTTCATTTCCATTTCATCACATTTTAAGATGTCGTCTGCAAACTCTTTCAATTTGGGTCAGATGAAAATCTTGCGTTTGGTAAAGGGTTAAAAGAAAGTTTTACCATAAAAAAAGTAAAGCAAATGACGAAACGCTCACATGGAAAGTAGGACATGTTTTAGTACATTATTTGTACCTTCAATCAATATTACCTCACTTTGACATAGATGCTTAATAAGTCTTCCGAGTCCACCGTGACAACAGGTTAAATCGCTTCAAAAAAGCAATTTAACCTTTTGTCAAAATGTTTCTACCAAATACTATAAAGCAAATGTATCCTTTCTTGCCAATTCTTATTGTCGTCTGCAATTGTTTTCAATTTGGATCCGTCACATATCCCAATATATAAAGGACTGGGTTGTACCTCGTGTAAGTTTAGTGCAAGCTCTACTATATCAATAATTATGTTGACCTCGTGGGTGTTTGAAAGTAGAACTAAGTAGTGTGTCGAACCTTTGGGTAAGATCAAACAGCGCAATTCGTGATAAGATCAGGTTATCCTTCGCCCTGTACTGGTGGGTCGAGCAAAAAATGTACACAACGATCTCCGGTTAACTCTTTTAGTGCTGGAACCGACTACATGCATATGCAAACAGGTTAGATCCAGGCCAGCCGATAAGTAAATTGGCGGCTGGCCTGTGATCGTACCTGCTTGCTTCTCTGAGTATCATTCCTCATCAAAATTCAGCAGCGTAATTTGTGGCCAGATCGCGGGTTAACCCTTATAGTGCTGGAACCGAATTCATGCTTATGCAAACATGTCAGGTCCAGACCTATGATCTGTTCTGTTTGCTACTCTGAGAATCATTTCTCATAAAGATTAGGCAGTTATCATGTATTACAAAATTACCCAGTATTCTAAGGGTCAAAAGCACAGAAGGAATACCACACACATTCTTACTGGTCCAAATTGGTAGCAACTACAGTCGGCATTTATTGATAACGAAAATTGGAATCTTCTCTGTGAAGTAGATAAAGAGCCAGTGTGACAAAATACAATTTTTTCCTTTTTCAGCAATATCGGCTTCTGTTACATTTTTTTCTGGAATTTAACTGCAGGCTTGAGGAAAGTAAATAAATATAGTTGTATTTAACAAGATGGCTATTCAAACAGTGCACTATAATTTCTTTGGTAATAAATAGCCCCTTTATTCATTTAGAAGAGCAATTGACGGAAGCAGAGAGATAGATAACCAGCTGTTTTCTATGTCTCTAATGTAAGTATCAATCAAGTTGTATTTGGTGGTGTATTTTTGAGTTGTAGCCATCGGATGCGGTCATTCTTTATCGGTTTCATGTAAATTGCTTTCATCGCATCGGCAGTGATAACTTACCATGTACGCTCAGGTGGGAAAGCAGCAGTCATATAGCCAAGAAAAGCTGCTTTCGAGTACTAGTTCATACATACCAATATACATGAGTAGGTATAAATATATTTGTAATATAAATAAACTTTGGTTGAACTCGGCTTTAAAACAACTTCCGTTCAACGCTTCAATAAGAACATCAACACAAATTCAAATTAAGACAGACAAATGACGAGCAGGTCACTTTTTTCGTCTCATTTTCGTTTTCGTTTTCGGAGGAATCCGTCACACAAAGCAAAAGGTTATCGCTTGAAAAATCAAATCGTAACATACGACTAGATGGTTGAGACTTTCAGTGCTTTGATTGTGTTTTCCCGCGCGGTTATGTCGAGGTGCTTTCTCCCAAAGCCTCGGCACATAACATTACGACCTGTTTTCGAAAAGATCGTATTACACGAACTTGGGAGAGAATTCATTTCAAGTGCACACGCTCTCTGAACAAGTGTACAACACATAAAGAGAGGTGTAATCGGTCGTTAAACTCATGTTTAAGTCTGCTTTAACGACGTAACAATTAATTAAAGAAAGGCTCAATGAACTACTGCTTTTTACCCTTACAATGCTGGGTAATTTTCTATGAATGGATTTTTGTGTTGTCAGCTTTCCAAAATAATTGCTTAATTTCTATGAGGAAAGATACTCAGAGTAGCGAACAGGTTAGATCACAGGCCAGCTGCCAATTTTCTAGGCGGCTGGCCTAGGTCTACACTGTTTGCATAAGCATGAAGATGGTTCCAGCACTATAAGGGTAAAGTTCTAAAGTTTCACAAAGAACTTAAAACTAAAAATGCAATGAACCATCGGTGTTCTAAGAAGCTGTTTTTTGATACCCGATTTCATTCACCTGGCAACACTTTCCACAAGATGACTTTCAGAAACTTTTGCTTGTAACCAACAATGTTTCATGTTCCTGCAATGGTTCTTAACTCAATACGAAAAAACGTAGTTTTTCATACTTTCAGGTTATATCTTCCACATGGGTCTTCTTATAAAATGTAGAATTAAAGTTCAATTGACCTTTCGACAATGTGTTAAATTGGGAAATGTTTTCCTATTGAACAACGCTATCCAAGAACAGTGTAAACGATTTTAATCTGATTCTCGATGCCATAGAAACATATGCATTCTGTACTATCTTATATCAATTAGCTTGTGAGATAATCTTTCCATCTTAATCATCGAAAATTCCGGCCAGTGTATTTCCATGGAAACGCATTTCCATGTAGTGTGTACATTATGAATTTTAACATGGTGGTAATATGGAGAATATAAGCATAATAAAAATCACGTGTTTTGAAGTATCTATGGAAAGCCTGCTGATTAACCCTTTTATAAATTACGTTTAACTTTTAAGAAAAAAGTAATTTAGGTCAGTGAGAAGTACACGCCTCCCAAGTCATATTTACAAAGTATCGGAAAAATACGATAAATCTCATTTTCTCACAATATTCGTAATTTATACACACACTCATTACAAACATGCTGTGTTATGGCTTAGAGCAGCTTGCACAATTTCCATTTTAAGGAATCTGCATCCGACGACATGCTTTCAATCTAAATAGTGAGTTAACAATTCAATTCAGTGGGGTTTATCGTCTTAACCCTTAGAATGCTGGGTACTTTTCTAGAAATAGATTATTGCACTGTCTGTTTTCCAAAACCTTAAATATCTGCTGAGTAGCAAACAGGTTAGATCACAGGCCAGTCGCCAATTTACATGACGGCTGGCCTGGATCTTACCTGTTTGCATAACATGGAGTTACAGAGAGAAAAAAAGCTAACATTGAAGAAACCCTCACTTCGTAAGTAAGACTAAATGGTTTGCTTTGGCAAGTTCTGCATTTTCATATGTTTAATCCATTACCAAACAATAACGATACTTAACCACTTTATTGCGGATGACTCTGGAAACATTGTGGGGAAAGGAGAAATTGCAGGTAACGAGCAATTTCTCCTTTTCCCACAATGTTTTCTGCACTATCAGAAGATTTTTTTTCAATTTTATCACAATTTCAAATGTAGTCTGCAACCTCTTTTAATTTGTAACAGTCGAAAATTTGGTGTTTGGCAAAGGGTTAAATACAGTTTTAAAGAGAATTGCGCAATGTCGATGCATCGTTTGTAATGCAATGTAGTACATCCCAATCTCGACGAAAAGAAAGCATTGCCTTTACAACATGCACGTATAAATCTAATGCGTTTCATTTGTTTAACAATCCTATTCATAAGAAAACACACAACATCTCTCTATATATACGGAAAAGACGTAATGTAAAAACAGCAGACGAATAGTTTTAAGTATTGCGTGAATATTCAAATAGCGTTACCGAAATAATTGTTTGTCGTACATATTTCTAAGTTTCTCTTTTAAACAACCCGTATTGATGTTTTCCATTAACCCATTACCAAACAACAACGACATTTGACTAGTGTGTTGCAGACGACTCTTGAAAACATTGTTGGAAAAGGAGATGAGCAATTTCTTTTTTCCCATAATGTTTTCTGCCCTATCAGAAGTTTACTTTTCAACTACATCACACTTTGAACTGTCGTCTGCAAACTCTTTCAATTTGGGACAGTCGAACATTTGGCATTCGGTAAGGTTAGAGAAGTAATTGGTCGTAGTTACATAAGAACCTGATTTTTTTTAATGGATCGGGTTTTTCAAAACAAATCGACAGGTCTCGAAGCGTATATTAAGGGAGATCACTCGTTCAGATAATTGTTTCCACGAGATCAACATAGTGTTAAAGAGAGCAAGTGCTCTCAAGCGACCAATCAATGGTACTTTGGCTCACATACTATTAACATCGGGAACCATTATTCTATCGAGCTGGCGATTACTGGCGCTTTATTCTTTGAATACAGTTAAGAGCTTCGTGATAACATTGGTTTTAAATCGGTCACGGGCTTCTCTTACGTCGAACGTTCGGGGCCTCATACAAAGCATTTTTTCTGTTCGTTGAGTTGGTGTTTTGGTTCTTTTTTTCAAATGCACCAACAAGTAAAATGTCCTGCCATTATATGAAAAGTGATGATCGGCTGCTTTCATCACTTGAGTTGACATTAAAAACCAGAAAAAACGAAATGTTCAGCTGCAAGACATCAGTCAGAAAATGGTGGACTTTTGAACATTTATTCTTGGCAAGCGGTGATTAAGACCAATTCCCCCATTTGTAAATTTGTTATGTGTCCAAATTGAAACGTCAATAGGCAAGAAACAGCATAAAAATGCGACGTTGTCTTTTTTGAAAAGATAATATTTGGTTCAAGCCATTTTAATAAAAGGAAAATTGTTCATTATGATTTTTTTTGTAGTTTTGTAAAAATTCAGCAACAAGTATTTTGTCACCAAACCCCTGCTATATTACATTTCATGCCTTAGCTGTAGCAAAATTTTGATACAGCTTAATCATGAAATGTAATATAGCAGGGGGTTTCGGTGACAAATGACTTATTACTGCAGATCCATCCTACATGAATGTTGAAACAGGGGATCTTCTAGCAAATAACGTAATCCTGAATTGTTGCTAAAGGACACATGCTTGTCAAAAGCTGTAATTGCAATAAGGCCCCCTTTTTGTTTAGTTTGGTGCACCATTAATGCACTTTTGTTTCGACATTTTGTGGTTTTACGGTAAGATTTTCGAAAATCGAAACATTAGGAGTAAAGCGTTGAAAAGCAGAAATATTGTAAACATCTTAGTAAGCTGCCTTTGGTGCGCTATTAATGACGATATTAATGAAACGCCTAGTCAGCCCCTCGAATTGAAAATGGCGCTTTAACGTGCGTTTTTAGACAGAATGTGTTTTACTTATGACCGAAAGTAGTAAGCTGCTTTCTGAGCTATTCAAGTTAACTTCAAACGAGAAACTAAGTAACAAAGCTTGCTAGTCTGGGTCCTGAAAGCTCTTCCACGTGCTACGTTAGCCTCTTAGAAGTAAGCGCTCAGACGGGCGGATTGTAAGACCGAATATGTTATGTCTTTCGTATGATCGAACGTCAAAATACTTCAAATAACTGGGCCATTTAGTTTGAAAATTAAGTCCAAACCGCGGGTTAATTGAGCGGCTAACTTACTGTTCTCGGTCTAAAAAACGCACTTGGTGGGTAGTAAGCCTCTCATTTTAAAGTTGTAGCAGATTCTGCCAACCACAGGATTCGAACCCACGACTCTTGTCATTTTGTAACTAATCATAGCTACGACGTTTCGGAGTGTGTTGACAGAATGGACTTAGTTTAAACATATTTTATTCAATGAAAAAAAAACCACCATTATATACATTACAAACAATTTTGTGAAACGGATTGGAACGAAAGCTAAAAGCTTATAAGGTTCCTCTCCTTAATGGCGACACGCAGGTCGTTTACAATATAATAATGTTAATTATTATTTGCGTATTGATGTAATACAGTGAAGAAATAAAGCATTATAAAAGTAATGATAATCAAAACAACAAATAAACATTTGGAGTGACGAGAAATTGTTGGAACCAATACATGAGGCTGTTGATAGAAAATGCAATAGTATCTAACAAAAAGAACTAATGCAACATCTTGGCTTGCTGTTTAGTATCTTTAAACATACTCTAAAGGATTATGCCAATGATAGTTCAAACGTATTTATCAGAATCTCTTACTATCACGAATATAAATATGAACAGCACTAAAAATGGTTTCGTTTTCTGTTACAGAGACATCTGGATTACCGAAAAGTATAGAGTTAAGGTTGAACAAAGTAAGGTTGGTTATAGTTCTCCGTAACTCATCCCGTATGTCGACATAGTGAAAACACTCAAGAAAGTAGTGCTGAGTTGACTCTATTGAACCACATCGACAAAGGGGAGAGATTACGATATTTTCCCAAACAAATGTTAGAATGGACTTGAGACCCGAGACCGGACTTTCGACGGTCTTAGCTGCGTTTCGGGCTTACGTCCTTTGATAAATTCACTCTGTACCACTTTCTTCCACAATTAGTCATGTGACCTTAAAGGCATCTCATTACAGCAAACAGGTTGCATTTTGTATTTTGTGTTTTTGAATTGTGTGACTGTTTAGAATTGAATGCAAGACCAGGCGATAAAACATTCCACTGCAAGTATGGTGATGTGAGTAGTCTGCGTTCGTATTATAAAGGGCCTTCATGCAACAGAACACAAGACATGTCCCACAGAGGTTCGAACGATAGATTTTCACGTTAACGTAAATAGAAAGAGGGAAGGAGTGCCACAGAAACAAAGTTAACTTAGACGTTAGCGGAACTAGAGTCCTACCTATGCAATTATCTTTTTCTCACTTCAATCGCATGTCTAATTTTCATTCACAAAAATAAATTTACCTTTAGGATTCAAGAGTTACGACACTTTTGTAAACGTAGACATAACCTTGCGAGGCTTTGCGAGATAAATATTTGCTGCCAAAAGAAAGTTTTACTTGATCAGTGTGTTCTTGTCTGTGTCTATACTTTCATAAATGTTATCAAAGACTTTTAATAATAAAACAATGCACTGATCACATGCATGTTAACGTAGATGTTAGAGAAATGCCTTCGAATGCTTCAAATCTTGTTTACGTCACGCAACACTTACACTCGAAATGATGTGTGCAATTAAGTTGTAAATTTTAAAATGAAGCCTTTTCTCCATACGATTTTACAGCCACTTGAGTGGCTAATTATGGAACGACTGATGCAATAACCTAACCAGTAATACACATATTTGATACATCGATTTCAACTTAATTTCTTTTCCTATATGGAAGTTTTGCCAGGTTATAGTCCCAATACTGCAGATGCTCTTACCGAATTCGAGAGAATAAATCCATGCTTTGATTATCCAAGTCTTTACCACCTGCAGACGTTGTTTATTTACCTGAAGCAAACGACTTTAGAAAAACTTCATAAACATGTGAAAATTATTTCAGTTATGCTGTTGTGAAATGTGAATATGTTTTCTTTTAAAAAAAGCGTTGTGGCAAAAGGAGAAATTGCTTGTTACAAGCAATTTCTTCTTTTGCCACAATGCTTTTTGAAATTCGTCTAATGCAAGACGCAGAACTGTGGCATTAGGTGGTAATGTGTTGATATTCTAGCGCGTAAAGTGGTTTATTGAATGTAATATTAACCTCAATGCAGTAAGCGAAGTTTGCATGCACTTGCTCGCTTTTCATTTACGCATGTGGTGCTTTAGTGCATTTATGGTCCACACAACATGAATGCTTGAGACAAAAGGAAAATCATGATGGAACTATCTTTTAGTTAAAAGCGTTTTAATGATTGTTTACCAATGTAAAACTTATCTCGTGGGAATTTTTTTATGTCAGTGTGGTTTTGTTGTGTCTTAATGTTTTCTAACGTTATAACACTCTACGGGAAATATTTTCCAGAATATTTAAGTGAAATGTTGTCCCAGATATTTTCAAAAATGTTTCTGTAAAATGTTGTCCAAGAAATTTTCCAGTTGTCCACGATATTTTCAAGAATATTTCTGTAAAATGTTGTCCAAGATATTTATAAGAATATTTCGGTAAAATGTTGTCTAATGTATTTTCAAGAATATTTAAGTGAAATGTTGTCCCAGATATTTTCAAAAATGTTTCTGTAAAATGTTGTCCAAGAAATTTTCCAGTTGTCCACGATATTTTCAAGAATATTTCTGTAAAATGTTGTCCAAGATATTTATAAGAATATTTCGGTAAAATGTTGTCTAATGTATTTTCAAGAATATTTAAGTGAAATGTTGTCCCAGATATTTTCAAAAATGTTTCTGTAAAATGTTGTCCAAGAAATTTTCCAGTTGTCCACGATATTTTCAAGAATATTTCTGTAAAATGTTGTCCAAGATATTTTCAAGAATATTTCATTAAATTGTTGTCCAAGACATTAACAGCGATTTACGTCTACTAGGGGTTCTTTTCTTTTGAACAATCAAAACGCATTGGACGCGTAAAGCATAAACATTGAGCAAAATTCACTTGACCAATGTATACGATCTTACGTCCGAACAAGATGGTCGCATCCATAACGGAACAGGTGTTATTTGCTTTTTTCATCTACCTTTGCAAATGATAGTCATTTAGTGCTCCGCATGAGTTGACCATCAACTTTCCGGTCTGGTGGTATATGATATCGAATGCTTTATACAGCGTTACGTCTAGCAATCGGCAGCGAAATTGCAGTCGATGATGGACTGTTTGGGACTTTCGCGCCTGTCGACTCCGATTTCTGTGCCGAATGTTAGCGTAAAGCCGTTATTAAGCATGAATTATCATATAGAACCAGAAGCGGAAAGTTGATCGTCAACTCAAGAGGGATACAAAATGTGGCTATCATTGGCAAAGGTCGGTGAAAAAGGGAAAATACCTGTAACAAGGCCATCTTGTTTGGACAACAGGGCGTAAACATTGGTCGCGCGAATTCGAAATGTCTCACCGAAATAATTCCAATGAGTACTCGCAGTATTCTGTTCAGACAAACAGTTGACAAGTAAGCAAAGGAAGTTAGTCTCATACGTGGACTTCTAAATCGCACGTCAATTTTGTTTGTATAAGGAATTCCTTTGCTTTTTATTTTTCTGTCAGGGCTAATTTTGGTACATATCGCTTTTCCTACTAAATCGATACGTACATTTATATACAGAATATTTGAAATAATGCCACAACGGATAATATTTGCAAAGTCACCAGCTTAACAGTATGTACCTAAATTAAACGATCAAAAGCATATTACAATTTTCCTTTCAAGTTTATCTTGTGTAGTTAATTGTCGAGAACAGAACCATAGTTAGCACGCGGTAAAACCGATTAACAATGAATAAAAACGAATCGATCAGGCATCGTTAATTATTCATTTGTAAGAGCCATCGTTTACCTTATTGCTTATGGAAAGGTTCTAAAATTGATTCTTTAGAGCAATTTTGATTAATGATGTGGGAACGCGCACCTGTCATTGTATTAGGCATCTGAAAATAGTTTTGTTTGCATTCATGTTTGTTCAACTTTATGAGAACCTATTCTCAATTGGGAGTGAATGTATGTCAAAACGAACAAGTGTTGACGCTATTTCTGTAGAGTAACTTGCTATAGAGAGCATTCAATAAAAAGTATCGTCAGGATTTTAAAATATGTCGAAAGCTGTAGGATTCATTTAATCTATAAGCATCCATCTTGTTGAAGCAAATTGTACGTTTGTTTAAGTTGAGATAAATCAATTCTTTTGAATTTGATCTGATGAAAATGCATAAAAATCTTTTCCGTAGGTGAATAAGTAAAAAGGTTACTCAATCTGACATAAACCTATTCATACACGTACATTAAGGTTTAGATCAACTGTTTTTTTAAAATAGAGTTGATTTTTTTTTCTCTTTCTTTGGGTTTAAACATCGCGTCAACCTTATTTTAGTTATGTGCCGATGCCTGATTCCTAATAATGGAGGGAGACCCAATACTCAACTGTCAATATGGGCTATTCGAACCTGGTAGAACCATCGGCATTCTGTCAGTCAATCGGCCGACTACATCTCATGAAAATAAAGATGTCGTCACCAGGTATTAAGCCCACGCGGGTAGGGGTCATTTTAAATTGTGTTCCCTTACCACAACGGCATGGAGCCTATGATTCAAACATATGCGATCTAATAATGATATAGAGAGTAATAGGCTATTACAAATTTCTTTGAACTACATTTGCCCGTGGCTTCAGTCGGGTATTTAACCTTAATAAAAGCAATGCGTCTCTGATTGAATAAACAATGGTTGTTCAAAAAAGACAATAGCCTAAAAATATTGTCAGTCTCTTCCCTTTACTACATATCGAGGGTTCAACGCAATACTATAGTAATTACTTCATAAACACGAAGCACTTACTATAGTATTGCACTGAAATCTCAATATGTCAATAACCCGGAGTATCATGATACAAAGCATTTGCTTTTTATATAACGATAAAGGAAATTAATCGAAAATCAATCATGTCGTATCCAGTATCAAAATATTGATATAAGTTTCTATCCACTTTGTTCAACTCATGGTTGTGTTATGAAACGCCTTTCAGGCAATCCGTTTTTTTTATAAGTAACATGTTAAGCTATCTAAAACAAAATTTGAGTGATATCCATTTAGGTTTTATATTCATCCTGATATGGTATCACCATTTCAATGCAATAACCACAAGACCACTTGCTGATTTCCTTCATGGGCAATCATAGCAATCTGAACACATCGGGTTTATCCAATGAAAACGACTCTGAAATAACATGGATGACACAATGTTATTTCCCGCGCTAATCACGTCACTTTACTTTCGTTTTCAAAGATAGATCTTAAATGTGAAATCTAAAAAGTCGTTTAATTTGATTAAGGACACAACTTTATGTGTCATGACTTATAATTTCTCATGAGAAAAAAGATTTAAAAGGAAGGCATCACGTCCATATACATTGGACTACTTAATGTGGACCCTGTGAAAATGTGTTAAATGCCGGGGCCGATTTACCCGAAAAACTGTAACCCTCCACTTATTTCCCAGGTGTATTTGATAGCTCACGGAAATACCCGAATAGTTCCGATTGCAATTATGGTTAACTGCCACAAACGAATAAGACCATGTTTTATAGAGCTAAAGAAACGCGATAAAAGCAAGGGTACTGCAGACTGGAGTTCTGGTCAATGCAAATTTGAGCCCCTCTGGATTATTGGAGTATACTTGCCAGTGATGGTCGTTATTGTAATAATACGTTATCCATATTTCAATACGAGGAAATCAATTCGGGGTTATACCAAGTATTGATAGGTACCCGTTCCTACCATGGTAGGGTGGTAAAACCTGATTTTGATGAACTTGTCCGTAAAACCGAAACACTTTTCTGCACTTTTCCGTACAATGGTTATATAGTAAACTTTAGTAGAATTTCACTTCTCCGTTCAAGCTTTTTGTTGAGCTGGCCAATACGGACAATTGTTGTTGCCACCTTTGGATGGTGTATTGTTCTTATGAAAAAAGCTTTGCTTTAGAAGAGCATTTTGATTTGATTGTAGACAAGTGAAACATTTTATAAAGTAACACTGGTTAAGATTTTTTTTTCATAGCTTTATGACAATTTAAAGGAGTGTGTATGAACGATTAGTTCAATTAAGGCCATATCCCCATTTAGACTCACAAAACGTAAGGAGCAATTTCTCATTTATCGGCAATGTTTTCTACAATATCAGAAGATAATTTTTCCAATTTCGTCACATTTTGAAATGTCGTCTGCAAACTCTTACAATTTGGGTTAAACGCCATGGAACGCTGGCTTGAACGTCATTGAGTCACGGCCCCGTTGAATTGATTAAAACCCATGTGCAGTGGTCTCGTGTTATTTGAGGTATTGTTTTTTAACCACCAGGCCATGGGGGTTCCTCTGTTGCTGAGGTGAAAGGTCAACCTCGTTTTTGGAGATTGTACAGGTTCCAGACATCGTCTACTTTTTGTAATGGGAAAAGAAGGCCAAGAGTGCCAATTTGGTGGCATATTGCATCGCCACGGCACACACGAAATATCATGACGAAGTATCTTTCTCGGGGCTTGGTTGTGCTTCGGCTCGGATGGGAATATATGTATCTATGAATAAAGGTAACCCGAGATGCAAGCTTCCTCATGCAATGAGAACTTTATTCAAACCCCGGGTTACACCATGTTATTCCATTATCACATACATGCTTTGTCGACAAAAAACAACAACAATTTCTTAACTACATTTTTTTAATTGATTGAAATGATAAAAAAGTAATAGAATTACAAAGAATGTTTAAATGGTTTTGATGTACAAATGGCGGATGAATGTATAACAAAAAAAATCATTTGCATTTGCTTGCATGGTAACATGCATACATATTTACAAAAAAGATCCCGCATTGAGTAATTCGGTCGACGTGAAAAATATAATATAATTTGCGCAGGAATAATCACCTGTATATATTAAAATTGAATATCATTGAAAACGACGTAAATTCACATAACAAAAGCTAAAATCCATATTTGCTGGGAGTAAACGTGTCGATCGTGCCAGATGCCCGATAATTTCCACCATTAACCAGTTTATCTAGAACGGGATGCAACAACAGGCACTTAGTCTGATAGTCAGTAGATCAATGGATTCGCTTTTTATGCTTGGCACTGCGGGTGAGTTACTTTGTGTATGTGACAGTGTTAGGAAGTGGTACTGGGTTAGAGTCTCGGCCTCGGGGGACACGGAGGTTGTGGGTTTAAGTTCCCGTGAGTGACAGGGTCAACCACAATTCGACGTCTCATTATTTCGGATTCGGTGTTGTTGTTGGAATGTATCCATGAAAGAATAGTTAATTACATTTGCACAATCTATCTCTAAATTGATGTGAAAATACAGGAACTTTATAAGTGTTACACAAAAACAAATTGTTCGGAATGTGTTGATATCAATCAGCACTAGTTACATAGAGGCGAATATGGATATTCCTTTTCATAGAAGATTAAAAACATGTTATCATGAATCAGAATAAGGAGAAAATGACTTTTACAAATATAGTGCATCGTCGTTTTAAATAAAATATTTTACAAAACAATATAATGTCAACGTGATACATCTCTCTTTCTCTTATTCTTTTCCTATGTAACGATCATACAGATGTTTTCAAACATTTTGTTACGGCTTTTTGCTGGTTTATTTGATTTTAGCTTTATGCCGTTTTCAACAGTATTTCTCTCACGTCGCCGCGGACAGTGCACCTTACTTTGCTCCTTGTATTTTCTCACCAGTACTGAACAATATTATTTTCGAGCCTGAATGCTTTTCAATATAAAAATAAATGTTCAGTGAGGGAGACGAATTTACATTGTCGCATTAACCTCATCATAACGGCGAAATAGCTTCTGTTGGTGCTGGTTCTTCAACACAGTAACTCTTGTATTTCAAGTCGGACACCAGTTGAGCTTACGCGGCTTGGCATAATCATATAGAATAATTTCAAAATGTGATAATGTTCCATTCTTAACAATTTAAATTTCAAATTCTTTAATGGCATCATCGATAAAATCTGCCTATGGCCATTTACATGTACAATAATACAGACTATGGCTTTGGCAAAAATATTTATAATGAATAAACATTGGACACAATATACAAAATATGACATTTCAAGAATGGGATTACTATAAGAATTGAGTTGCCTGGTGATTAATCATGAAATAAAATTCACATTATTGTGAAACATTCGACATGTCATAGATTATCTCTATATCCTATACCAAAGCTAAACAATTCAAATTCGCAACTTATCATTTTATTGCTATTTTACCTATAATTGATTTAGTCATCTTTTGCTTTGGTTTCATTTACGTTGTGTCGGTCGGGATAGAACATCACATGAGTGTATCTCGAAATACGAGTTTTTGGAGGACGATTCGCCACATTTTGATTATACCAGGCAAACTAATCGCACGTTTTATACATGCAACCAAGTTCGTGAAATACTGGTTGTTTAGCGCATCCTCCATGTTCATGAGATAAATGATGCTTATTTCATCCTCTGTGTTGTCCTAATTGGCCTTTTCATAGGGGATTTTACGACAACAAATAGAACTACGTTAACTATAATCAAGTGTAGCCATCATAAACACGACATCAATTTATGGCCCTTGATTGGGTTTATTGGCATTGTACATCGGTTCATTACGTCTTTATTATCGAATAGTCCTTCTACACGGCTGCGTCTTTAAACATGATATTTCTGTGAGTTATGTCAGGTGAGTTATGTCAGGCATGCTTGTCTTTAAACATGATATTTCTGTGAGTTATGTCAGGCATGCTTGTCTTTAAACATGATATTTCTGTGAGTTATGTCAGGCATGCTTGTCTTTAAACATGATATTTCTGTGAGTTATGTCAGGCATGCTTGTCCTTAAACATGATATTTCTGTGAGTTATGTCAGGCATGCTTGTCTTTAAACATGATATTTCTGTGAGTTATGTCAGGCATGCTTGTCTTTAAACATGATATTTCTGTGAGTTATGTCAGGCATGCTTGTCCTTAAACATGATATTTCTGTGAGTTATGTCAGGCATGCTTGTCTTTAAACATGATATTTCTGTGAGTTATGTCAGGCATGCTTGTCTTTAAACATGATATTTCTGTGAGTTATGTCAGGCATGCTTGTCTTTAAACATGATATTTCTGTGAGTTATGTCAGGCATGCTTGTCCTTAAACATGATATTTCTGTGAGTTATGTCAGGCATGCTTGTCCTTAGTGGTTCTATTCTTATAATCAGAAGGCTTTAACATCAACAACGAAGATCGCAGAGGTGCCCATAGATGTAGTTGTACATCTCTGCAAACATATGAGCGATTACGTCTCAAAATACTGCACACACATGTGTATGTATATGTGTGTGTGTCATGTAATTCATTTTTTTTTTTGGAATGTTTCGACTATATGTAGGATATCATAAGTGTAACTTACGCATCTTGTGTCATTATGTCCAATACAATATTGTTTTTATTATTGTTCTACCAACTTAACTTACTCCCCCAGCTTTTAAACAGATAGCACAAAATTCTGTTCGTTTTGACTAGCCCTAATGTGTAGCTAGAAAAGGATTGTTTAGCTGTTAATTATGAAGCATTCATCGAAACAAAACTGTTTGTTCACCCTAACCTTCATAAAGCTTGGCCCGACTTCATGCTAATGCAAACAGGTGAGATCCAGGCCAGCTGCAAAGTAAATTGGCGTCTGGCCTGTGATCTAGCCTGTTTGCGACTCTGAGAATCTGTCTTCGTCGAAATAAAGCAGATATAAATATATTTAATGTTTTTGAAAGCAGACGACACAAAAATCTATTTTTATTTTTAGAAAGTTATCCAGCATTAAGACTCTAAGGGTTAAAGAAGTACTCCTGGTATTTCGGACTTTTTCTGCATCGGCACAGGGCAATTTACTATCTAGTCGCAAGATGCAACAAACACTTCATAACAAGATGACACCGTATGTGTAATTCAAGTTGATGAATACGTACCTTCCAAATAGATGAAGGTGCTTTATATCACTCGTGAAAATAGGCTGCGAAACGAGCTCTTTTGTACAAGTGCATTTATAAGATAATCTAATCCATCGGTTTTGAAACTTGTCCAAATGGAAAACTTCAGCAGACGATAATTATGATGTTGGAATACTTGTCAAAACATTTTAGTTCTTGCTAAAACGTTGTGACAAAAAGCGAATTCGATCTGATGAGCTGTACCACCTTCGGTCGCACTGCTTTTTTTTTTATTCTTTCTGCTTCATGTTTCTATCAAGTTGGCATATATGAAACACGTGTTGGACAATGTCTGTAAGGGGGCTGGTATATCCTTTTCGTCCATAGGGGAATTTCTGACAGGTCCAAATTCAAAGCAATTGCAGATGATAAAAATGTCAAATGAGCATGATCCTCTTTACTACATTATGTCAAACTCTTGTAACAAAAGAATAAGTTGCTCATGCTGAGCAATTTATCCGTTCGTCACTTTGGTTTTCTTTGCCTTTTTAGAATCGTGAAGTAGTGGCATTGAAACAAGTAAAAACAGAATTTACAATTAAAACACATTTTGTCGACAGTTTGTTACCTAAATAGCGTATTCATGCTATGTTCGGAGGCAAGTTTCCTCTTTCAGACGCGTTCTCAAAATGAGTCACAAATTCTACTCTCTTCAACAAACGTACCAACATTGTCATGCGAAGGGTTCATAATTAATTAGATTCAAGTTATTAATTGTTTTGAGCATTCGTAAGAAATTTCATTATTAAATTCGTCAGCGTGGATGTATATTTGCAGAAGCTGGGGAATGCGTTCAATGTCATGATTCTTTCCCTTATAAAACAAAACCAAAATTAAAAGCATTAAAGGAATATAAGAACAAAGAACATAATATAAAAGAATATAGAGAAAAACAAATAACTTTTCAGAAGGAAAATAACCCAAAAGAACTACTACTGTCTGTCATTACATAAGAGCCATTGTGAGACATAGAAGTTTATTGTCCATTACTAGTTATTATCTATGTTATAATCTAACGTGGATAAATGTACTGTAATCTACAGAACATACAATTTGTATAGCTTGTTAATTGAGACTATACTCCAATGCGTGTGGTCTCACATGCATGTGACTATTACTAGTTTACCTTTATATATCGAGAATCTATCTGTTTAAAGCCTGTACCACAAAGACATTCATAAAGATGCAGCAGTACTTATTTAGGAAAATTGTCTTCCTTGTATTGTCAAGCGACATTGGATCAATCTTGTTTTTAAAGGCACATAAAAGGAGACAAGTACAAATATGTTACTGAAAAAATATATGGAATTCTTTTATTATTGTTTTCCTTGTATTGTCAAGCGACATTGGATCAATCTTGATTTTAAAGGCACATAAAAGGAGACAAGTACAAATATGTTACTGAAAAAATATATGGAGTTCTTTTATTATTGTCTTTCTTGTATTGTCAAGCGACATTGGATCAATCTTGTTTTTAAAGGCACATAAAAGGAGACAAGTACAAATATGTTACTGAAAAAATATATGGAGTTCTTTTATTATTTTCATATAAGTCATGAGAATTAATTTACGAATGCATTGAGACCCTATTAAGAAGGCTTCTTTAACATAAGTTATTTTGTGCTTGAAATGCAGTTGTCTCCAATTCAATCATGTTTATCAACAAACTGTTTGTTTACATATTCAAAATAACAAATTTTGATTGGTAGGTTCAAAATATGTGTATCAACTGTCAAGGTCAGGGTGAAGGATCACACAATCTGAATTATTAACCTGGCTAATCCGTTTTTTTTCTCATTAGCTTTCACATTAAAGCTGTGCTGTTTTGGGGTTTTAGGTGATACATATTCAAATCTGACCCAAAGTTTACCAAATGATGTAGTTTGATAAAGCATTAATCTCCTTTTATGTGCCTTTAAGTGACCAACTCAAAGAAAATAGAAGACTTGTGTCTATCTCAAAAAGACTCGTACGTTTATGTCTCCGTATAAGAAATTGTCTTACTTACCATTTTGTGAATTGAAAGAAAACATGAGCTTTACCCTTTACCAACCGCCAAATGTTCGACTGTCCCAAATTGAAAGAGTTTGCAGACGACATTTCAAAATGTGATGAAATTGAAAAGTTATCTTCTGATAGGGCAGGAAACAGTGTGGGAAAAGGAGAAATTGCTCAGAACGAGCAATTTTTCCTTTTCCCACAATGTTTTCCAGAGTCGTCTGCAACAAGTTGGTCAAATGTCGTATTTGATTTGTAATGGGTTAAACCAACTACCTTTTATTCTTAGGTATACGCTACACCCTAGAACCTCTATAAGTATCTTTATTTTCTCGTGATATCTTCTTACCAGTATCGAGTTGTGTAGCTAGTCAAAACAAACTAGTATCGAATGTTACAGTAGACTCTCTATTTCTTGAAATCCAAGGGACATAATTATAACAATCGATATACAGAGAGTTCGACTTATAGATGTGTAGAATATAAATTAAGGAGAAGAACATTTCATTTCAACTGAAGCATATACAGATCATAGTTAACAAAGAATTAAACAATAAATTTATCATCGCAGACACTTGTAGATAAAGAAACAAAGAACACTGATTCGGGACCCCGTTTTAACTCAGACGTATAGCGAATTTGATAATTGATAGTTCTTGGTATATATTTTCTACTGTATGTTCCTTCGTTCATCTTGGTCGAATTCAACAACCTAGAAATGAATATTTAGAGCGTGTACTCTCTAATGCACACAATCAACGTATAACACATTTATGAGGATGCATTGTGATTTGCATCCGTAAATTGGTTTTTATAAATTGTATCGACGCCATTATATCATACTGATATGACCGACGTATAAAACAAGGAAATCTCGAATATTCAGCCTATGCGTGAATCCGTAAAAAGTCATAAATCCTTCACTGTTCAAAATATAATATTTCTCTAAAGTAAATTGGCGGCTGTCCTGTGATCTAACCTGTTTGCTACTTTGAGTATATGTACTCATCAAAATTAAACAGATATTTAAGGTTTTTTGAAAGCAGACGACACAAAAATCTACTTTTAGAAAATTACCCAGCATTCTAAGGGTTAAAGGGCGGAGAGGGGGTGGCATTATTCACCCTTTTCATTTGAATAAGATATTCACCACTATTATTCCGAGTTATTTTTAATGATGTCATGTAGGGTTATGTTAACACATGTTTTATTTTCCGCCTCAGGGGTTCCCGGGATTGCTGGAGAGCATCGGCGGAGGCTGTCTATGGCGCAGGCCGTCAGTCGGGTCTCTTTTTCTGTGGACGACGCGAGAAAGTCTATAGAGTAAGTATTAGTTTCTATATGGGGTTAACATCACGTCAACATTATTTCAGTAAAGCTGCGATGCCCGAATTTTTATAATGAAGAAAGACCTATACTGTATTTTCCCTTAAGGCTGATTAAGCCGTGTTGAACAATCGAAAGTTGGCAGACTCTCCGACATCAAAGTCCAAATGCCGTCAACTAATATTGAAATATTCATTTGCTTTAGGAAGATTTGCGCTAGTCAATAAATTTCCACCACCAAATGATAAGCTAAGAACAATGATCGAACCCGGGGTGCCCGGTGCCTTATATCCGACGCTCACCTTGTAGCTCTTGAGATCCAGAATGATTAGAAAAGACTATTTTGATAGTGTTGGTTTATACATATAAGACTTAGTTCTATTTAATTGTAATTAAACCATATCGCCTCAAGCTTGTGTTGATTTGAAACAGTTTTCTTTCATCTTCTGTTTTGTGGGAGTGACCTTTGGCAATTGACTTCAGAGCTCTAGCCTATTACACGTTGGTCCAGGAAAGCCGTTACATAACTGAAAAAAATGATGATACTGAGTTTAACAACATACAAAAAGCTCTAAGGATTTTGCAGAATACCCTAAGCATTTAGTTTTAAGATCGATTGCGTAACAAGTTCTTACAACTTAGATTCATCACTCTCGATATTGTTTCCTTGATAGATATCCCGTACTCGCGTCGAATTTGGATTTATGAAAGGTCGTCAGGCAGATCCCGCCACTCAAGGGGTTCGAACCCACGACGCTCGTATTCCAAGGCAGACCCTCTGCCCATGGACCACTGTCCACCGCAAGCATTACTGTACATTAGGGCTGGTCAAGCCAAGAAAGAACCATCGATATTCCAAGTCAGCATGGAGACTTCCTCTTATAAAAACACAAGTGTACCGCTTTCGTAATTTCATTCCACACAGAAATGGCAATGTAATTTCAAGCTCTAATCATATTGTCTAGCAGGACTCCTCACACATACATAGTCTCTTTATTTAACAATGGTTTCAAGCGCACAAAATTGTCAAATACTGAGTAATCTTACCAGCAAAATCCAACATTCACATACAGGCAAATCGTTATAACATCAACAGTCGGAGAGTTGCAATCTTGTACCCACTACTTTCTGTGCTCGTATATACAAAATGCAACCATTTGACAACAGTAGCATTCCATTATTATTCTCCTATTGTTTGAAATCAACACATCAATAATAAGGATATTCTCCCCGGGTTATCGTTCTGTTTATCGCTCGAATTTGAGACGAAAAATCAGAACATGATTCCAAGCCATTTCCGCTATTTACACAAGAATTCACAAAGCCATTTATAAATTATCCTTTAATGGAGCGGTTTTGATAAACAAAACAAAAAATCAGCTGATCGATTTTTTGACTAATTGATTAATTAACGAGTTTAATTCACCCATCTTGTGTGAACTATATAGCGTAGCGTTATCTCTGGTTGACTGTACGATTTGGCATACAAAGGTTCTTGGTATGAGACTCGATTTCTAGTTAAAGGTCTATCGCCGCTAATAAATGTTTACATGTTTTAAGCGTTTTCATTCGACTTTCAAGTTTCCTCCTCTGTGAATAATCTCCTTTAAAGGTAGACAACAAACCACGTGCTTAAATTCCTCCCTTGTATTCATAATGGGTTATTACATGAGATTAATGATGACACTAACACTGACAAATGTGAAACGTTTGTTTTTGACTTTTTGACTTCGTGACTTACCAAACCAATGCTTCCTCATACAGGCCACGTTGACCATTGGTGATAAGTGGATAACACAAATAAATTGTGGGATGCAATGCTTTTATTAAACTCAAATACTAAATTTAACATTGACTAATCGAGGGTCTAGTACTCACTATCAGTGGAAGTATTTATAGCATTTTAGTGTTAGCTCTTTACCAATGCTTATACGGTGGTGACAAGACAAACAATTAGTTACCGTTCCCCGCATATGCGAGTTTGTGATGGGTGAGTGTTGAGAGAAACAGCAAAAAGGCTAGGCATACACACATGTCAATTGATTATTTGAAATGAACTTCATTAGAACAAAAAAAGGTCTATTTGCTTATGGCAATCAATACATCATTTTGTCATAATGGTCTCTGTTGTATTTTATTTTTAACAACGTTCAAGCTCACCAATTAATTAGCATAACATTTGGATGTCGTTGCTACATACATGTATACATATTCATACATATACTACATCCATTCATAACGTATAAAGTCAATTTGATTAGTATCACATCACAATAGAGGGGTGGGTGAAGTCTCTAAATTCCGAAAAACGGATCGTATTTGCTAAAAACCGATATGTTCAGAGTCTAGATAAAACACTCCTTTTTTTCGGTTATTCATTTAAAACTAATTGTCATGTTTTGGCCATGTACGGTAAAAGTTTGGTAATATAGTTCTTCTGAGATCTCGATATTTCAGAAAAATAATTAAAAAGTTGTATTCGTTTTCTGCAGTGTTTTGAGAACACACTTTGCAAAAGCTAAATTAAAGGAGATGCGTGAATTATTCTGTTGTACGTCGTTAATTACACCAACACTCTCGACTAATTACGGGACATGACTGTCTAATTAACACAAACGACGAGAACTTTGTCCTCACGATGACCCAGTATTGGTGTCACATTTTACAATACTTGACCTCTCGATGATATACGGTTAACAATTGATACAAGTTTGATTGATAAACGTTAGTTCGAGCTCCATTTAAAAATATTTTCTGTCCTATCAGAAGATTATTTTTGAATTTCATCACATTTTGAAATGTCGTCTGCAAACTCTTTCAATTTGGGACAGTCGAAAACTTGACGTTTGGAAATGGTTTAAACGTATTTGTTTTGTTGCAATGATGTCCTCATCATACTTCATTGATGATATGTACCTTGTCGATCGTTATTTTCATACGGTCTCGAATCTAGTGCGATATACTTTATGATCATTGTACCAAAGAAGCCCATTTAGAAATCTTTAGTTTTGAGTTCTAGTGCAAAACTTTGCTAGTTAGAGATACACCTGGTAGAACACGGATGTGTTCCTGTATAGATGATAGTCCTGCAATGCCCTCACCGTGTGTTTTGAGAGCCTATTACGGGACTATTTAATTGGGATGTATGAACACAATGCCGTTTTCTCGGCTAGCTTTAACAGATTGTGTACTGATTTTCGGACGGTACTAGAACACTTTGCTCTGTAAAAAAATAAGACGATTAAAGTGTCAATTTTATTACGGATCTTTAGAGTTTGATTTAACCAACTTGGTATTTCAGAATATAGCTAAGGGGAGAAAACACTAAACTTAGTTATTTCACTAGAGTCTTGAAAATACCTGATTCAACATTAGAGTCAATGCGAATTTTAGACCCCCAAGGTAACAGGCATATGACCATGAACCATAGTTCGTACCCTTTGTCATACGTATTTGATTGATACTCGTCAAGAAGGGAAAGAGCAATCTTGAGTTTTCGAAACGTTTTGCAAATGGGTTCAATTATGAAGATACAGCTATCGTATTTTTCTCAGAGATCGCCTTGTCTGTGATTAGATATAATTATCTGGAGTGCCACATTTCAATCGTTTGGACATTAATTCAAGTCATTTCACTTATTGAAACCATCACCATGCACATAGCAATGCTTATAAAAGGCTTTTCTAGAAGCAACGAACGTTTACAAGACATACTTTCCCCACATTCTGGCGTTTTTGAGTACTCCTGTCAATACTATGGACTCCGTGCGCTTTCTAAAATGATTCGTTTCTTAGAGGCTCTTTTCTTTATTTACAGTGTATGGGTATCATTTCATTTCGTTCTTTTTACCATAGGTCGAATTGTGATGAAGTTGTATAGATGTATTATTTATGTATTATCTAGGACACATTAGGTTAAATTTTATTGTGTGTATGTGTCGTATTGGGAACCAGTGGCCCTTCTTTAAAAAAAAAACTAAACCTTTGGTGGTCTGTTTTTGTGATAAGAAGTTAGCAAGCGCACAGTGTCCATTATAAAACCAGAACTATTAAAAGTGGCTAGAACGTGGAGAATCAAGGCTTGTGCACGTGCGTTGCTTCTTTTGCACTGATAAAGAAGGTTATTGCATACCAACCAAAAAGCGACTTTATGCAGAAACGGACGCCGCTATAGATACGTTTATAATTTGTTGTGATTTTGCATTTTTCAGTGGTGGCGGCGATTCCGGGATGAAGGTGCGACGTGCTCCGAACGTCGGTCACAAGTACCACGCCATCAAGCGGCAATTTTCAAATCTACAAGACGCCCACCGGAAGTACCCGCCCATATCCAAGGCGTTCCGAAAAGCCTGCAAGAACAAGCCAAAGAAAACACCGCGCTACCTCTGTGGTCAACTGGTCAAAGGAATTCGGAAATCCTTGCCGATTATCGATGTCATCAAATCGTACAACATCAGCGAGAACATAATCGCTGATCTGGTGGCGGGATTAGCCGTGACGGGGTTACATTTCCCACAAGGCCTTGCGTACGCCCTTCTCGCGGGGCTACCCCCGATTATCGGAATGGTGTCGACGATATTTCCGGTTGTGATTTACATGGTGTTCGGTGCAGCCACATACACGTCCATTGGAACAAACGCAATCGTCTCGATCATTGTGGGCGACATGCTCACAGAACCTGTTATACAGGCCAACATTAAACAGATTGCGGCCGCGTCAGTGAATAGATCAATGTTGTCCAACGAGTCTATGTCGGGTGTGTTAGACGCCTCGGAGTCGGAAGCCGCGATGAAGTATAAGATCGCTCTGACAGCCGGTATGACATTTTACACTGGACTCATATTCTTCATCATGGCCATATTCCGGATGGGTTTTCTAGTGACGTATCTCTCCCAATCCTTCATGAGTGGCTTTACGACGGGTGTGGCAGTCCACATATTTAGTAGCCAGATTAAAACTGCTCTAGGCGTCAAACTTCCGCCTATTAGTGGTGTCGGTAAACTCGTCCTGCTGTACTATAACGTATTCGCCAACATCGGGACGGCGAATGTTGCGACTGTAATTGTCTCGCTGATCTGTGTCGTCATACTGCTCTGTGTGAAAATACTTCTCAACGAGAGATTGAAACTTAAAGTACCTATTCCCATCGACTTCATTCTGCTTCTTGTTGCCACGATCATATCACACTTTGCAGGCTTGCCAGACCGATTCGACATCATAAATCTCGGGAAGGTGGAGACAGGCATTCCAGCGCCGGAACTTCCGGCGTTCACCCCGTTCGGGACCATATTCGCCAAGGCCTTCGAGGTGGGACTTGTGACGTTCTTTCTAAACATCTCGGTGGTGAAGATTATCTCCCGGAGAAACGGAGAGGAGATTGACGAGAACGTCGAGACGAGCAGTTACGCCATGTGCAACCTCATCTCCGCTTTCTTCTCCAACATCCCGGCAAGTGTGGCACCACCGCGAGCATCGCTCCTCTCCAGCATGGGCGCCAAGACAACGCTTAACGGTGTCTCAACGTCTCTCATCATGCTTGTGCTGATTTTCTTCTGTGGGCAGTTCTTCGAGTCGTGTCCGCAGTGCGTTCTGGCGTCCATGATTCTCGTTGCGATGAAGGACCTTCTTAAACAGGTGACTGTGCTACCCAAACTCTGGAAGGTCAATAAGAATGACTTCACCACGTGGATTATAGCCGCGCTGGTGTGTATATTCGCGGACATTGCGTACGGGCTTGCGTTCGGGGTTCTCGTATCCCTCATCTCCGTCATCAATCAGAGTCAGCGTGGCTGGGTGTCGGTGATGGGAAAGGCGCACATGGAAGACCTGTACCTCGATAAAGACGAGTTTGCCGGAGTCCATGAGATTCCAAACGTGAAGATCATCCGAATGGAGGCTTCTCTGTACTTCGCGACGGCCGAGAAATTCCGACGGTCCGTCCAGAAGTGTGTCGAGTACGATGACGACGATGCGGTTAGCGATAACGAGACCGAGTGTCACGAAGAGACGAAGATCAACCACACGGCCGAGGACGTCGAGAGCCAGGTGACGGAGACAATGATTAAACATAACGTCAAAACCATCGTCGAGGAAGAGGACGAAAATGACGAGAAGGGAGAAAAACCTGACAAGAAGTGCGCGCAAAATGACGAGAAGAGGATCAAAGTTCTGATTATCGATTGCATTCCAATCAATTTCATCGACGGCACAGGCCTTGACATGCTGAAACTTGTGATTTTCGAACTCGGTTGTTTGGATATTACGGTGTATCTAGCGCGGTGCTCTCGGTACATGCAACACCTGCTTGACAAATCCGACATATACGACTTCCTGCCCAAGGAGAACGTGTTTGTCGACCTCCATGATGCTGTTCACGCAGCAGTCGGAAGTGACGTCACACATGATCACAAGGACATGGCTCACGCGGCACAGGCGCCCCGCCATCACAGTACGCATGGCAGATTTATGTCGTTTATTGTACGAGATGCAGACAAAGAACAGGCTTATGACCACTTTATGTCACGCCATGGTAGTATCTACCAACTTTAATTGCATTCCTCATTATATGTTTGGCGTAACAATGCAAATGCTGTTACCGGTTTTTGGCCATATTGGCAAGTTGTAAACAAGCAAATCGTTAATATTCAAGAGGTTTGTATATATACCCTATTAAGCACAGAGCCAATCGCAAAATGATTTGGATCGAAAAGTACGTTTGTTGTTTGTGGAACGACTTGAACAAGTCAATATTGTTTCTGGACATTTGGCGTCAGTTAAATAGCTAAAACGCAGAAAAAGTTGTGAAATTTACACACGTGTGTTTCACACGTTTCTGTATATGTTCCTCTTATTGTAATATATATTATGTGTTCGGTTCTTGTAAAGTATATTATCAATCTACGCATATTCAAAGATGTATACATGAAAAAATGATAAAATTGAAAACCCCTAACTTTAGCAGTACTCTATGAAAACAGCTTCGATACATAAGTACATGTATAGGAGAAAAAAGAGTAAATGACTGCAGTAAATGATGTACTTTACATGCTCTACTGAAACTGAAAATTATAGTTCCTAATTACCCCCAAACGCTTTTGACACGATTTATGTTCTTTTGAAAAATTGTTTTATTGAGACAAATAATTAATTAGATCCTCATTTAGATTTACTGATCGATTTCGATTCAATTCATTCATCGTTGATACGTGCAGACCGCTGTGATTTTATCGGGAAAACATTTGAAAAAGTTGCAAACGCCAATTAAACAACTACAATTTACAAAACAGAATTAAAGCTGCGTTTATGGATTCTCGTCTGCCAGCGTTCTCATGAATTCACCTATATTTGCTTGTTATGCGCGATTTCTCCTTTTGGTAGAGCGAAGAAAACGATTGTGATTTCAACATGATCATGGCAGATAAAGGCTGTACATGTATATGAGTTCTTGTTCCGCAACATGTCGGTCAATTAACTGCTTACTAGGCACACAGACGTGTCCGAATAGCATTGAGACGTCTTTGCAATCTTAAGTGTTCCCACTAGATTTGCACCAAGAATCCCCAATGCCTATTATTTCGGTCAAGACGATTGCATCCTTGCTCTGGGTCATCAACAACAAGCTTAATCCCATTCTCGTTCAATATGTAAGTTACACGCGGGAGCTTGACTACTGGTCTCCTGTGTCATAATTTCGTCAAGTGATAAGACAGGGTACCACCTGGAAAGCGCCTGCGGGTACCATGTTTCTTGAACAAGGCCAAGCGACAAGGCTTTTTGTTAAACATGAGTAAGATTTGCGCACTATTTCAAAAGCCTTAACGTTCAAGAAGTTTGAAAGAGGCGTCCAAATTGTTTTTCGTAATGATACGGTATAATTGTATTATGCTATGCATTTAATCCTTAGAATGCTGAGTAGTTTTCTTAAAATAGATTTTTGTGTCGTAGTCTTTCCAAAACCTAAAATATCTGCTTAATTTTTATGAGGAAAGATTCTCAGAGTAGCAAACAGATTAGATCAAAGGCCAGCCACCAATTTTCTTGGCGGCTGGCCTTGATATAATCTATTTTCATAAGCATGAAGTTGGTACCAGCAGTGTAAGGGTTGAAACAGAATTGATGCCGATAAAGCAAAACATCCAAGACAACTCCAATTAACGTGATCATTCAATGTTGCACTTCAAGCAAGTGCTATGTCGCATTTCTTTTCAAAAGTCCTTTACATATGAGGTAATTTAGTAAAACTATATTGCAAAAAAAGGGGGGAAAACGTTGTTAAAAGTATTCTCGTCCAATTAAGAGGGTCGCTTTACGTTTTTAAGATTTAGTTAACCACAGAAGAGTTGTCCATACCTTGAAGTTAATGAAAATGTTCGACATAGAGAGCATTCGACGTATAGATGTCTCGGAAACATAATTCGGGATCCCACATTTACCTCGACGTAAATCGGAGTTCGAGAATCAGAAGTTCGAGTTATGGATATTCTACTGTATCTTAATTGTATCTCACCGTCACCTACGATATGCCTTAAGAAAGTTAGAAGAAATCATTGTTTTTATCGAAATGAATATCTGTTTCCTTTTGATGCGATGATTTCTATTTTCTTCCCAATATATGAAAGAGACAGTAATGGACATACTATTTTGTCGTCTGCTGTTGCCTTCAATTTTAGCCAATCATAGATTTCCATTCGAAGACGTAACAGACGGCTGAAAAGACCGCTGGGACAAAAGAATTGCATGGAACGGGCTAAATGTCTAGCGAAGGGAGACGTTGGTTATTATCACTTATAGTAATCCACGGCTGCTGTTGCTTCCAGTTTGGGGCAAATTAAACACCTTGTAATTTAATGAACTGAAATTTATTGCCGGTACATCTCAGTTTATTGTTTATAATGTACGTGTATAATCTAATAGGCCATAGGCCTTCTTCGCTTAATCAATGAAATAGGCCTTCTTCACTAAATCAATGTAATTGATATTGAAATTGATTTTTTGGGCCATTTGCTGATAAACATACGCAGACTTTATATATATTTTCATGACCAATAAAAGTACATATTCTCATATAACTTGTCATTGCTTTATTATCCTATAAGAATGCCTCTATTTCATTGTGGTATCACGTCAAAATATTTTGACATGGCGGTAAATCCCAAACAAAAATGCAAATACGCTTTCTGGCACTACTATACCTTGATTGCTAGCCGATGTAAATTACAAAAAGACTGGTCTATCAGCAAAACGTTGTCAATCATTAACATACATGTTGCTAGCCGATATAAATTACAAAAAAGACTGATCTTCGAGAAAATCTTTGTCCACGAGGGTTGACATACATGTTGCTAGTAGGCAGATGCACAATACAAAAAAGACTGATCTGCCAGCAAACCTGTGTCGACATAAACGTTACCAGCCGACGTAAAATACAAAAAAGGCTGATCGGCCAGGAAAACGTTGTCAACAACTGTTAACATAAAGTCTCTAGCCGATTCACAGTACAAAGACTAATCTATCAACAAAACGTTTTCCGCCAGTGTTAACATACATGTTGCTAGCCGATTCATTGTACAAAGACTAATCTATCAACAAAACGTTCGCCACCAGTGTAAACATGCATGTCGCTTACCGTTTCACAGTACAAAGACTGATATATCAACAAAAACAGGTCCACCAGTGAGACAATACCATTTGCTAGCCGATGTAAGTCCATTTACGCCGAGAAAAAATAACCATTATTATCTAAAGTGGCTGGATTCTTAAAAATTCTTTTTCGTACCGGTGTAGGTCAAATTGTTTTAATTGACCCTACCTAATTGGAATATGTTGAATACATATGTATAGGATATTAACAAAATATATGAAAGTTGTAAGAATTGTCTGCCAAATTCTCGTAAAGTGAGCTCCATTTTTTTCCTCGTCGTTATGGTTTACTCGGTTATCTCCCTTCATACGGTACTTGTGTTGTGATTTAAATTCTAACAGAAAAAATGGATGAAACAATTAAATCCTTCTATCAAGGGATTACTTAATAAATACTGAACTATAAATCTTGCAATTGTTATATAGTATGACGTAAATGATAATAAGCCTTTGCCAAACAATTTTGCTTGTATATTAAAGACAAAAGTAAAGATAAGAACCTTTTTCGGAAAAAAACAACCTAATCATGAAAATTATTCATTTCTATTCTATATGAAATAGTTATTGAAACACAGTTATATCAGAACGCCTCTTTTTTATTAATCTTACAACTTAAGTAGGTCGTTGATCATTTATCTTTTAAAATATCTTATTTTTTTAGTGTTTTCTTTTTTTTTTATATTACTATTTAAAAATATTCGATTTCAGAATTAAGAAAACAATATAAAAAGGTATCATTATACATGTCCATCAATACATAAAAGTATTTATCTTATGTCTTAATTCTCCTATCATGTTAAATACCTTGGCAAATTTCATCTGTTTTGCAGAAAGGCAGAATTACTAGAACTGATAAATGTCTAACAATTTCTGGTCTTCATTATGCTATATTATATGGATATTGCTATTAACTGGAACTGTTTTTGCAATAAAAGATAATGGAATGCACTATGAAGTACTTGTACTTTTTACAGTAGCTTAATTCTTTTCCCCCTGATTGAACACAAGAAAATGTTAGGTATAGAAACAAAAACCTTATCTCAATGTGTGAATACATAAAGCGAACTTTCATTACAAAACTCAAACTCAAACTCAAAGCTCTTTATTAGGCATGTCGGCACTTTATGTGCCTATGGCCAATACATATACAATATAAAACATAATACAACATGCATGAAAACATGAAAAACAATTTGTAATACATAGAGAGTTAACAATAATATTTTTCTAAATTAAGTTACATGTTTTCTCTATTGCAAACCAATACTTGCTAATCTTGATTCGCATTAGACAAATTAATTATATTATTTCTTAATACTAAAGATTCCTTGATGAACTTACATAAATTCATTTGTATTTCAATCTTTGAAGACGCCATTATGGATAAAAATAATGGTAATGAAGGAAATGTGCAATTTAAATATTTAGTTCTCGAATTTCTATAGGCTGGACATATAAGTTACAGTTCTTTTAATTAATTTGTTTAACTTTGTATGGTTGACAAACGGGGACCTGGTGAACGATGCACTTTGTTTTTGATAAATTATCACTCCAGGTTGTATAAAAGTTTCAACAATATGATGTTGCCGAAAAATAGAACAAAGAAGTTCCGAAACAGTGATTTCTTCAATTTTCTCTTAGATGTGTAGTTTCTTGAGCTAGTCTAAACTAATGAATATTTACGCGCCTAACTTAATTAGTATTGCTTGAAAAGTCACCAGTTAGGGCCATAGTTAATTAAGTATGATAAAATCATATTCCTTGCTTGGTAAGCATACACGTATCATCTTTAATTTGGGAACAAATAAGCAGTATACAAGTACAGTCATTGTACGAAATGCAATATCTATCACAAATGTTTTCTCTGGAACTATCATTGTCTTGGCATGTTTAAATAGTATCAGACAATAAAGCTTATCTTCAGTATTAAGAGAATCAAGTCCTTTTTTAAATTCTTAAACTTAAATCCAATAATGCTAGTAGGCCGAGGGTCGCAATCATCCAACTGTGGCGAAAATGTTCTTCTTTCAATGTATTCGTATAAAATCAGTTCTTTAAATGTAAATGATTATCTCCCTTTAGCTGTAAATTAGAATGGACTATAAGTACATCTTAGAAATAAAATTTCTGTCTTCTTATAAAAGATTTATGTAAAAGTATTCAAATATATTTGAGAAACCATCAGAAAGACAAGTACAATATACGTTTTTACTCTTAAAATCCTTCATTGGCATTCTTGAAATAGAAAATGACAAAACGGCATTTATTCTCTGATTTGGTCGTGATCGAGCCAAATTGCATTATGATTGATTGTATCAAATGCCTTGCGGAAATCAACAAAGGCACAATACATTTTTCTATTTTGTACATTTATTACATGATTCATAATAGATGATAATACAAAGATACAATCAGTCGTACTTTTACCTTTTATAAAACCAAATTAAAAATCATTAAAAATATTACTTTCGGCCCATTCCCGTATTCTGGTATCTAAAATACAAGAGAAAATTTTAGCGAAAATGCTAGTAAGAGTTATTCCTCTGTAATTAATTACGTCATCGAGGTCACCTTTTTTTGGGAACTGGAACAATAATACCCTTGTCCATTCTAACGGATATACAATTTACAAACATAAAGTTAAAGATTGTACATAATAGTGGTGCTAAAACATCTTTACACTCAATAATTATTTCGCGAGTTAACAAATCGATCCCACGGCTTTAACCCATCTTTAATGATTTCATCGCATGTAAAACTTCATCTAATGAGAATTCGTAATTAAGCTCATCAATTGATACAGATGCATCTTGGTTACTGTCATAGTCATAATTGCAATTTGTTTCAGTAAATAAATTTGTAATCGAATACATGTCCTTGAATTAATTAAAAAACTTGGATTTACTCAATGAAGTCGGGGTACTATTTTTAGTTTTGAATTTCTTTAACTCTTTCCAAAAAGACTTCGCTCCTGACACTTGCTCACTAGACCTGTCAGGATTATTCTTTCAAAGCACCAGATTGTTTACCCACGTGATTAGCAAATAAATATGAAGAAATCAGTTTCTTTTAGTGGTTGTTTTCGAGATCAACTCATATGTTATGGTGGATGGGGGTGTCACAAACGTTTTTAACTGGGTAAAACTGTTTTTATTTAAATATCAGTTTTCATGATTTTTTCTCCTTTACATACAGAATACAGAATTGTTATATGGAGGGTGTTTCCTTATTTCCCTGTTTTGTTTTTCACTAGCATTCAAAATATCCTGTTTGTCCATTCATTCATTTAGCCAATCACGCTTTATCATTAAAACGGCAGGGCTGGCTTAGGCAAGACGGGACGAGCACCTCGGTTCTGGCCATTTTCTGAAAACATACGTAGGATGGTTTGTGTAATAGGTTAAAAAAGCAATGAAACTTCGTTTTTATCATATTTTTTTCAATCATCTTCAAATGAAATATACTGTTATAAATGCTGCTAGGTAACTGTTCAAGGGTTTCCTTTTTTGTAATTGTTTGTTTCCATATATCCATATATCCATCCATGATATCCATATCAGTTTCATGACTTGATCTTTCGTTGTTTCTTTTTTATTTTTTACTTTTTTTTTAAATCAAATTATCTTTATAAGGGAAAACTGTTAGCCTACGTTTGGAATTGGGGTTGTTTTTGGGAGTCATTTGATAGTTGACGTTACATTCGCATGTGTATCACGAGACCCAATCCGCAAGATCGGTCTTTAATATAATGGTCTAACCAATTGACAGATAAGACGGCTCGAAAATCCTTAGATAGAGACCAACGTCACGTGAAACCACTTAGAAAGACATAACGTCACGAGTTTATACTATTAGATGATGACAAAATCCAAAGATGGATGCTTTAAACATGGATGTCATATTGGTATAAGGCTTAAACGATATACAAATATACATCTGAAACCCGATCCGGCCTTATTAGAGGAATCCAATAAGATATCTGCATGGCTTTCTCCAGGTTCGTTGTCAGGATCAATAAGTATTTCAATATTTAGATCATGGTCTAAAAGTGACAAAGGCAATTACTATATAGAGGTATTTCTTAATTGAATGGTATGTACAAGATAAGCGTCTATTAAGGCATTAGAACAAGTAGAATATACTCTTTGAATGGGAAAGGTTATGGGACACGAATAACATTCTTACGCATCTAAAATCAAAGATATTTACGTTCAGTGTCTCTGTGTCCCCATAGACTATGCGTCATGTTCTGGGGTTGACACATGCCTGGAAAAAACAAGGTCATGAGTTTTATCTGTCGTGCATTTTTTATTTCGATAAAGATTGAAAGCATCAACAGAATACAAAAAAAAATGCAAGGTTATAAATTGGGCACCTTTGTGATTTACAGAAGAGACCATTGTGTAAAATTGTTGTCCCATGTTTTCTGCTGCGAATACGTTTAGAAACCGTCTCCGGATTTTGATAAAGCGTGTAAGCTGAAGCCTTGCTGATGCTGTAGGACAAGCAGTGATGAGAATTTTTATCGTCATACTTCACTACTTAAAAGTTCACCAGATATTTGTTTCTTTGTTGTTAAACCCTGTTTTAAGATTGTTTATGGTTTACGGTGTTGTCATAAGTTACCCAGAATAGCACCTTGGGTAACCAATAATACCACTACTTTTTATTCTATTTTGTGGAGGATTTGGTATTAAACGTCCTGGAACGAACCTTGCGGTATATCATATATATGCTTTTTTTGAACCATATGTCAAAAATAACATTTTCTTAAAGAACATGGTCAGTCATCGAGGATTTAAAAATAGCTATGCCATCATTAGTAGGCAGGCTGCAATAGACGTTTCGATTAGGGACTGAAATTTGAATTTTCGGTCTGTTTTGTATACTTCAGTCTCCCTTTCTTGTTCTTTTTTGTCTTTTATTTTTTTCTCCTTCTTCATTTTGTTCTTCATCTTTTAAGTTTACTCCTTCCCTTTCTTCAACTTACCCAGTCTGCACCTTCGAATGTCTACAACAAAACCCCTTTCCTCATACCCCTCTGGTGGTAAAGGGATGGTGTTTCCAAATCTCACAGTGTTGGGTCCTGTAGAATAAACAAATGTGTGTTTATTACCTCATTACTGAACCGTCTATAGGAATGACGCTTGTCTGGTTTGTCATATCTAAAGTTTGACAAAGTAGGGGGGTTCTTATTCATAAAATTGTCCATAGGTATGCCTTTTTTCAAATGTTAACTTGCATGACCAAAAGGAGTCTTCGCAAGATTGTTTTATTAGGCATACAGACGAACGATCAAACGAATATCTTTTTATAAGTGACATGTGTTAATATAAAGGTAAGCTTCAATTAGACAGTTTAAGGCTGAACAACATGTAAATAGTTTGGTTTCATAGCTTCTGCAATTTGGCTCTGTGGCCCATTGGCTAGAATATACAACTCAAAATAAAGTTGACACACTCTGCATACGACCAATTCCCAATGACGGCATTTGAATTTTCGCGAGAAGATCCTGTTTGACTTGGGGAATGCCAATGGTCTTACCAGGGCAGTCAAGTTTTAGGTCCTCCCCTTTGTTTATAAAATTGACATCACAACACAGCAGCAATACTGTTAACGAGATGTTAAGTGATAAAGTTAGTCTATATTGTCAACCATAAGTAATCAAATGTATTGCCACCTTACCAACAATATGTATCATAAAGTGTGTTTTCATACAATTGCTGTTCAAAGCTGGTTATATAAGAAACTCATCTTCAGATTTTTCTTTGAGGAACAATATGTAGAAAAAATCAGAAATTGCCCAGCTTGTTCTGCAAAAATTGATGTATATAAACATTATTGTAAAAAAGAACAAAGGATTTCCAAACTTCTTTCAAATGACTAAGGTTGCAGGAAATGAAGCCCTTGATTTCAAATATTTCCCAAAATGTCTGGTTTCCGGTTCATTTGGCATGTTGTATTCTAACATAATGACCACCCTGCACTTTGGAAGATTAATAAATAACTTTTCAATGTATATTTGTGTATACGATATTTTGTATTACTACAGCCTTAACTGAAATATCTAGGTGATAACCGGTGAAACTCTGTTTGGGATAAATGAAATAACAAGCCATATTGAATTGAAAAATGGGCATTTTATTTCAATGCCGATTTATGATATTCGTAGTATTATGCAATATAACACAAAGTAGATAGACATGCACATACGAATATAACTTGATAACCCAAATGTACATCCGGGTAAATGAAAACAACCAACATGTACATTTGGGTTAACGTAAAATACCAAAATACATTTTCCATGAATTTATCCCATATCTGGGCAACAACAAACCGCCAGCAATTAAATCTCAAACTTTCATCCTTCACACAAACACCTAGTCTATGTATTTATATATAAAAGAACAAGTGACAAGAAGTGAAAATGTAAGGGAACAGGCTCCAACTTGTACTTTGAAGAGGAGGAGGACTGGGAGGAGGTGGTTAATTATGAAAATGGTTGAAACTAATTAAATGTAAAATATTTTTCTCCTCTAAACTCTCTCTCTTCAATACTCTTTAACGAATGACGTCATTAAGATTAGGATGTGGTATAGAGAAAAGTGTTGATTCCAATATTACTTCTGGTGGTCCAAAATGAGGAGCCTGTCTCCACACAAAGTATTTTACTCACATAAAATATATTTGTAAAAGGACATAGTTTATTTGAATCATAGCAAGTGTTTTATTTCACCCATTTTCTGAATAGTACAATACTTAAAAGCTCTTGAAATTCACATTTTCTTTATCTTCTATTACTCTTTATTATCACTTATTTAAAAAAAAACTTGATTAATGTATTTCTTAACATCGCAACGTTTATCTCATATAATTTGTATGTAGTTATTTTGATTCCAACTTTCAAGAATGAATTTCGAATAGAATAAATTTGGAGATCTCCAAAGACATAGCTTTCGAGTGATATAAACTCTACATCCAAACTTTGTTAATTTCTTCTGATTGTGATAAATTTCTAGAGACTGTAAAATGGTCTTATTAAGATTGCTCAATAAAAGAAATTTCTTCTGTTACATATTGAAATTGTATGGGGTGCTTCAGCGAGCTGGTACATTTAAGAAAGACATGTTTCTTAGAGGTAGACACGTCTGTTACATACTCATTTATGTATTGAGGGTCGTTCACAGTAAACCAATTTTTATACATCGAACGAAAGAATCATGACAATGAATGAAACCGAAAAGGTATTACATATGTTGTTATTCAAATCAATCCTTAAAAGTGCATGTTCAAAAAAGAAACTTTGAAGTTCAAGATGAAATGTTGTGGAACAATACAAGTGTTGCAATGTTGTTTGATATAGAATTAAAATTAGCGATTGAGAGCATTAGTAATTGAAATTCAGGAGCGGTCAACATTTCTTAGTATATAAACGTTTATATACGGTAGATCTCAAAAGCAAGTTTAAGCAACGCCACGCTTACGCATTAAAAGTGTGTTTGCAACAGTACAGCCGTCGTGTAGTTTTGAAAAACACTTGAACTTCCAAATTTGCTTACATCTGTAAACAAGCAGATATAACTGACTTGAAAAACTATTGTAGTGAGAATTGTGTACATTGTGATCGCCACATCGGTCTTTACCTATATATAATACATAGGAGTTGTGAAAAGGGTTGCAAAACTCTTTGTTTTATCAAAATCCGTCAATGCAATCATGGGAATGTCATGGGGAAATTTTACGCAGAATTTTGTGAAACTCTTTGCGGTTTTTGATTGCATTGACGGATTTTGATAAAACAAAAAGTGTTTTTGAAAAGAAAAATCATTCCTAGACACGCTGCAATAGAGGTTTTTGAGATCCTGTCAATTTTAAGTGACTTTTGGGTGATTTATCGGAGCGGGTGTCAGATCGCCGTTGTATACCTTTTCTCTTATATAGTATATAGAGGATATATATTATCGAAGATTGTTTCAAGCACCTGTCGTTAACCCTATATCAAAGACTGACGTTGCGATGTCCCAATGTCCTCACTACCACTTTTATACGAAGTGTGAAGAAGATGATAAATTGCTGTTGTGACTTTCGAAATACAGAAAACACATTTCCCAGCATGTTTTGGACCAATCCAAAACCAGAAAGAAATATAAAGTTGAATTACTGCATGTTCATTGTCTGATGATTTCATACGAGGTTGATTGATAATTCATCTCAGTTGGACAATACTGCTGTTGATTAACATAATGCAGAAGGACTCTGAGCATGTCAAGATAAGTTGAGTAAGGGTTTGTTCTTAATCTCAGCCTTTCATGATATTGACCACAATCTATCTACATCCACATTCAATGGAACAAATATTTCTATATTCCGACACCCGACTACAGAGAATGAGGGGGTATTACAGGACTATGGAACGTAGATAGTAAGGTTAAATTGATTCTTAATCTTCCAGATTCATACACAAATGTTCCACCAATCTTTTCTTTTGGCAGTGACAATTTACCTACACTTGTGTCTCTTATTCTGAAAACAGATTGATTGACTGACTGCAAAAGGTTCATATTGTTTTTACAATCAACACAGATAGACTTTTGGATATTCAGATCCCCATTCAAAGTGACATTTTCATCTATATAACCCCGTCTTTAGGAGCAAGTATATAAGTTGCAACGATTTGTCATTGTATGAAAAAGATCTTTGCTATTGTTTTACATCACAATCCTGGCCAAGTTCCTGTGATAGCTGCTAACCAACACTTTTTGCCATGGAAAAGCAATTGCAATGTCATTGGTAAAGACAAAATAGTCATCGTGTTCGTTGAACTGCATATAGAATTGGCTACTCACAAATCAAATTTACAAGATAGTGGTAAGCTGACAGTTTGGTAGAATCAGGGATTGCCATTTCGGGTACAGTAGAATCGTATTTTCTATTATCAAATGCTACAAGACATAGAGAGATGGACCAGTTGTCATCGCGTTGCCTGTCTAAGTTGATCCATGATTCATATGGAGTATATGGTACAGGGGCATGAGCAGTTAATCAACGTGAATTAAGCTTTGGCGATTGGCTGTCATGCAAAACAAAAAATTCGAAGTCTTAGGTACTAGTATCCTTACATGATTTTGAAAATGGAGCTGACCCTTTTTAGCCCATACAGTCTTTTAGAGAACCCAATTGCGATTTGTATTGTCCAGCTTAAACCAAATATAACACCGCGGGTTTTTTTTAATACCAATTACAATAGCAATTATACTCGATGGTTGCTGATTAATCTCAGAGATATGTTTTTGAAGGGCAAAGTTGCCCATAAATCCTCTCAAGATTTACTGCATTAGCCATAGATCATGCTAATTAATATGCAAATGCTGTTATCAAGAGCAGATATGGAGCTATCGATGAGACTTGATGTGTACTGCTTTTTGCAGTTGTAAATGTTACATGTAGACATTGAAGTTATTTTTTCCAATATGTTTTGTATTATAGGTAAAATAAACTTCTGAATGATATGGACAATGTTTGTCTTTGCGAAAAAAAGAGATAAACGAAGAAATGAGTCTGTTTGCTATTCTAGTCGAGATTTGAATTGATTTGTATTTACATGTATGCTTATATATCATGAATCTTTTTAAAAGCTTTTGTTCAAGATCTTTTGGTATTAAGTTGTTGAAGTGAAGCTATTGAAAGGTTCCATTCGTGTAAAGACAAAAACAACTACATACATTACATCTTCTCTGAACCAAAATGAATCAATGAGATGTGCTGTATACATATGTCTAGGCTACTACCGAACAATGATAAAAAGGAACACAATTAAAAAAATCCAAACTCGTCTTAATTGATATCGTAAAGGAATTGAAATATTGCATCGAATTCAATGCCGTTTTGATAGGGGTTTGATAATATTGTCCCGGGCACCTTGATTGTTTTGGGTTTTTTTTTAACAATCAACTATTGGGGTCTACCATCCATTCGATTGTACTTTAAAAAGTATTTTAACAAAGTGCTGTGTACTGGTAGTATCTCTATACATCAAATAGTCCTTTGAACTGTGTAGATTGCGTTTTGTCCTTGGGTAGATAGCCTTACTGCTGTAATATACATGCATTAATTAACAGACAAAGAAGGAAACGTTAATACTGAACGCTGATAGCTTTTGTATCGATTGGTAGAATCTCAGAATCAATAGTGCAATAAAGGGGGAATTTTATTTCTGAAAACGAATTGGGTATAGTTCATCTGTCCATCTATATGGCATTATTATAATGTATTTCCATTCCATGCAGACAACGTTGTAGCGTTCTCTCATGCATAAAAGGGGAGGGCAAATTATAGGAATTTCTGGACGGCACAATAAGAAATTGCCTGTTTTTGGTTTAATGTTTATTTCCTCTGGAAACAAAATATGATAGTTTCACAATAATCAAACATTTGTGTGCAAAATTATCCCTAAAGTACATGCACATATTTTGATATATTTCTTCAATATATTTCCATACTAGTTTGCAATGTGTTACTGGCATCCGCACTTTAGCTTCAGTCATACAGTAGAACTATCAGCTTTGTCAGTAATTGGCCGTATCAACCACTTCAGTAAAATAAGCATTCAGAAGAGCTAACCATTCCGGTAAAAGGGTAAGCAACAAATGGACAAACGATTGTGTGAAAAGACATTATTAAGATTGTACCAATCTTATCTTACCAGGGAATGTGTTAACTGAGAACAAGTCTGGTAAAACTGATGAAATTCTATTTAGATAATGCCTGTATTTTTAATTTGTTCCAAAACAACACGTGCATTTATTTTGCATTCGTTTGTTCCAAAGTCAATATGAGACTTTCTCTAAACTAAAACCATGTAAATCCATATCTCAAGTGACTTTTCTATAATATGTTTCAATAAACAGACGCTCACACAGATGAAAGATGGATCTGCTCTTATGCGAAAATAAAAAACATTAGCAAGATGCTTTAATATACTACATGGGTAAAAGTGAAAATACTGAAATTTCAAGCTAGGGGCCTGGGGGCCGCAGGGCCCCCGGTGGGTACAGGGCAACGCCCTGGCCGGACGTTTTTAGCAAATTTTCACTAATTCCTCCCCGAAAATATCCAAAAGCCACATACCTTCGAAAGATATGTCCATTCTCTTTCGATATGATGCGGTTACAACATCGGGCATCGGACACACAATTCACATTTGCGATATCAACAATAAATATTCAATGTTACACGTTTGGAGTCGGCTTTTTCTAATCGGAGTAAATAAATAACGTAATCCCATTGGTTGTCAAAATTAATTCGATTGATTCGGCAATTATCATTGTTTTCTTAACCAATGGGATGACGTTATTTATTTACTCCGTTTAGTGAAGATAACAACAACAATTTGACCTGCCCCATCAATGCGCTTTAAACCACTCGATTTGACCAAAAATGGTAGCAGAATGAACATACAATCGATGACAATCAATTTCACAATGTTTTATCAAGGTATTTGTGATATCTCTTGATCACGTGGTTCCCAGCCCTGAAATCCTCGATTTTCGGATAGCTCGAAAACGCATTATTTTCGCTACGTGACAAAGAATTGTCTTTACCTGTGTTTCTTTGGGCAACACGACCTCTGGTCGGATTTTCTGCGTTTTGAGAACCGTTTTGTTCATCTCCCACTTCCCTAGGATGCATTGTTTTTAAATCAATGAACGGTATCGGCCATTTTATCGTCATAATTGTTTGGCAGTATCGCTGATATGGGAGATAATCCTGTTCGATTACAATTATTTCTAAACCGGAAGAAACGTCGGCGCACGGTTTCCCAATGTCTTGCGATCGGTTATTGTGCGTTATCAACTCTAATCAAAGTACAAGTAGAAGAAAGAAAAAAACATTCTTTCAATTGCGTTAAATAGAATTAACAAAGTAACTTTTTGAAAAATGAGGCCTTTTCGAATAGTTAGATTTATCAATTGCTGTACAAAAACTGGTCTCTGACAACTACCAGTGCTTTACTCGAATATTCATTATTTCTATGTCAATCATTTTTCATATTTTTATATTTCGCTTTGTTGAAAGGTGTTCGATGACATCTATCAAATATGGTAATACAAAGGACGGAATAATATTATTATTGTTTGCGTCAGATTTCGGTCTTATTTTCTTTAGTGGCACTTATGTTATTAGAATCATCAATGGCAAACACATTAGAAATAACGAAACTGCTTTATAAATAGTCAACCAGTATAACTTGTTTTTTAGCACAGTCGACAAAGGCTTGTTTAGCTTTACAAAATTGAAATTACAAAGGAGCGACCCTTGTAAAATGTAATAATTGAGATGGGTATTTTTATTTATTCATTATCATTTTTCTTTTAAATAATTTGATTTTTAAGTAGTCCCAAACATTTGTACAAATATACAGTTGGGTAGCTAATTACCTCCTATAAGACGTTATCCGTTTGAAAGATCCATCATCTAAATACACCGTCTTTTAACTCGTTCCAAAGTTTGTCAAGTAGTATTCGCCTCAAAGAAGTTCACAATCTTAATCAGAGACATAGAAATGTTATCTATGTCTCTGTCTTAATGCACTCTTAACTCATA
Organism: Cerastoderma edule; assembly: GCA_947846245.1. Classification (NCBI taxonomy): domain Eukaryota; kingdom Metazoa; phylum Mollusca; class Bivalvia; order Cardiida; family Cardiidae; genus Cerastoderma; species Cerastoderma edule. The sequence goes on from OX401406.1 coordinate 22,760,328, forward strand.
CTAAATACAGGTAGAACACTTTTTGAAGTATTGGATTTAAGAATAATAGTTCCTAGCTCTGATAAAGGACTACCAGCCCTCACGTCGATTTTTTTCCTTCTTAAGACATGTACATATTAACCGACACGGAATTTCTGACAGATACGTCATCAAAGTGCTATTTTCTTGGGTGTACCTTTTGTACACTATAGACCCTAATCACGCCTCGTTTTGAGATCAACCAAAACGAGGCTCTTAACGCAAGGATAAGGAAATGAAGCGTATGCGTAAACAGAAAACGAGAAAGGACTCTGTGATCCATGTTCAGTTTAATATTCTCCATGTTCATTTTTAAATATCAATTTGAATAGTTTGGAACGAAAAAGCAATAGGTCCATTTTTTAACAAATTCCTTATCTATTTTGGAATATTTGGTGTGTTACCTATTTATGGAGAAAGCAGTCATCAACGAGTTGATCAATCGCTTACTCCACAATTAAATACTTTATCTTCACGCCGCTGTAGCAACCTAAAAACCCATTTTCTATAATTTTGACCCAGTTTTTAAAGTATACAACAAGTTTGACACGATTATCAACCTGTTGTACATCAACAACGTTCTATTGAATTAATTAAACTGTAAACCCAGCGGGTGACTTATGCCTTGTTGTTTATCTCTTATCTGTCTGCATGTTGTTAATGTGTCCTACAGTTCTGGTATATTTTACAATTAACCCCTATTTATTCATGATAGATGTGACTCGGTAAAAATCCCCTTTGTTTAGATATAACTAATCAAGCCCATTGTTCCACATGGTGCTTGACTTGTTAGGGTTTTATCATGTTCTTTTCTTATAGACTATGACTAACAGTTATCATTATTATTTTTCTGAAAGTCGTATTTTTTTTAGATACAGAAATTATACTCAAATTAGACTAGTAAGCTTTCATTTAAAAATCATTGTCAATACAGCGTATTACATTCGGTGACTTCCAGTTTCGTCTTCTGCCATTTCATCTACAATTCGAACTCCGATTTTGTCTACACCCCTTAAAATGGTTAATTCTTATTTCGTCTACCCGACAAACTCCCCACTTTGTCAACAGAATGAAAATAATTAATGTTTATAGATATGTGTATATCGGTGGCTTACAAATGTCACAATTAGAATACTATGCTGAGCATTTTTTATGAAAAACAATAAGTATGGCAATAAATACATATCCCACCCCGTAAACACGTTAATTTGGGTGTACACTTTCTGATTGGAAACGTGAAAATAATCAATTTAGATCCAACACACGGGTGGACCTAACATGCCTACATTTGATTAAGATCTGCATGATTTGTGAGTATTATAGTGAGAGAAGTCGTGAAGAGATGTCATATGTTTTACCTATAAACGACTTATCAATATACAAACTTTGGACAAGTTAGTGGTTAGCATGAAAAAAGTCTCTTTTAAAGACTCAAATTTTATCTGAATTTACCCTTACCATATGTTTTCAATCTAATTTTAGGATTATCAAATTTGAGTTAATATGGCAAGACGGTATGCAAAGCCAAACTATAAGATAAATTGGGAAAAAAAAGAATCAGTTGTAAATAGCATTTAATACAAAAAGTGTATGCTTCACCAAAACACAGAAAAATTTCAATCTTGAGGAGGCATCTTCGTTTTTTTTTTTTTACATTTAATTTTCTTATTCCATTCATGATCTTCTATATACACACATTTTTAGCCACCATTCCTCCATAGATGAATATGATAATAACTTGCATTAATTTTAGTAAGCAAATTGTGTCAAACACAATTCAATATACACCATTAGATGAGATGGAATTCTTTCTTGAAAGGTGTGAAATTTAGTGAAAGATCGTAGACAATTGGGGATTTTCGTCTTCAGCCCAAAGTTTATATGGAAGAAATGGGTAAAGACGAAATAAGAATTAACCCTATATTCATTAGTCAACACAATAACAATAACAAGATGTACACAAATATTGATTTTTTTTTTTTTTAATAAAATGCTTAATTAACGTCAATATTTTTCAAAATGACATTCTAATTGTATAATCACCATAAACAAGTTTAATTTGTTAATATAAGGTTGTTTAAAAATTATTGATATGATGAGGTCGGAAACGAATTCCTATTGCATGCGTATGTTAAATTAATATTTTGACTTTAAATTATCTTGTATGTAAACAAAATATGATAATTGTGGTTACGTTATTTGGAACTGTAGGGGCGTAACAAGGAAACATAAAAAATATAGATAAGGAAACTATTGGTTTTATTAATATTTTGATGAAAACGTCGATGGAATTAAAAATTGATATAGTATTAGTGATACGCGGACTAACTCGGATGATCCAAGCTGTAACTGCGTGACATATAGAATGAAATATCTACGTCTGGATCATTCGGACTATACACGGACATGATATTATCGGTTTGTTTTGCATAAATGCCTCGTTTTGAATCCAAGATACCCGGCGCGTGATTTCGGTCTATTGAATAAGAGATGTCATGTCGAATAAATCCTTTCAAGCGGCTTAAGTAGCAATAATACCTTAGATGTCCAAGTTTGATCCCCACCTACAACTTTCTTTTGTGACAGATTAATTTGCATTTTTGTCTCATCTTTTTAACAATGCTTGATCGGGTTTGATGGTTACCAGATAGCATGGCATTGATAACAATGTTTTATGAACTTAATACAATAAACTATTATGTCATACGTTATATACTATAATAAAAAAAGTGAAATAAAAAATTGGCACAAAAAGGGGTCATGACGCTATCATTATCTTTGTAAAAGGTTTCAAAGAATTAAAATGTAAATATTAAATGCTTATTAAAAAAAACTACGAAAAAACACTTTATGCGGGATTCGAACACGGAGTTTCCGCATGACACTCGCATTACGCTATATTTTTTTATGTGTTGCGATAAACGAGAAAAAATGTAAGCATATACGCAGGTGAGTTTGATCAGGACAGGGGTTTTGGGGAATACGCGTTCATTTATAGATTGCCTTTATTTTAGATCTAAAGTTGGTGACGTAACTGTCATGAATCGCGTTTTTATTAGTAGATCTTTTTATATTGTTCATAAAATGTAAATATCATAAATATATATATATATATCGATCGTTGCGACCTATATTTCAAATTTACCCCGATACGTCCCTTCAGGTCCTTGTTTTATAACACTATCAAACATGCATGGCGTGTTCGTGAATAAAAAGATTACAACCTGTAGAAATGTTTTCATATTTGGATTCTATAGGAGCTTGAATTAAACTCATAATGGTTAAAGACAACATAAGCATGATTAAATCCCAACATATGACACTCGCAACAGTGCTCTCTTCCCGGGTAAAGAGTTGAAACCGGGTGTCTATATATTGACCCATTCCTCTGCCAGTCAGTCGAACACTTATTGATATCGGGAGAAATGTTCAAGGCAAGGACTTATGATGAAAGGGTTTAGGAGAAATATCTTATGAAAGTTTTGTATGCCCAAAATATTTCAGATCACATTAAAGATAAGACATATATGCATGACTATAGTAAGTCAAGTCGATCGCTGTTGTAACATGACCTTACAAAACCTTTTCTTAAACAAACCCATTAATTATTTTGACTGGTGATCTTTTTTGACAGACACCATATCTGTTCTGTATTATAGATACCTTTCTCAAACATGTACGGTATTTAGGTTTGCAGCAGACGATTCAAAACGTGTAAATATATATGGATAAAATATCATGGTTCTTACCTATTTATATGTTCTTTTTGTATCGTGTCAATATTTTAATTTTCAGTTATCTCACGGCTTTCCTTGATTCACCAGTACTAGGCTGGGGCTCTGTAGTGTTTTGTCAAAGGACTTTCCACGTAACTCGGTATCGACGGGGCTCGAACCCGTGACTGGGTCGACAACCTTAACCATTTGGTCTCAAAGGACCTTTTTACTTTTGTTTATACCTGCTTATATCTTTTTTGGATTTACATCGAGCAAACGTCTTTGATTTTGACAAAAGGAGGCGTCCCGTCCGACTTTAAAAAGCACGAAATAATAAAATAAGGTTGACGTAGCCGATATGAACAGTGGAGGTAGGGATCTTTCTAAAACGACTATAAACCACGAATTACAAATATGCTTAACATATGTGACAAGTCAGTGGAATTATAACGCGAGAAAGTATCCCGGCTGACTATCAGAATACAAATTGTTCATGCGATCTTTATTTAGCAGTGAAGTAAGCTCACAGTTTATCCCTATCACTGAATTTAAAAACAAATGATTGAACTGTCAATGTATTTTAAGGGAAGAAAATCTTAAAACTGCCTATTCACATGGCTGCTAAGTGACTGTTGTGATATCTGAACGACCACATGAACCTTTGTATATAGTGTTCAATTTGTTTATTTTTCTTCTTCTTGTTATTCTACACACAGGTGTTTGTTTGACGAGAAACTGTATAGTTTAAGTCAATAAAGAATTATTGATCTATATAAATAGAATACATGAACAAGGTTTGTTGTAGATATGTCAAACATTTCGTTTCCGATTATAGATCACGTGATAAACTATAACTGTGCACAATCTCTTGGAGATCCAGTCTATTGATACCACGGTATTTCCCAAACTCTGAATGTTTAAGTAATGGATTAAAGTTTCCGGACGTCCTAGAAGCATTTTTTTAGAACTTACTAAAATAAAGGAATACTCATTTATTTAATATTTCAGCAGAAAAACCAATATTATTTAAGATGAATTTGGGCATTTTTCTTTTATTCAAATCCGATGGCAAAATGACAGAATCTAAATATAGCGCATATATGTCTACTTTACTGACGATTCCATTCCACCCAAATACCGTCCGACAATCTGCCAATACGTCTCTACTGTAAATAAGTCCGGAATGTATCTTTTCTTTTTTTTGTTTAGACTTTAATTTCGATTATGGACTAAGCCCGCGTTTTGTTTTGTCCGCCATATTTATCTTCTAATTTTGGCGTACACCGTCACATGACGTAACTAATTGCCATATATCGGATGCATCATCCAGGTTGTGGTGTAATGGCCGTTTTCCGCCAATATCTTTAATTTCAAGCGATTTCGGTGACTTTTCTTTTGACAAATATTTGTTTGAAGCATATCAGAATATCATATGCAAATTCCACTTTTTACAGATATATTTGTATCGTATGGCGTCCGGGATCTTTAAGGGCTGAATTAATGATATTCATACTGAATTGAATGAGTAAACACTGTCTTCATGCATAAAGAGTAAAATACATCAATTTCCCGTAAGATTTTGGTTCTATTGCGAATATGTGCTATTCTGGGACCAAACATTTTCAATGTAAACTTATGAAATGTTAACGTTACAAGCAAGAGTGGTCTTAGTCGGGCAGGCCGTGGTGTAGATTATACTTATTTATTTTACATTAAGTGTGAAGCAAATTTATACAAATCATATCAAGGTAAGGCCTGGCTAATGGAGAAAAGTCAGAATAACGAATTTAAAGATTAATCAGAACAAATGCTATTTCAAAATCAAATTTCATACTTATATTACCGTAAGAATCTTTACTGGGTTTAAATATTTACTTGTCAACTTTATCTATGTTATTTTGATTAAAATGTGAAGATTAAGAAATCAGGGATAGGTAATTAATATGAAACAAATAGCAAAACCGATGATATCCATTTAGTAAATACGCATTCAAAATCAGACAACTTTTGAAAATTGGCTTGGGAATGCCTTTAAAATGATAACTATTTCATGAATTACATGTAAATTCCAATTGACCAGCTCTTACATCAGTCACTCTCGATTCTACCTCCTTGACACATAACCGTTACAAACGCCGGATGTAGAATAATGTATGAAAGGTCACAAGGGGACCCCTGATTCTCATGGAATACAAACCCACGACATTCGTGTTCAAAGGCCGGCGTTCTCGGAACCGTTTAACTAAGCGACTTTAGGAAAATGTTTTCGTAAGTCAAAACTGAAAAACATGGATAGTATCTTAAATGACAGTATGATATTGCAAAGTGACGCATATTTGGATGCTTCTCGGAGAAACGATTCCAATGATGTGCTACGTCGCAATATTGCTTAGCCCGATATTGAAATAAGAGAGAACGTTGTTTTTAACTTACGCCAACTTATAGAATAAAGTTTTAAATAAAACTGTTCTAAGGTCCCCAGGACCACTTTCTCAACTTGGCAAGGAAGTGTCAAACCCTACACCACTGAATATGAGTCGGTACTCGCAATATTACGGAAATTCTAATCACGCAATGTGGAGTCTAATAAAACAAAAACAAGGAGTTTTTAACAATAGGATGTTGAAACCAAACATCAGAACATTGACATAATGTAGTTAGGGGAAATGATGGCTTGTGTAGGTGTGAAAAAAAAATGCTCGGAATTGCATGTACCACGTGTCGGTAAATAGAAGCATCCTCCGTGACAAGCCCTTTGCTAGGACGATCATAGAATTAATGCTTTTGATAGGCTATACGTGATGAATATGCTGAATTGTCAACAAAACGTTTTCTACCAGTGATACCATACATGTTGCCCGCCATTGCAAATCTATATACGCCGGAAAATAATTTACCATTATTACTAAAAGTGGCTAATTTTCGCATACATTTTCATTTTTACCGGTTAGGAGTAGGTCGCATTGTTATATATCAAATACATGTTTTGAACTTTCAAGATTGCTTTCTGTCATTTTCTCTATTAAACACCCTATCAAGAACCTTAGGTGAACTTCATTTTTTCGTCGTTGTTAAGCCTTACTGGATTATCTCCCTTGATACTGTAAAGGTAATGAAGTAATTTTCATTGTCACAGAAAAATGGTTGCAACGATGAAATCCTTCAATCAAGGGATTTCTCGGTAAAAAGTACCTTTTATCAAATTGAAATTGTTATATAGTATGACCTAAATGAAAATAAGCATTTGCCTAGCAATTTTGCTTGTATATCGAAGACGAGAATGAAGATAGAACCTTCTACGGGAAAACAACAAAATCATAGAAATTATTCATTTCTATTCTAGAAAATAAGTACTGATATACAGTTATATCAAAACGTCCATACAAGCTTAGTAGGTCGAAGGTTGCGACCTTTTGATTGTGGCAAAGTGTTTTTCTCTTTCTTTTAAATCTTATCTTAGAGAAAAACATCGGCTCGTTTTATACTAAAAGGTTATCCCCCTTGAGCTGTAATTTGGTTTGGAATAAACGTTCTCCTTTTACACTTTCTATGTGAAGAAAACGTAAATACACGGTTTGCGCAAATTCAGCAGCGAGAGAAAAGTACAAAGGCTTTCTTTAGTAACCCTTATGTCAGAAGAAAAGTTATTGTTCTTCACTTTTTATTTTCATTAGATAAAATATGAGAAGATGTAATAAATTGTCTGATGTGGTAATAGTTAAAGTTCCGAAGTAAACATCTTTGCCAAATGTGCCGACATCTATCCGTCGAGTGGTTCCTTTTTTTATTTATTTACTGTCATTACTTTTATCATAACTTCAATCATTAATAATAATAACTATTCAATTTCAGAATTGAGAAAGAAAATATATATAAAACGTATTATTATACATGGCCATCAATACAAAAATGTATTTACCTTATGTCTTTATATGTTCCTATCGTGTTAAATAATTTGGCAAAATTCACCTGCTTTTCAGACAAGCAGAATAACCAAAAACTAATAACTCATTTTTTAAAGATAAAAAATAATTTCTTATCATACACTTTCTTGCAGTCTTTGCTCTTAATCTAATATCTATGCTGTTATATGTTCCTTTTCTTAAATAATTATTTTACATGACTATTGCTTTAAATTGTAACTATTTTTGCAATAAAAGATAATGTAATGTTATGTGAAGTACGAGTATTTTTCTTCTTTTCTTTCAGCAGCTCAATTCTCTTTCTCTTGATAGAACACAATAACATGTTAGGTATAAAAACAAAAACCTTATCTCACTGTGTGAATACGAAAAGCAAAAATTCACAAACTTTGTATGATCGACTAACGGGGTTCTAGTAAACGGTGTACTTTTTTTTTCTCTTTTTTTTTGATAAATTATCACTCCAGAGTGTATACTAGTTTCAACAATTTGATATTGCAGAAAAAATAGAACAAAGTAGTTCCGAAACAACTTTGTCTTTATTTTGCTATTAGAGGTTTGCCTCCGTAAGCTAGTCAAAACTCATTAAGAGTCACGTACCAATCTTATTTGATATCGCTTGAACAAAAGTCACCAGTTAGGGCCACAGTTCACTTTAGTAAAAGCATATTCCTTCAACGGTTTGAAAACGTTCCTCATAGAACAGGTAAAGTACACAATTCTTGCATTGGAATTAAGCTAAATGAAATATTATAGTAGTTTATGTTATTTTGGTTGAGTCTGGTTAAAGACGATTGATAAGCATACATGTATCATCTTTAATTTTGGAACAAATAAGCACTATACAAGTATAGTCTTTGCACAAAGTGCAATATCTATCACAAATATTTTCTCTGGAACTATCATCTAAAGAAATATAATTGATATTCAGAAGTAGTTAGAGTACAGCGAAAATCAAGTGTTTTTTTAATATCAAATAAAACATCCATACTTTAATGATTTTTCCAACGCCAGTAGACCGAGGGTCGCAATCATTTAAATGTGGCAAAACTGTACTTTTTTTCAATGTATTCGGATGAAATCAGCTCTTTATAAAAATAGAATTGGTACCTCCTTTTAACCGTTAATTTGGGTGGAATTTTAGTACCTCTTATACAATTTTTATGTAAAAGTTCCATTTATATTTGAGAAACCATTCGAGAAACAAATACAATAGAATTTGCTTTTGTTACTCTTAAAATCTTTCTTTGGCATTGGAAATGGAAAATGATTGAACGGCATTTGTTCTTTGATTTGGTAATAATCAAATTCTGAAATTGAACCTCCCTCATTCTTACATATATAAATGTTTGTTTGATTTTAATTGTAGATAAAATTGATGGATTCCAAGACATTTGTAATTTATACCTTAGCCTGATTTGTTTTTTTCTACTAATTGAACGTGAGAAAATCTTTTTGTATGATTAGGCAATACGTGTTAAGTCCAAATCTACACAAACTTTCTCTGTATAAAACCCCTATACTTCAAATGCATTGATTAAAACCTAAACACCATGAAACTACCAAGGAGAAATTGCTCTTTCCAAGCATTTGTATCTTCTATTAAGTTGATCGCATTACCAAAAACGTGTTTCATACTGTTTCATGGCTTGCTGTTGTTCATAAAACATGGAAGGATAGATTAACTAGGAACAAGACAACAAACTGTCTAACTGTTTAATTATGAACTACGAAATTCCATCAAATGTTACCTTATACAACCGAGACATTTTGGTTTCGAATCTTGTGTGAGCTTCAAAAGGTTCTCCGGCGGTCAAAGCTCCAGTATCAGACCAAGTGAAAAAGTAACTCTCCGAGTTGCCAAGAGGAGTTGTCCTTCGCTATCCCATCACGCTTATCAAGATAGATGTGCTGGATTCGAATCTAAAACCGTGTCAACCGCATTTCAGTTATACTACAATTCCACCGACTTCGCTACTGACACTTGCTCACCTGCCAGGAATATACTTTGAACGCACCTGACAGTTTACCCATATGGGTGATAATAAAAAAAAACAAAGAAAAATGTCTCTTTTAGTGGCTGTTTTTAGAAATCAATTCATATATTGGTTATTTTATAGCAAATACCAGCATGTGATGCATGTCACGTGGATTTCTTTTAGGGTACTGCATTGGATGTAAGATCGACAATGACAAATTTGTTAATTTTCAGACTTTTACACACACAAACAACATCGCCGAAGCAACACAAATATGTGTCAAGATCCATTTATTACACAATCAATGAACACGCATATCTTTCACGCCTCTATCACTAAAACGGCAGGGCAGAAGAAGGCAAAAGAAGCAATTACGACAAAATTATAACTTCCCCTAGGTTTAGACTTAATCGACTAGTATTCCGATGGAGTATTAATAAAGACACCTCGACTTGGAAGTATTGAGAGCTGCAACATGTCGTTGCTTAACATGGCGTTGCTTAACATGTTCTTCATTCGTTTATAAAACATTACAAATGCTAGAAACCTTACATGTTTAAGATGTACACTGATGTTTTGAGGGATGAATAGAAGAAATAAGGTGCATCCAGTTTGCATTGTTTCTCTTAAGAGTGATTTAAGTTAATATGTTAAAGAAAGGTGAAATGTCTTTTATCCACCTTTTTCTATAATCAAATGGATAAATTATATACTGAATGTTGTTTTAATGCGCATAGATAATTAGGGTCATCTAGCTCGAAATGGAATATACTATTATGATCGCCGTTCCATAACTGCTAAATGTTATATTAGTAAAGCCATTGTCATATCTGTTTTAGTTAAACGATTAGAGATGGCCTTCTTGCTTTGAAAATGAAAGGGTTTAGGACTTGGCTTCGGATAGTTTACGTACGCTTTATTTGATATCAAAGACATCAAAAATCTATTTTCTAGTTCTTGTAATAGCGAAGTCAGAGTTCAGGGGAAATTGTTTTGCATTCTATAGACAACGTTAACCAAAACTAAAGCAAATATTAGAGTAGATTCAAAGTGAACATCGCTTGAAATTTTGGTTAATGCAAGGTAATTTGTGCTCACCGATAATTCCTTACATTTTGATAAATGAGTTATGCATTCAGCTCAAAGAGAAATACACATTTATTTTCATTACTAAGAATGTCGTAAAATTATTTTCTTAGTGTTTTAGTGTTAACCGATAATGTGGCTAACTGTGCATACAATGCCATAAACACACATCGCCAATTAAATGCATAAAGCTACTTTCTGAATTAAATCAAACTTGGTAGTTCTTCGATACTATTAAATACCGTCTTGGACATGGGCTTGAACAGACAACCTAAACATTGTTTTGCAATGTTAAAATCACAATAAGACCTTGGATGAAAATAAAACGGTTTTAAAAGAAATATAACCTCTAATCGTGTCAATATTTTCTTTTTTCTTTTCAATTCAACTATTCAGTGATGTACAATTAGACCTTGAGTCAGAAAAGGCCCTGCCCAGGGGAAATTTTGAAAGTTATATTTTTCTAGATCCTCTAGCTATTGGGCATAAGCAGACGAAAGATTCGTTGGGGCTTTACGGAGTTTTTGAGACTTTGAAAATGGGCTTAACAGCAATAAATACCCTCTATGAGAAAACCTTTAAAAATGTTCTTTTTTTTATCCATAAGTTCTAGGGATTTGATATTTGGTATGTAACATCATCTACTGGTCCTCTACAAAGTTTGTCCATATCATGACCGCTAGGCCAAAAATGGCCCCGCCCTAGGGGCTTATTAGTTTTACATTGCCTAAATTATGTAGAAAAAGGTTTAAAAATCTTCGTTTTCTTAAGATCCATTTGACCTAAAGTTTTAATTTTTGGTATGTAGCATTATCTATTAGTCCTCTTCAAATTTTGATAAGCTGATGACCTTTGGGCCATAAATGGCTCCGCCCTACGGGCTTATCAGTGTATCATAGCCTTATATAGGAAAATATTTTTAAAAAAAATGATTCTCTAGAGCCATGAGATCTAGAGCTTTGATATTTGGTATGAAACATCATTTACTGGTCCTCCACCAAGCTTGTTAAAATCATGACCGCTGGGCCAAAAATGGCCCCGCCCTAGGGGCTTATCAGTTTTACATTGCCTTAAATATGTAGATTTTTTTTGTTTCATCTTTTTTATTAAGATCTTTTTGGCCTAGAGTTATGATTTTTGGTAAGCAGCATTATTTATTGGTCCTCTTTAAATTTTGATATGACGATGACCTTTGGGCCTTTATTTGCCCTGCCTTGGGGGCTTATCAGTTTAATAAAGCCTTATATAGGAAAATATTTTAAGATCTTCCTTTCTGGAGTCATAAGGCCTTATGCTTTGATATTTGGTATGCAGCATCACATTAATGTCTTCTGTCAAATTTGTTCAAATCATGACCCTCGAATTTAAAATTGCCCCGCCCTAGGGGCTTATCAGTTTTGCATAGCCTTATTAAAAAAAGTCTTTACAATTTTCTTGAGCCGTATCACAGCTTTGATATTTGGTATGTAGCATCATCTACTGTTCCTCTACAAAGTGTTTCATTCAAATCATGACCACTGGGCCTCAGTTGTCACGCCCTACGGGCTTATCAGTTATACATAGCAGTATATAAGAAAATCTTCAATAATATTCTTCTCCGGATCCACCAGGCCTAGAGCTTTGATATTTGGTATGTAGCATCATCTACTGGTTCCCCACCAAGTGCATTTTAATCATGACCCCTGGGCCTATAATGTTTATGTCCTATGGGCTTATTAGTTATACATAGTAGTTAATAATCTTCTTCTCTGGAGCCATATTGCCTAAAAGCTTCAATGTTTGGTGTGTAGCATTATGTATTGGTCCTCTACAAAGTTTATTTAAATCATGCCCCCTGGCCTAACATGCATATATCAGTTTAACATAGCAGTATATTAGAAAATTTTAAAAAGTCATCGTCTCTCTTGTTGTTCTCTATCAACATTGATCAAATTATGACACCTGGGCATAAAATGGCTCCCCATCCACACCAGGGACATATCAATTTAACCTAAATGTATATAAGAAAATCTTTAAATGTCTTCTCCTCTGCAGCCAATTAGCCTTGATTTTATATTTAGTATAGTGTAGCATGCTTTTGTTGTCTTCCACTAACTTTGTTCAAAAGACAGCCAGGCTAAAAACTGCCCAAAAGGAAATGTCCCACCCTATTTTAATGATAATTAATTATTAATACTAGTTTAATACAAGTGCCCAGATAAATGTTTTGTTTGTTTTGCCATTAAAACATTTATTCAGTTAAAATACAGCAACAATTGATTCTATGGGTCCAGGGTTGACAAAAAACCAACTATATGGTGAGGAAAGGCGCCTTCCTGAAATTTTGCAAGCCCGCTCAATCATTATCTGCGAATGCGGGATAATTATGAAGTTACTTTTATTTTATCGAAGCCAATATCACCAAAAAGCGAGATTATTTCAAGCAAAGAACCAGAAAAAAGATAGGGATTTGCATTTATTTAATACAGTCTAGACAATTTGACATGTTACCTGCTCAAAAACCTAGAAACATGGAAGTTGAAAATTACGGAACAAACAGGCGATGATGCCAGTTGTTCTGTTAAATTTTTGACTGCTGAGAAGAAGATTTTAGTACTTTCTTACTTACATTTATGTAAAACTGATATGCCTCGGGGGCGGGGGGGGAGAGGTTACTCTTAATCCCCAGATGTCATGACTTGAACAATATTGATAGACGACAACAAGAGAGATGAAGATTTATAAAGTGTTTCTTAAATACTTCCTTGTAAAACTGATATGCAGCTACATGTCGGGTGGGCCGTTCTAGGCCAGGGGTCATGATTTAAATTGTAAATTCCAATCTCTTTCAGAAAGGAAATAATCAGTTAAATGATTTTACATACAGTCTAAAAGCTGTCTAAATAGTGTCGATGTGTAGATAATTAAAGATTTTCTTGTGAACTGCTATTTATAACTAATAAGCCCCTTTGGCGGGCCATTAAAGGCCAATCGATCATGATTTGATTAATCTAAGTAGAGGACCAGTAGATCATGCTACATACAAATTATCAAAGCTCTTGGCAATATTACTCCAAAGAAGAAGAATTATTAAAGATTCCTTACATACTGTCATGTTTAACTGATAAGCCCATAGGGTGCGAACATTGTCGGCCAAGAGGTCATGAATTAAACAAACTTGGTAGAGGACCAGTAGATGATTCTACATACCAAATATCAAAGCCCTAGGCAATGTGGCTCCAGAAATTTCTAAACATTTTATTATATAAGTCTATCGAAAACTGATAAGCCACCTAGGGCAGTGCCATTTTAAACCCCGTGGTCATGATATAAATAATTTTGAATGAGGATCAGAAAGTGATGCTACATACCATATAACAAAGCTTAAGGCCTTATGTCTCCAGAAAAGAAGATTTTTTAATATTGTCCTTTATAAGGCTATGTTAAACTGATAAGCCCAAGGGGCAGGGCCACTTAAGGCCAAAAAGTCATCATCTTATCAAAATTTAAAGAGGAGCAATCGATGATGCTACATACCAAACATCAAAACTCTAGGTCAACTGAACTTTAAGAAGATGTTTAAACCTTTTTCTATATGATTAAGGCAATGTAAAACTGATAAGCCCCTAGGGCGGGGCCATTTTTGGCCGTGCGGTCATGATTTTAACAAGCTTGGTAGAGGACCAGTAGATGATCTTTAATACCAAATATCGAAGCTCTAGGCCTCATTGCTGTAGAGAAAAAGATTTTTAAATATTATTCTATATAAGGATAAGTCCCATAACTCCGTAAAGACCCAACGGAACTTTGCAATATTTCGTCTGCTAATGCCCTATAGTTCAAGGTTGAAGAAAAACATAACCTTCAAAATTCCCTCTGGAGGGGAGCAAAAGTGTTCTTGGCTCATGGCCTAAATACCCTTGTTTTGAAAAACAGTGCCTAGTTAGCCACCGAATCAGTTTAATCATGTAGCAAAGGCCATCTGAACAAATGATTACACATCTAAAAGCATAGGTATTTACGTTCATGCTGCCTGTGTGCGTGTAGGCTGTGGATATTCTCCTGGGGAGAACATATGCCTGAAATAAACAAGGTCATAAATGTTATCTGTCATGAATTTTATATTCGACAATGATTGAAAGCATCAACAGAATACACGTGCAAGGTTATGAATTGGGCATCTTTGTGATTTACAGAAGGGACTATTGTGTAAAATTTGTGTCACGTGTCATCTTCCAGTAGAGGCTAGTCAAGCCGGCTGAACAATTGGCACAACGTAAGTCAGTCGGGACACTACATTTACCTCTTATGTTGACATGTACAATCATTGACACTAATTCAAGGATAATTTTCTGTTTCTTAACTTCTTAGTTGCTGAAACCCCGTGTTTACGTTAAATGCTGTGAAATGAGCCTTCGCGTCGTACAGCGCTTCTATAGAAAAGCTGGTTTCTAAAAAGACATTATAGTTATGAAATTCTTTCTTGTGCACCTTGTTAGCGTTAACAAAACTTAATCATGAAAGGTCCATTTCTGACCTCAAATATTTTCAAGGCATTCTTCTCGATCATTTATACAGTGTGCTACATGTAAATTTTAAAAACATGTTCAACTTTAATGAGCCTTCCAGAGGAATCATTAGCTACCTTTCTCCCCTTTTTTTAGACTGCAGAGAGGGGACGTGTAATTTTAAGTTCTTACTCTAACTACTAGGCCACGGACGCCCCCTTTCATGTTTTACTTTTTTCTTTTAGGTAGTGGCTTAGGTATGACATGTCCTGATAATAACCTCGCGGTATACCGGCTATGCTATGTTTGAATAATTTGTTAAATATAATCTACTTCACTCAAAAGAACATGGTAATTCCTCGAGTGTTTTCATATATATATAACATCTATGGAGGCAAATTGCAACAGACGACTTTTAATAAAGGACTAAAATTCCTCTCTTCAACTTACCTGGTCGGCATCTTTGAATATCTGCAACAAAGCCCCTTTCCTCATATCTCTCACGAGGAGATATTCCTGTTTGCTGGAGTCCAGTATTGTTACGTCCTGTAGAAAAGAAAACCAAATGGTAGGTTATTATCTCTTTACTTTCAATGTTATAGGAATGAACATTGCATTTGGCAGTGTCGATATGAATGCATTATTTCAAGTGCTAACTTACAACATCCTAAGTAGTCTTCGAAAGATTATTCAAGTAGGCATACAAACGCAGGAACAAACGAACTCATATTTTGTTAAAGTGACCAGAGCTAAATTTAGTAAATGATGATGATGAAGTGTGACCTTCTACGACAACCTGTTGACTACGATTGGAAAGGAAGCTGCGGATCCAATGTAGTGTGTTTCCTCTGATGCCGTAGTGGTCTGCTTTGACAAGAAGCCGTTGGTGTGGAACAACATCGAAAGCCTTACTGAAGTCCAACAGAATGGCGTCGATCTGTTCTCCCTCATCAAGGGCTGCTGATAGGTCTTGTAGAGTGAGAAGGAGTTGACTTTCAGTGGAGCGTCGCTTTCTAAGCCGTGTTGTTGGTCAGACAGGATATTGTGACTGTCATGGTGTCTCATAATCTGGCTGTGGATGACATGCTCAAGGATTTTGCAGCATACAGAAGTTAATGATATTGGCCTGTAGTTGGCAGGATTGTTGCGGTCTCCTTTTTTGAAGATTGGCGCAACATTGGCTCTCTTCCAGTCAGATGGGACTTCGCCTTGATGCAGGGATGCGTTGTAAATAAGAGTCAGTGCCGGAGTTATGTCGTCTGCATAGTCTTTGAGAAAGCGTGTGGGAATGTTGTCAGGGCCTGTAGCTTTGTGTGGGTTTACACCAAGGAGAAGTTTGTTTATACGTTATGATGTTAACGTGAAGTGTGGTGGCATATCTAGGATTCTGTTACCTTCCATGGTCGGCACATCTGATATGTTTTCTGAGGTTAACACTCCAGAAAACTGCTGGTTGAGGATAGTAGCCTTTTTGGTCGGGTTATTGTAGGCTATGCCCTCTGATTTTAGTGGAGAGATGCCACTTCCGTCTGATCTCATGCTCTTTACAAAGGTATAGAGCTTCTTTGGGGTTTCTGACACTATGACACGTATGTATGCATGGTTTGCCTTACGACATTCCAGTTTCTGCTCCTTTTTGAGGAAATTGTACAGATGGAAGTCATTGTCAAATCCAGTCCTTCGAGCTCTTTTGTAGGCTCTTTTCTTGCGTTTCGAGAGGCGCTTGATATTTTTTTGTGACCCATGGTTGGCCATGCCTAGTGCTAGACATCTTTGACGGAACCAGTGTATCAATGATGTGTAAAATGTTTTCCACAAATGATGACCACAGAGTATTTACATCTGTGTTTGATGTGTACTGGCTTGTGAGGCTGCTTGTAAATTCCTGAATAGCAGCATGGATGGCGTCTTTGTTGGTGTACCTCCATAGCAGTATCTTCCTTCTTGGGTTTTTTTGTATTAATAGCCCTTGTCCGAGCCAGGACAAATACAATATCATGATCACTGATCCCAGGGAATGCTTTGCATCTCTCAACTAGAGATGGACGGTTGGTTATAAATAGGTCCAGGGTATTAGTGTTCCTAGTTGGAAAATCAACAATTTGCTCAGATGAGGTGTCATAGACGGTGTCCAGTAGTTGTCGGCTTATGGCTCCTGGGTAGCTGGATCCAGTGACAGGGTTTAAGGTCCAGTCAACGTCTGGAAGATATAGGTCACCGGCTATCCAGAATGTAGCATTTTTGTTTGAAACTTGGAGACGCTTGACACTTGAGCAAAGATCCTTCATGTAGGCAAGATCACTGCTTGGTGGTCGGTAGGCGAACCATATGATTAGAGGTTCGTTGCCTGTGGTTTTAAAGGATGCTGCTGTAAGCTCAGCTAGTGTGCCAGTATCAATCTCAGTGCCGCATATGGTGTCTTTTGCTGCTATCATAACACCCCCATACCTGTTTTGCTTCCGGTCCTTCCTAGCCACAAAGTGGTAACCGCTTGGTAGGACTTCTCTTTCATGGATTTCAGGGTACAACCATGTTTCACACCCCATCACAATGTCGGGCTCACATTCCTCCAGGATCAACCAGAATGAAGCCCTCTTGGCTCTCATACTTTGGAAATTTACAACAAGGATGCGGAAGGCTGACTTTTGGGTCTTATGTCTCTGTACATGGGCCTTTATTGGTGATGATGTATGCTTAAGTGAACCAATTGAGCTGACAGAGGAGAAACTTCTGAATCTTCCATTGTCTGGGGTTGATGGTTTTTCTGACCGGGTTCTTTCAGGGTTTGAAGCATCAGGGTTTGTGTGGTCTTCTGATAGGACACTGTATGTATTTTGTGTGAGTATAGAATCCAGAGATGGTGTATCAAAGAGTGTAGTTGAGAAATTTGGGATTCCACATGCAAAACATATCCAGCTGGTGTTTGGTGTGATTCTCCTGTATACTGCCATGGGCATGTTTGTGCAGGCTACATGATACCAGGTACATAACTGTCACAGGCTATAGCATGCTGGTTACTTTTACATGGTTTTGAACATACCCCACACGGAAACTTGTAAACTGGTCCAGGAAACTTGTAAACTGGTTCAGGATTTGAATGACAGTCTCCTGATCTTGAGATCTGGTAGGCAAAGAAGTCCCAGTTGGTAGGATTTGGTAAACACAGTTGCAAAGACTGTATAAATAAGTTTGTTAATGCTAGATGTATGTATGTTGACATCAACATGCCTCTAAAAAGAGGTTACAATTTTGCTATTTTGCTATCCGATTTATGGACTATCCGAATATCGCTACCGGAAATACCATTGTTTACATTGTGAAAACCTATACATTTATTTCCGCGGACCTTGAAAATTGAAAACAAAACACCTTTTACATTTCACAATCTTTCTGTACAATTTACTTTTCCCTTTTTATCAGAATATCTAGATAAATTATCGAAATTTAACTAATGTTATCAACTTCAACAAAACGCGTTTTATCACGATGAGCCTACGTCGAATAGAATATGCCAGTGCTGAGACAGTTTGTGGCAAAAACTGTCATGAAAAGTCCCTACTTCCACTGATATGCATGACATTTTTAAAAAATGATCTGCTAGATTAATAAGACCCATGATTAAAAATCGGTAACCAATCATGCACAAATCATTTACCTGGTTCTGAAAAAATGGCCGCCATTTTTGATAGGTCCTGCCCTCTGGGCAAGATTACCGCGATCATAAAACAACATCCTCCTGCTTGTTACACAAAGTAATTAACAGCAACTTTACTCATGAAATGTATGAACAGGTCAGTTTGAGAATGGCAATGCAGCATATATTTCGAAATTATCCCATCAATAATTCTATTTTTAGCACCATGTTTTGGAAATATAGTCGACAAAGACTTTTATAACTTTACACATTTGAAAATGTCAAGGAGCGGTGATTCCTAGGGCAGAAAGTAAGACGTCCTTTTTTCATTTATTTATCTTTCTTTTATCATTTTCATTTTAAGCAGTTTAAGACAAAGATAAAAATGAAACAGTTTGATAATAATTACCTCTCACGAGATGGTATCCGTTTGATAGATCTATTATTCTAAAACAGTCGTTCGAGCTCTATCTCGGCCCAACAAATGCCAATATGTTTTTAAACGATTCACATACGATCGTACATACGCTTCATATATTGAAAAAGGTATTGAACTGATCGATATCGAATGTTTTCCGATGGTAGTTTTAGACAGGTTCAATAGACAATTGGCTTTCAACTCTTTACCCAAGAAGAACACTGTGACGAGTGTCATACATTGGAATATAACCATGCTTATGTTGTCTTTAACCATTATGTGCTCAATGCAAACTCATATAGGAACAAAATTTTAACACAACTGTACAGTATTTTTTCATGAACACATTATGCGCGTTTGATAGGGATGGGGAAAAAATAATCGAATGTTGGAATGTTCGCTTTAATGGCCATAAGCATGGCGATAAATTCATGATAGAAGAAAATAGGTTTCATTTAGGATTTGTATTACACAAATATTTCTGATAACATTAAAGATAGAAACATAACCAATCGTTGGTCTCTGATATAATTCGATTCAACTTATGGGAAAGGATTCATTGCTATAGTTAGAATATTGAATTACCTACTAAACGGGTATGAGTGAAGTAAAGCGGTGTGAGATCTGTTTTAAAAAAACAGTATGGACTCTAGCATAACGAATGCAAACACACCGATTGATTTTTATAGACACTATACCGATTTCCAATATTATAAACCCGTTATTTACTATACTTTGTATGTAAGATTGCAGCAGACGATTCTTAAGTTATGACTATATTGAGGGTATAGCTCGTGATGAAAGGTTTATCTATTTATATTTATTTCCGTATGGGGTTTAATACCGTTTGCGGTATCTTACGGAAGTCCTGGATATACCAGTACTAGGCAAGGTCTCCGAGATGCCTTGTCAAAGGACACACCTACGAAACCAGAGGTATCGGTGGGGCTTGTACCCAGGACCCCGAGACATCAATCCGAACCACTGGATCCCTAGGAACCCTGAATCGAGATAGAATGAATAGTTTTTCATAGAGATCAACTTAACGTCTCGTAATGAGACTATCCATAATAAATATATCTTTTAAAGGAACTAACTCAAAGAGTTGCGCTCTGAGAGTAAAAAACTTCAAAAGCATACTAGCGCTCAGAAAAACTGCAAAACTGCAAAAATATGGGTTATAAATTATGATAGAATATGTTGAAACATACAGAAGAACCACAGCATCATGCCAATATAACGCCTGCACTAATAATTATCTATTTTTCAAAGTGCTATTTCTCCAAAAGTTTGTGCTCACCAATTTAACTTCATTGTTTTCATTCGAGTAACACCTAAAAAGCAACAAGCGCTCGGATTAATGGGT
Organism: Cerastoderma edule; assembly: GCA_947846245.1. Taxonomy (NCBI): domain Eukaryota; kingdom Metazoa; phylum Mollusca; class Bivalvia; order Cardiida; family Cardiidae; genus Cerastoderma; species Cerastoderma edule. The sequence goes on from OX401406.1 coordinate 22,780,955, forward strand.
GTCGATCACCTGGTTAGAAAAATCACATGAAACACTTTAAAATACTGTCATTTATCCAATATTAAGAACGTGAACATTCAAAATGGAGAATTTCTTGAGTTTTATTGGTTCCCAAAGTTTCTCGGCTGACCTTGTTTTATCGCCAATTGTAAACAAACCATATAGTGTTCACTCTTTTAAAAGCAGCACATAATTCTCTGTAAAAAGAAATTATTCTTGAACTTGCACAATTTAAGTGTAAATGAGCGCAAGTATGGCTTTAATAATTTGATAGGTACAATCATTGTCACTAAACCAAAGTCCATTTTCAATTTCTTTACTTCTAAGTTGGTTCGCAGAACCCTTTTATATTATACCTACTTATATCTTTTATGGTTTTACATCGCATCAATATCATTTCAGTTATAGTGTGATGCCCGACTTTTATTTGTGGAGGAAGACCCCATAATTAACTACCAATTGATACAGACTGGTCAACCATCTTCACTCTGAAAGTCAGTCGAGAGTCTACCTCTCATGAAAATCCAAATGCCCAAACTGGGATTTGAACCCATGCAAAGGGGGGACATGTGATTTTAAGTTCTGTACTCTAGCCACAAGGCCACAGTCACCCAAGAAAATGCTTAAGGGTTAGACGATGATTTGCTGTAAAAAAAAAACTAATTTAACGATAACAGAATGACATTAAATTTTTGCAATGTAACACATATTTTCATTGTTATTTGACCTTCGCCAAAAATCGATTTTTAAGAGTATACTGAATGGTTAAGAAAAACTTGAGTATACTGAATGGTATACTGAAAAACTGTCATATTATCTACAACTTGGTTAAAAAGTGTATGTTACGTACGCTTATATATAGTTCACTATCATATAAACCGATGGCTAAACGGAAGCTTTATTATTTAAACACATTGATTTGTGACAGCCTTTCATTCAGTCCTCGATGTATGATTTGCCATCAGTGATCTAAAGCTGTTTGTAAATATGTATGTTCTTGGGAAGTTTAAACCAGATTTCCTCAAAACTGTACAACAGCTGAACTGTTTGATGCACACCACAAAATACCCATTGGAAGCAACATTAAATTGTATTTAAGTTTGTTTTATTAATGTTCATATAGATCCAAAGGCATTGCACGGATTTTGAAGTCAACCGCATAAAGTCGATAATTGTATATCATACATAGCATTTTCACGACAAATCAATTCTAACTAAAATATTTAAAGATATTCATGTGGTTTGTCCTTATTCCATCCGCGATTATCTCCCTTGGAAAAGACTAAGGGGGCAGTAAACACTAATTGACCTTTAGTTTCGAATTTGTATTAAACAGCTCGGCCATTCCAATTATAGATTCAATTGTAAGCACTTTCAAAATGATTGATAGAATTTCATCTTCATCAGTTTTGTTTAATTTCAAGTGTTGGCCAAATGGTAGGTGTTTTGTGGTGTATTTTCCTAATAAAGCCATGTGTTGTTGACATACAGTAGAATGTGTCCTACACTGTGTATGAGTGTTACTGAAGCAGGGTATGATATTCTGTAATGCCACCGTGACCCGTGTTACGAAGTCGTTGTCGTCACATTTCAAACTTTTCGCATTTTGCACTTCCATTCGCACGCGCGCTCTTACTGATTTAGCCAGCAATTTGATATATTCCTCTTTGTTTTGCCCAACAGGAAGCTTTGTACTTAGTTTAACATTTCTTAATTTTTTTCAAGCGACCTTAGCTTATGTATGAAGCAATTGTAGTGTCTTAGCGTCATATTGTTCTCTTTGCTATAGTCTCTTATGGCCTTAGCCAACTGGCTGCTAGAATCTGTCGTGATGGACCTTACTTTTACTCTGCCTGCGTTTCTTAATTTGTCCATATTTCTGCGTAACAGGATTCTTTCACTGGCTGCTATGCTCTCATACTGTGGGTATTTTTTTTTACAATCCTGGTGTGAGCACTTTCTCTTTCTGCAGAATTTGTTTGCTACCGACTGGGCCAAGATTAATCCCTTTGTTGTCGTGTGCTCAATTACAGCGCTGAAACTTTGTTTTGACTTCTGTCCGCCAGCCTGAGGTTAGATACGATTTCGTAACGTCTTGTGGCTGCTATCTGGTTGCCACCGACGTTACGATTCCATGCTCATCACTTGTTGGAGCAAAATCAATTTTAACAACCATGTGATAGATAACCTTTTTTATGATAACCATAGCATAGTATTGTCTAAAATATCAAATGAAACAACTTCATAGAAGCTAAAATTTCTTAATTAAGTTATATTTCTTAATTGTTGGTGAAATTTAGTGAGAAACAAACCGTTAGTGGCCATTTTTATTTTTTCGCAACTTCTCGCACTTTCTGCTTTAAAAATATGGTAATTACCCACTGAACATGAAGGGCTCATCCAATGAAAACACATGTTTTTCCCGCCTTTTTTACAACCTTACTACAACTTCCAATATGGAATACCCCTACAGGTTTAGCTCCGCCCAATTTGACCCAATTTTTGTTGTCAATTGTTGCAGGATAGTCCTGGATATCCAAATGAAAACCGGAAGTGATGGATTTGAGAAATGAAATGTATAAAGATACGAAAAATGCTTCTATTCTCTTAAAATATTGGAATAATTTTAACTTTTGGACTCTGAGGTATGAGATTATATGCATATGTTTAATCAGGTGAAGTTTTGTTGCATTTAGTTTCCCCATATTTGAATTATTGTAGCGGTTGTGATACACAACCGGCCTGCTCCAAAGAGCTAAGAGGGCGGATTTACTACCGTGTCCCAAACAGGACACGGTAGGAACATTACTTCTAGCCTGAGGTCTGCACGGAAATGCATTGTCTGTTTGGACGTCGACTCCTTCGCTCGCTCGGCTAGAACCAGCAATTTGGATTATTTTGTTAACATATGCTTGAAAGTCATATGCTTGACTTTCAAGCATTTGTTCTCCATTCACTTCCTCAGCCTTGTCTGCTAATGTGTTTAATTTCTTTTGGAGCACTGTCTTGCTGGGACTTTTGATATTCAAACAGGTGAGGAATAGGTTCAGGTCATCAATTCCTAATCGGGATTTCAGCACAGTCAGCAGCAGCCTTTCGTTCAACTCGCGACGATTCCTCGTTTTCTCTTTAATCTTGCTGACATTTCTATTGGTTTGCTCTTGTAGTTGCATCTGCGACAATGAACTGTCAGCAAAATACAGAGACCATGGCGTCGTTCAATGTTGACAAACATGCTGCATCGTTGGCAGTGTTGTCTGTGAACTTCAGTGACAAGTGCTTTAAGATTCTCCATATGCACAACACTATTTTCATCGTAATCTTCTTCACTTGAGAAAGTCTGTGCTTTTGGTCTTGGACGTAATTTATATGCGATTTTCCCTTCATTGTTTTTTTCTTGCTCCGAAACGTGCTGTATGTCATAGGCTTCATCTTGACCCAGTCTCAATATCGTCTCGCTTGTCCGAACCCCAGACCCGGCGGGTAAGTCGGGCTCTACGGGTAAGTCGGGCTGATGCCTTTCATGTCCTGCTTTGAAGGAGCTCCTTTTTCTTGATTGATTCCTGTTATTGCTTCTGTAAGAAAAGGAACATTGAAAATTTATAGATAATGAAAAAAATGTAAATACCTTCTTGCTTTAGGCCTTCCCATTTTATATATCCTTGTCTATATAGCATATTTCAATTTTAACAATGACAGTCTTTTGTTCTCAACAAACTAATGAGTGTGTTTTTCTAACAGGTCAGTTGTGGAGCTTATCACCTTAATGAGTCATGATTTTGGGTCCAGCAGAGTTTGTATATATAAGGAACCCTGGCTGTCTGCCAAGAGTTATTCTGGGACCAGTTTGAATTCCCTCCCTTGGACTGTAGAATATTGCAGAGCTACATAATACAGTCTTATATTATGCAATAATAAAGTGTTTGATCTTCAAGTAAGAAGTCAATAGTGTGTGGGATGGTGTTAATCAATGATAAAACTCAATTAAATGAAAATTTAAGCATGTGACAAGATATATTTAGCAAAGTTAAGGGTAAAAATTGATAAGAAAACTCATTTTTTCTCTCTTTTTGGCACTTTTTTCATAAAAAAATCAATCAAATTTGTGTTTAATGAAGCTATTTAAAGATGTTCATCACTCTAAGAGATCCACTTAACACAAAAACTGCTTAAATGGCTGCATATTGCTGAATATATGGCTTTAATGAGACATAATCTTCTGGCATTGATGAGTATTAATTTTGGCCGCAATTAGACTTATTTCATGGGTGTTTTAAAATGGTCATAAAATCAAAACTAAAGGCAAGATTTACATAAAACCCGAGATTTTAAGTCGAATTTGCATATATTTAATTAAAAAAAATCAATAAGGGCCATCAAAAAAAAAATTCTTGCTCCTTAAGGAAAAAATTAAAAAAATAAAATCATTCAATTTTTGGTTTTAATGGAACAATACAACATGGAAAACCTCTGTTGGCCAAAAACTGCCAAAAAAAGTTTTATTTTGTATATAATAGAGTCAGTGTGGGGTGGGGTGGGGCTAAGGGTGAAAACTCAGTTATCATACATTTGACTGTTTAATAGTAAAATTGATTTCTAAAGGGGCAGAAATGAACTTCTGCATTGATTAATTCATTGTTTTACCTAGTTGTAGATGCAAATGATGACATTTTTCACTTATTAGACTATAAAATGCCTTTTTTGCTTACATTTTAGGCTATTTAAGCTTAAACTGTTAGTTTTAAGAATTAATGTTAAGATGTACCCCTATCACTAAATTTCAGACATAATGGCCACAACATTTTTTGCAAATGATTCCTCTGTTAAAATTATTGAAAAAATAAGGTCCAAATTGAAAGCAAATTCAAGTTTGGGATGTAATGATTGCAATATGTGGCGTGGCGCGACTGACCATAATGGATACGGTGTTTTGCGCATGACGATAAACAGAAAGAGAATCAGTTTCTTGGTCCACCGGCTAGCTTTTTATGTTTTTCATGAAGGTGGACGTCATCTGCAACCTAAACTTCATGTTTCCCATACATGCCACCAAAAACTATGCCTAAATATAGAACATATTTCATATGAAGAGGCAAAAGTCAAAAGCCAGAGGAATCAATGCCGCATTAATAATGAATGTAGTGGTCATCGAGGATTCAAGGCATGCATTTTGGTTTAAGGTAATAGTCATGTTTTAAGTTTTTGGTTTTGTATTTATTTGTTCCATTCAGTTCTGTTCAGTTCAGGGCATAATTGTGCTCATTACTCAGGTCCCCAGGATTGGACCCGCCGTACAGTGAATCCTGGTATAGAGAACTGTTCTCAACTCGCTTTCGCTGGAAATAACGCCGTGATCTGTAGTCTGATGATTTCACACGTGCACCTGCCGTCCCAAACGAAGGCCCGTTAGTGTGTACTGCTACCTTACACTGTTCTTTAATTCTTAATTCTTAAAACTCTTTGCCCAACAATTTGTGAAAGTATGGCTATGAAACAGCGATGATTATGAACGGAGCAGACATTAAGAGTGGTATGCTACAATTTACAACAGCTGGGTAAAAACGCCATGAAAAGAGCAGTCGATGCAACGGGGAAATACATTGAAAAATAGTAATGGTTTAAATGATCAAAATTGACGTCGGATCTGTGTATAACGTTACATCTTAACGTCAATGTGCTCCGTACGGTGTAAGTTGTGTTTGTTTAAAATGTAAAAAAAAATTCAGTGTGTTATTTACACCCGCCTCGTGTTACATCATTGATAAGGAAAATGATTTCTTATCATTGACAAATATACTTTAGGGCACCATCCCATACCACAAAATATAAGACGCAGTCCGGGAACTTTTTGACTGCACCTCGTATAAAGTCATGATCATGTGGTGTTCTGCTATGTATTAACTGATATGTTGATTATATATTATTTAATTTACACAGTTTAACTATTCATTAGGGGACATCCAGGATTTAATTCAATCCATTACTCTCTATATATACCCGTAATTACCACAAGTCTTCGGATTACTTAAAATAAACACTATTGCTAAAGTATGAATTGCTCCTTATGTCTACCCAATATCATCATCTGTTATTGCTTTTTTGTTTTAAACATTTTTATTAACCCAGGTTGAGGCCGGATAAAAATGGTTCGCCTTATGGATGTTATTTCGTCGTTTAATTAACGAGGTCCCAGAAAGGTTGATTCCCTTCCGTAACAGTGCTGAGAAAATACTGATAACACTAGCATGAAGGCGCGTGTAAAATAAGAAATAAAAGTGAATATTTTAGTTTGATGCTCAACCTTGACTCTTAGTCTATATCGTAATTGGATAAGGGGGTTGAATATCCGCTTTGCATTTCGACTACGGATAATGTAATTTTGATATGCGCTTTAAAGTGGTCCAATTGGAAGGACAGCTGAAGTCGGCCATTTAAAAGTAACAATAACTTTGTTTTTTAGTTTATTAATGGTTATAACCCATTGTCAAAAATGTTGAAATTATTCATAAAGAGTAATCTTGCCTTTTTGCTAGAGTGGTTACATGAAACGTCAACCTTGGTCAATTCTTTTGAAAACAATATGGCAGAAGGATGAGTGAGATTCCGATTTATTTGTTGCACTAATCGTTTTCACAAGTGTAAATTGTGTGCTAAAGTATTTGTACGTGTGGACCTGCAAGGACACTCATCCCCTTAAAGGCACATAAAAGGAGATTAATGCTATATCAAATTATATTATGTGATAAACTTTTGGTCATATTCAAATAGTTATCACAAGAAAACCCCATCAGCACAACTTAAATGTGAAAGCCAACAAGAAATAACCCAGATCATCCAGTTTGATAATTCAGATTGTGTGATTCTTCACCCCTGACCTTGACAGTTGATACACAGATGTTTGAACCGACCAATCAGAATTCGTTATTTTGAATATGTAAACAAACAGGTTGTTAATTAACATGATTGGGTTGGAGACAACTATATTTCAAGCACAAAATAACATATGTTAAAAGAGTTTATCTAATAGGAACTCAATGCATTCATAAATTAATTATCATGACTTTTATGAACATAATAAAAGAATTCCATATATTTTTTCAGTGGTTTATTTGTGGTCATCTCCTTTATATGCCTTTAATCAATTCAATTAACCTCTGTTCGTTTCCAGTACATCCTAAAGGAACCATACTTGGAGCTAATACCATTGCATCATAGAATGGAATCGCCCGAGAACTGTACCAGTGGACCCTAACGGTCCTGAGTACCGCTTTATAAAACGTTTTATGCTTAAAATATAAGCTAGCTCAAAACAACATTACCTATTATCTCAACATTGGGCTGAGGTATCTAAAATAACACATCATTGAAATCGTCTCTCCTAGACGTTTCCAATGACGTGTCACGTTGCAATATTGTACTTTCATTTAGGATAATAGATTACATCAATGATTATAAGTTTTGAATTACACATTTATTTTTTTCTAAAGTGGTTTAGTAAAACAATAGTATGCAGTTTGTCCCTAAAAAATAAAAAGAATTATGAACATCATATATCTCTTTAATGAAAATGAAGAAGGAACGCCCTTTTGATTTTTACAACAACGAGTACTTACATAATAGTGATGGTAGATTTTCAATGTTAGTTGTACGTTACGAATCAAGTCAAATCAAGTATTCGCCAGCTATTAAACCCCGTTGCTGTATATATCCATGTTCCGATAACACTTATGTAGAATTAGGTGTTTGCAATAGAGTCTTTTAAAGACGGTATGTATAAATGTTTGATGAGGGGTTACGATGGGGTCGAATATGTTTTACGTATAGATGCAATGTCGAACAAAATTAAACTGGAAACCAACATAACTAAGAAAATGATGATAAAGTAAACTTACACAGGATAAGTCTTCTCATAATGGCTGTAACGGCATAGCATTCTTTCGATAATATACAGCTCAGGAAAGCATGTGTTGTGACATATTCGGAAATAAGTCTTCAAATCGATTGTGTTATGAAAGTTACTTTTAAAACATCGACGTGTCGCGAATGTCGTCACCTATGCCTTAACCCTTTACCAAACTCCAAATTTGCGAATGTCCCAAATTGAAAGATTTTGCAGACGACGTTTCAAAATTTGATGAAACCGAACTATGATCCTCTGAGAGGGTGGAGACATTAAAAAAATTCCAAAGTCGTCTGCAACAAACTGGTCAAATGTCGTTATTGTTTGGAAATGGATTAATATAAGTATTAATCTTTCAATAGTCATCGTTGCTATCCATTAATCTCTCGCTTATAAGTCGATATTAAACAAAAGATCAACTTCACAAATCGCCGAAAGATTCATGATATCTATAGATTATTTAAAACATCGATCTCAAAGCAATATTGCAAAACATCCGTTACGATTCTAAAATTCACGATTATCAAGCAGCCGATTCTCAGGCACCGATTTTCAAACAACCGATTCTCAGGATTCGATTTACAAACAACTGAATGATTCTCAGGCACTGGTTTACAAATAACCGATTCTAAGGCACCATTAACAAACAACTGATTCTAAGGCACCAATTTGGGACACTCGAAAATTTGTTGTTTGGGAAAGGGTTAAAGGAGCACTTTTTGTCAATAGCTCCATTATTTCTATTTACATATTTTAAAAAGCTGGGTCATGGAGGAAACCATTAATGAAGAATGTTTCATTATGTTTCATCGTACAGTATGAGGAATTAATTGACGATATAATGAGAAATGACCTATAGAAATCGTCTACTTGCTATAAGCACATTTTCAGTAGCGGTGATATAATTCCAGGAGTTTGGAAAGGTGGGCTGGCAACCGCGGTTTAACTGAAATAATGTTGAAAACAACATTAAACCTGCACAAAAAGACAGAGGAGGAAGTTACAACGAAAACTAGTTCGTTGGTATGAATGCACTGTGGATAGCATTTTATATCGAAGGGAATATACGTGTTCATGACCGTATCCTTTTTCCGACAATGTTTCCCATTGCACATGAGAATAAATTACATTCACTTTAGGTGTCCAACGAACTGACCATCCATAACAATGCTTTGATAGGTGCGTTCACCACTGTGATGCGATTGAAATACAGTTGAAAATGCCTTTAAATTCATACCGACTGATAATTGAGTATAACTCCTTAAAGTTCTGAAAACGGTTTTCAGCGGTTTCGAAAGGATATTGTTAATTGTTGTCAGTAAAATCCGCGATATAACTAAAATATTGTTGAAAGTGTATTTATTTAAGCCAGCTTGCACTTTCTACAATAAGGCATAGCATACCAACCAAAGCAACAGTGTATTCAACAGATAGGCTCCAGGATAATTCATTTCAAAAGTGAGATAAGGAAAGAGAATTTGTTTACCAAAGAAAGAAGGACGGCTACAATACAAGTTAACAAACCTTACGAAAACACACGATAGTTGCAGACCTTCGTCTGGGCGTGGCTTCATTTCTACACACTAGTCGTTGAAGGGTACGACATGTAAATGCGGTTTCATAGCATCGTTTTTTCACAAAAGTGTCTTCAATGTCACTAAATCGCAGCATATCTTCATTGTCTGTTCTTTAAGTCTGCCATTCTTCCATGCCGAGTTCGCCTTTGTATTTCTTCTAGCCACTTGAGCCTCGTGAAAAAGACCCGAATTGAAAATCACACTCACAAAATTCGCAAGTCCCTGTTTGAGCAGTTGCCCATTCCTACGCATAAATTCCTGTATGCTTCTATCTCTATCCATGCCAAGTTCGTCTATGCATTTTTCTAACGTATTAAGCCTTATGAAGACGAGGATTGAAAATCAGCGCTTTATGTATTTTCGGTTTCTTTTTCGAGGGACACACACTCGCGATGGTTGCAGACAACGGTTTAAGCAGAGTTTTTTTCAACACAGAATTTCGTGTAGGCTAAGTAAGCACGCAATTGTCTATGCAGAAAACATTCGTAAATGTCTCACAACTCACTGCATTCTTCAATGTCTGTTCTTTGAGACTGCTAACTCTTCATTCCCAGTTTATAAGACAGTTTTAAAGATATAGAAGTATAGGGGCTATATTTTATTCGGGTCCAATGCAAATAGCACATGGTAGATGGTTTTCGAGCATATATAAAAGGTCTTATGCAATGCGAGTTGAATCGGGAACCAGTGACTGATAATTGCTTGCGGGTTCTTCTGCCAAAAACCAAAGGACTACATGTCCGTGCTCCGCATGCTTCAGCTGTTTTGAGAGTGGACAGTCTACTGTTCTGGCCGCGGTGTGTATGAAACAAACGCACCTCCCTATCCTTTTCCCAAACAATAACGACATTTGACTTCTGTGTTGCAGACGACTTTATAAAACATTGTAGGTAAAGGAGAAATTGCTCGTAACGAGCAATTTCTCCTTTTCCCACAAGGTTTTCTGCTCTATCTGAAGATTGTTTTTCAATTCCATCACATTTTGAAATGTCGTCTGCAAACTCTTTCAATTTGGGACAGTCGAAAAGAAATGGCTGAGTTGTTCCGAATGTACAATATAAAAGGTACGACAGAGAACCAGACTTAATGGGGCAGATTTGTTTGACAATTAATTTCACTTTGCTTGTCTGTTCAGTATTAATCGATATCAGACTGTGATAGACACTTCAAATGCCAAAAGCTCTTCGGCTTGGACTGGAGTGGTTCGTTATAGTGAAGCATTAATCCTTTACAGTTTGGAACTAGTCTATATCATTTAATGGGTGGATTCTAAATAAATAGGGTATGCAACCTGTTTGAGGTATTGTTTGAAAACGAGATATTTTTGTTTGAGGCATCTTCCTCTCAAGGGCAATACAGTGTATTTTATTTTATCTTTTCTTTTTGCGATAAGCCTTTTACAATTATTCATCATGTTTGAAGGTGATATTAAATGCTAATCAAAATATTGCTTTATATACGTATAGAGCCACATGACATGTATGTACGTATTGTAATGGCTGTCTAGTTATTAATCTTGACTATTATGACAAAGGCAAATTTTAGAAGTACATGTATTGCAATAGGCGAAATGCACGTAAATGAGTCTTGTAATAACCTTATTGTAGTTGATGTGCTTGCTGTCCAAAACTCATTTTTGAACAGCAAATCAATCTAACAACACACGTAGATTCATTACATAATTGGTTTTTGTTGTTGTTTTTAAAAATGTGCTCGCTATGGACCGTTACGAAAACCATAAATGGGATTTTTAAATGGAATAAATGAACTTGCATAAGCCTACAAATGTTACGTTTTGAACTAAATTAGATAATTCCTTTCGGAGCCGATCTGGTGTTTTGATCTTAACGAAATCAAACGGACAAACATCAACTTAATAACGAATTTAGACGATTTTATTCACATTTTCAGAAATATGTAAATACCGCTATGTTCTATCTCCGGAATTGATACTTTATCCGTGGATGATTGCGTTGGAAGATCTGATCACATGCATATATGAAGCACAACAACAACAATGTCCATAGAAACTAACAAATTGGAATACCCGCCATTAAGCAGATTAATGTGTGAATTTGTGAGGATTATATTCTATCTATGCGCCACATGCTGTGCTCTCTTCACAAGTGACGTCACGTGTCTACCGTCCTACCAGGCGGACGTTTCCCTCGATGGTCTCCAGTGTCCTGGGCTGACCTTTGACCTTGGCGTTGTTAGGAGCAAACTGGACTGTTCGTTGCGGTGCGATGCGGTGACCGGGTGCCGTGGTTTCTTTTACAACATTAGAACGTTAACGTGTGACGGAACGTGGTCTGTTATCACATCACCCGTCGGATGTTCAAGTCAGCTAGGGAGCTTGTACTATATTACCACAGGTAATTGAAAGGGTCAGGAGTAAGTGTGTTGTTTGGTTAAAAGGGGGGTTTAGTCGAATCATAATTATTTCAGTTAAGCTGTGCTGCCCGACTATTAATGATGGAGTACGACCCAAAACTCGGCTGTCCGTGAGGAAAGGCCGAGCAGGGTAGAACCATCAGCATTCCGTAAGTCAGTTTGGAGATTACCTCTCATCTCATGAAAATCTAAATGCCGTCACCGGGGTTTGAACCGACACTGAAAGAGGTCGTGTGATTCCAATTTCTGAACTCTAACCACTAGGCCACGTCGGCCCATGGGGGAATATTAACACCGCAATCAACAAATTTTTGTTTTATCGTCGCGTTAGTTTATTCTTTATCGTTAACGGTTGATTTTCTAAGTAATCAACCCTTTTGGGTTCTCTACCGGTATATAGCCATGTAGCTAGGATATGATATCTTGCCCAATAAAACACCACAATTAAGTAAAACATTTATAATAGAAATAAAATTTTAAAAAATCAAAGTCGCTAGCGTGATTCGAATACGGGTCGTGCGGTCTCTTGTCCACGATACTCACCATCCCTCCGATCACAGATCATATTAGTGTTCCATTTCAACAAGATCGGGAAACAAGTATCAGTAGTTGTGGTCAAATTTAAGGTAAAACATGTATAATTGCATAGCTGGATTTCGGACCTATAATTGCTCACAAGGTTCACAAAGGTGTCCGAAAATCATGTGGACACCTTTGTTAGTTTTGTGCGCCATCTTACGTACGAAAAATCGCGTAGCAATTTCATGAGGATTTTCTTGAAGGAACTATCTGGCAGATTTTCGATCTGTATGTAAAGTACGTTTAAACAGTGATTTAATCAATATTCGTCACTAAACCAGTTTACAAAAGACAACAAAAAAACATTTTCAATTTGTTTATTCTAAAGTTGCTGAACATCTGAGTTTTAATTTAAAAAGGGAAAAGAGCTTTAACGCATTTCAGTGTTCTGGTGGAATATTCTTACCCATAAAGATGATTTTGCATGACGGACATAAGGTATACATGTACACATGCACAGCCAAATGTTTGTGAGACCCACATGATGATGTCATCTAAAATATTAATATGTACATATATGGTTTATTCAAATTTAGATCATTGTATACGACACAAACGGTTTAAACGGTTTACTACATATATCCAACACGAATGCGCATTATTTCAACCACAAGATCGTAACAGGGGGTGACATGTTTATCAATAATCTAGTTTTATGTAAATCTATAGGTCTGTGGTGTCCTGTTATCCTTTGCAGACATTTTATGTTCGAATAATTAAATCTTCAATCAGTGAGATTATCTGTTCATATATCACTATAGATTAATCAATTTACCTTGGTACCACGCGCATTACTTACAACACTATTTCCAGTAAGTATTCCGTTGTAAAGATACGACTGGAAATGTTTGTTGAGTAATGTGGTTCACACATTGTTTGTGATGAAGAGAGAGTCACGTTATGGTGATGTGTTGACTGCCTAAACAGCTTTAACGAGACAGATGTCTTTGTCAACTAAAATTCTGTTGATACGATATTAGTTGAATTATACAGAAAATAGTTATTTGTAAGGAATACTAAGCATGTAAGATGTAATTTGTTTTGAAAAACAACAACAATCCGACGATTCCGATGTCTCGGTGTTTTCCCATAAAGCCTTTGCTTAACATAATCGTGAACAAAGATAAAGTTTTGAAAGGAACTTTATCAATACGAAATGGTCATGTATATCAACAATTTGAACTTACCTGTAGTCTGTTTCATAATTTTGCATCTACATAGCACATTATGTTCTTTCTTGGTACTGCCTTTCAGATCTAATGATATAACTTTACCAAGAATTCTTAGAACCCTTTACCAAACGCCAAATTTTCGACTGTCCCAAATTGAAAGAGTTTGCAGACGACTTTTCAAAATGTGAAGAAATTGAAAAAAAAAATCCTCTGATAGGGCAGAAAACATTGTGGGAAAAGGAAAAATTGCTCGTGAAGAGCAATTTCTCCTTTTCCCACAGTGTTTTCCAGAGTCCAATGTCGTTATTGTTCGATAATAGGTTAAGGCAGGCAAATACTACTTTACACTACCATGTTTTTTCGGTTTTGGCCCAATGTATCAATTTCAGGGTTAGTTGGAGGGATATTAAAGATGATAAAACTGGAAATGCATTTTGTGTCAACGATATGAATGTGTTTGAGTCAATCCTATGTAAATTTGCAATTAAAAAGTATATAGGTTTGTGTTCAAATGAAAAAAGACCAATATTTGCACGAATGCAAACCACATTTTGTTAATACGTTTGTCGAAATGAGTACATTTTGTTAATACGTTTGCCGAAATGAGTATTTCAAGAACTTCTTCAAAAAACAAAATATGATATAATTTCGTTCACTGCAAATCACCCGGAACGATGGAGTACGGAGTGTTTCGATTTTAAAATAAATCTGGATTGGACAGTTGCCAACTCGCCTATTTGAAAAGTACACTTGTATCCGATACTTAAACATAGCCAGTTTATTCAAACAAAAACCTGATCACACTGTCGATACCTTTTACAGCCGCACATGTAACGTCGTTATTTATTACCATCAACATATTGCATTTCCTTTCTTCAATGTTTGCCTTTTTCAATACAAATAGATACATACCGTATTTCACTTTATCAACATCAGACTATGTTCATGTGGACTTTTCGCCATGAAAACGAAAAGTTATGAAACTTATCTTCTCTTATGACACGTTTACGTCATTTCCTGCACATTCCGTTCCAGAAATTAACGTTATTGTCGTAAACAATGGTTCAATGATTTAAATTCAATTCCATTTCAATTAGAAATTAATTAAAGTATTGATCAGCTAGTCTTTTTAATAAAATTGTGTCTGGTTGAATCATGTGGACATGATTAAATCTACAGCGATGAATTATCATAATTTTTTTAATCTTTTAACCCATTTCCAAACAATAACGTCATTTGACCCGTTTGTTGCAGACGACTCTGGAAAACATTGTGGGAAAAAGATGAATTGCTCTTCACGAGCAATGTCTTCTTTTCCCCCAATGTTTTCTGCCCTATCATAAGATTATTTTTCAATTTCATCATATTTTGAAATGTCATCTGCAAACTCTTTTAATTTGGGACAGTAAAAAAATTTGGCGTTTGGTAAAGGGTTATATGGCATTAAGGTTAACTATTACGAAACTTGACAAAAAATTACTTGTGAAAAGAATGACAATACATTGTCGGAAATTGTTGCAGAATGGCTATCAAAAGTTCCATCATTGTATTCAAGAGCAAGTCCATGTTCTTTTGTCACAATGGTGTCTTCCCAGAAACGTAAAGAAACTGTACTTTTTTTGTTTTCTCGTTTGTCACGGTGGTTTCTTTATAAAGTCATTATGAAAACGTATTTTTTGCCTGCTTTTGTCTTCTGCGGTTTCCGTTATTTTGGACCAATCAAAAATATCCACAAAACGGAGTGGGTAGTAAAAACTATAGCACCTCGATCTGGACATTTCGTTTGACTTTGAACGAATGCTTTGCATATACAGAAGAATCCCAATACACCAAAGTTCTGGGGACCTGATGGAATTGATCGACATAGAGAGAGATCGACATAGAGATGTGTGAAATGTGCAGAGACCGAGATAAAGAATAAACTATTCGGAAACCCGAACTTTCTCTTCCTATGGTTTTTTGCTTACAGACGTTACAACCACATCAAGCACAACAAGTTCAACAACAACAATGACGACGACGACAACAACAATGACGACGACGACGACGACAACAACAACTTTACAGGTTTCAGCTTCCACACTTGGACCAGGTTCGATATATGGTAGCACATGTACATCAAACTCACAGTGTGCATCGGCTACGAACACGGCTTGCTTGGAAGGGACATGTCAGTGTAGCGCCGGCTATAGACTCGAACCCGCCACCCAGACTTGCATAACAAGTAAGTTACATAAATGCCTAGGTCAGTCTAGAATCAATGAAAAGCCGCTTAATATTCACCTTCATTTCCACATTCTATTCATGACGTTTCGTTTAAAAAGAAAAAATATTTGTTTGTACACCGTATGTTGTTTATTTGCATATGAATGCATTAAGACTTTCTATCTTTAAAAGCGTATTCGACAGCTGTTTATACATTTCAATGCATTGAATCTAAAGCATTTAAAGCTTCGTTTTCCTATTGTCTTCTCTTTGATGTATCATTTTTCTAACAATTTACAGCATAGAGAATTCGCAATTACATGAACAAATTTAGAATTCAGTCTTACATTAGCAATAAGAGTTCAATGTTTGATAGATAATGCTGTAATTCGTAGATCTATCTTTTCGGTCTTGCAATAGATTTATTGTAATCCTTAACACGCATCAAGGAAAGCGCTTTGTGTGGTTGGGTATATATTACAAAAGGTAAAATGGGTAGAATTTTTTAAGGAAAAAACAACGGATTTGTTTCCAAGGGCATTTTGTTTGTTTTGATTATTCCTATTCGACTAAAACAATTTTCCCTCGTAGACACGGAGAAGCATGTTGAAATGTTTTGCGTTGTAGTGATGTATTGTCAAACATCCGCTATGCGTTCCACATTACAATATAATCCAATATCCCGATGCGTTCTCTCGTCAAATAAATCTTTCTCTAATTAAAAGGCATGTCGTCGATAATCGTTAACTCAGCGTGTGTACAATCGGCGATGATTCCACGGGCACCTGTTGACCCCTAACTTTCCGGGCGTAAAGGTGGGCTCAGAATGTAGAATCAATAAACACCGGAGACATTCCTTCTTGTTTCAATATTTGGGTAGGCAATATTGCAAAGTAACACATCATTGGAATCGTTTCTCCGAGGCCAGAATGTAAACCACTAAACACCGGAGACATTCCCTCTTGTTTCAATATTTAGATGACATTATTGCCGTAAACACATCATTGGAATCGTTTCTCCGGGCCAGAATGTAAGTTAATAAACACCGGAGACATTCCCTCTTGTTTCAATATTTAGATGAGCATTATTGCAAAGTAACACATCATTGGAATCGTTTCTCCGAGGCCAGAATGTAAGTCAATAAACACCGGAGACATTCCGTCTTGTTTCAATATTTAGATGAGCAATATTGCAAAGTAGCACATCATTGGAATCGTTTCTCCGAGTCGAGAATGTAAGTCAATAAACACCGGAGACATTTCCTCTTGTTTCAATATTTAGATGAGCAATATTGCAAAGTAACACATCATTGGAATCGTTTCTCCGAGGCCAGAATGTAAGTCAATAAACACCGAAGACATTCCCTCGTGTTTCAATATTTAGATGAGCAATATTGCAAAGTAGCACATCATTGGAATCTTTTCTCCGAGTCCAGAGTGTAAGCCAATAAACACCGGAGACATTCCCTCTTGTTTCAATATTTAGATGAGCAATATTGCAAAGAAACACATCATTGAATTCGTTTTTCCGAGGCCAGAATGTAAGTCAATAAACACCGGAGACATTCCTTCTTGTTTCAATATTTAGATGAGCAATATTGCAAAGTAGCACTTTATTTGAATCGCCACACCTACTCAATGGCTTAGCTACGCCTCTGAACAAGAACAGTGTACCTGCGAACGGTAACTGTATTTTAGGTGTTCATTGAGAGAATTGCCTTTTATTAACTCAGTGATGATCCTACATGTATAAATCTCTAACAGTATCCGATACAAAATAAAGCACCAATTAAATAGGGAAGGGTTATCGAATTGCAAAACGTAATCTCATAAAACCCCTCGGCATGATGTATTCCAAATGAGCATTGAAAAAAATTAATGAACAGAACAATCCAAGGTTGGAAGCAGTCTGGTAAGTAGAGCAGATTCAACGGTGTAACTCATGTGGGGTTTTGCATTCGGTCCAATTTGAAAGGATCACCAGACGACACCTACAAATACTTATAATGAGCAATTTATTTAATCGTCAACTTAATCTCTAAAGTTTTCTGTCTGAGATGCGTTAGGAAGAGCGCACAATGTTTAGGCGACAGTGGTTCAGGGGTAGAGCACCAGCCTCTTGAACCGAGGGCTCCGGGTTTGAATACCCGTTAGGCGAGAGGAAAGTTGCCGGGACTAACCCACATATCACCGCGATTACTGGTTTAGTATCCAGGAAGGAGACATCGAGAGTATCTACGAATAAGTTTAAGCCCCCTTTATAATCGATGCAAAACAATTAGGCAAAACAATAAAAGTATGGTCTAAGTTGGCGGTAATTACGAAATTAATAGTACATGCATCATCACATGCATGATAAGCGCTGGCTGAATAAACTATCTGCCTGTTTCTTGTATTAACGTTTACCTTCATTGTCCAGTGGACTGTTTTGAATATTCAATTGTTGAAATAATGAAATATGCGCATGTTTTATTGAAACCGCTCACAGAGTATGCTTTTGTTAACCCAACCGCATATATTTCTCTTTTTCCACCTCCATCTCCTCTTCACAATGCGTTTTGCCCTTGTCACACCATGTTTAAAGTTAAGCAGGGTTGTTGTTTTTTAAATCTAAATCATATTTTCTATTTATTTAGTAACAATGATGCGTTAAGCTAAAGTTATCTCTACTATAATTGTTTAAATCTTTTTATTTATTTTTTTTTTCATAAGGTTGGGTAGTGCGATTAGGAGTTTTATTAGCTTTGATTGAATTAGTATTGATTTAATGATAAATTCATATTGAGCGGATGTAACGTCAATCTCTGTTTTTCGGTTCGCTTGTTTTTGTCAATAACGCTGTCAATGCTTTATTAACGTAATAGATAAACGCAAAGGGATTGAGAGTGTTGTCTCAATAGACAAAATGGTTTGACAGACGCACACTTTCTTTTCATAGAACTCCATTGTTTTTTAGAAATAACGGGACTGAAAACTTACGACATCTATTGTTAGGTCAAAAATCATTATCTCTACACTTGATTGTCGATGTAGATACATCTTTTGTGAGGGTTCTACAGTAGAGTAGTTCTAACGTCTAATTGCTAGTAATGCTATCAGAGTTGTCCGAGTGAGTTTCGGATACCCTAGTTAACTTCTATTTAGACATTGTAACCGAAACGTTGTCCAGAATGTAGGGGGAACCATTAAACAAGGACAACTTTAGAATAAAAACCATCATACGTTTTGCGCTTTTAGATTAGGTTGAAAGCCATTTTAAAGGGACCAATTTAGATATTCGTGCTGCAGAAGTAATAAACTTTAGAAACCTGATTTCAACAATTATTGTCACTTAACAAAAGACCATTTTCAACTTCTTAATCACTGAAATCCCGTATTTTCGTTAGAAAATGTGAAGTAAACCTTCGTGTCTGTCATTTCTGCTAAGTGAAAGCCGGTTCATTTCTAAATGCACTCTGGTTCTAAGTTTAAATCGTTGTTGTCAAAATAAACCGCTTAAACGCTTTGCAATAAACGAACTTCTCTATCTTTTCTTTACGGTTATGGAATGAATTGGAAAGCGGGGTATAGAAATCCTTGTCGACGGGCGCGAATGACCTAAAATATCGACCGTCGACTGCAATTTCTCTGCCGAGTGTTAGACGTAGTGCCGTTATAAAGCACCATGGGTTATTATATACCACCAGAACCGGAGAGTTGATGGTCAACTCTTGAGGGGTAAACAATATGGCTATCATTGCCAAAAGTAGGTAAAAATAGCAAAACTACCGTCATGGGCGCGGCCATCCTGTTTGGACATAATAGCGTTAAAATGGGTCACATGATTCCCCCACCTGCTCTTAGTTACTCGAAAAATCTAAAACACTAAATTATTTAGAGGCTAGATAGTGAAATTTAAACGACATAGAAACCCCGTCAGTCGCTATCGCTCCTTCCTTGGGCTTTCTATATCGTTTAAATTTCACTATCTAGCCTCTAACATATATTTAAATTTCACTATCTAGCCTCTAACTTATATGTAAATGTTTTTTATTTTAGAGTTAACCTGTATAATGCTGGAACCACACTTCATGTATTTACATGAACATAGGTTTTACACTACATGTATGAGTATTTTCATGGATATAGAATTTATACTTAATGTATTTACATGAATATAGACTTTACACTTCATGGATCTAAATGAGTATAGGCTAGGCTTTACACTTCGTGTATCTACATGAATATTTGCTTTACACTTAATGTATTTACATGATCATAGGCTTTAAACTACATTTACGACTATACATTTACATGAATATAGGCGTTACACTTCATGTATTTTCTTGAATATATAATAACCTTATCTTCACGTATCTACGTTCTAGGTTGCGCGACGTACGGGACGACATACATTTTCTTTCCGAATAAAGCGTTATATGCCACCGTCCTCGGATCACAGACGGGAATCTCAATGACGCAATGTATGACGTATTGTTCCACTATGACGTCATGCACCGGGTTCAACTTCTGCGCCTCCTGTGGAAATATGTGTCGGTGTAAGACCGGGTCACCGTTAGACAGTTCGTCTGACTGGGTCTCGTCATTTGACGTGGATTACTACAGCAGAAACTGTGCTTAGAACACATTCGAATTCCTCACAGCGGTTACTACGAGCACAGGGGATCGAAGTTATGATAGTCTAACGGCTATGTATCAATCTCTACCAGAGTAAATTGGTTCCCGCTACGCTCCCACATGGACGATAACTCTGCATGGGAGATTGGCTATGTATATATACATAGCCGTAAGACTACCATAACTTCGATCCCCTGTGACTACGAGTACTTCCGCTACGTTACATTAACCAATGCATTCACGTCATTTGCAAGCTTTACCATAGGCCTGCTCTGTTTGTTGTTCTTATTATTTTCGATGTTGGTATTTCTAAGATATTTTTATATTTATGAAGCATCACAAGACACTTTATCAGGTAAAAAGCAAACACAAACATAAAAGTTACAATGTTAAATTTGATTGATGCAAAGAACACAAATTTCTGGAACACGTTTTTTTTTGTCATTGTTATTTTCGACGTTTTTTTGCATTCCAAGTGACAATTCTTTTCGCATAGTATGGCATAGCGTCACGTGACGTTTATGTTGGCATTGTGAAAGGTTGTGAAACGTGACATTGCCAACTGAGGAGAAGTTTGGACCAGGCTCTCCTACAAAGTACTCTCCCTTTTATTAAAAGGAAAAACGGTACTGAAAAGTAGCAATGTAAAGTAATCATGTGCGAGATTTGTGCCTGAATTATAGCTATTTTCGACAATCACTCGCGTTCCTTGACTAGTCAAAATCTTGATTTCAAAATCAATATCAAAAGCAACAGTATGCCTAGTCGACAGAAACTACAAGGGAAAAGCATTTTTCAAGTGATTAATTAAAATGTTCATGTATGTTAGAAAGCAAAGTGGCAAAACATTAATTGCTAATAAGTTTGGAACTATTCATTCCTTGTTCAACGTATAGTCCTCTGTAACAGATACGTTAAAACGAAGTTATATCTACAGCGTACATCACTCTCAAGTAGAGTTATCGTTCCTGTAACGCAATGTCTTTGCAGCAATTACTTCCCATGTGAAACAATGATGTAAGCGACACGTGACATGGTTTTGTGCGCGGGAAGTTCCCGCTACTCCTCCAATCTGAACACATTGGGTTTATCCAATGAAAACGAGTATTTCTCAGCTCATGGAAACACCCGAGTAGTTCCGATGGTTGCACCTCTACAGTAAGGAATAGGAACTCTACGAGGCGAAGTGTGAATCGCTATGGCCAGCGATGTCCCACAATCTGCACAGACAGGCGCATGGCTAGCCCTCCATTGATGTGGATATAGGATTAAGCCAGCCTTGGGGTGCCTGGGGCATGTTCCCCCTGAAAATAATGGTATATTCTATGCGATTTAAGGGTCATTAATGACACTCAGGCGTCCAGGGTTTAAACATCAGGTTTAATACCAGATGATACGAATATAGAATATAAGCTCAGAATTAACAGATAATAGGTAAAACTATGGAATAATAATTCATTAACAAATAACATTAAGTATTACATTTATTGTGATGAAATAAGTTACAAAAAGTTTTTTGAACACAAACTTGCCTTTAATCTGATTTTCCTACATATCCTAGTAGGGACACTACAGTACCAGCTGAGCTATTGAGTCTTGGGTTAAGGTTCAAGGCCACCAAACAGTAAACAATAACAAACAGACGCCAACAATTATGTCAAAGCCAAAGGCTTCTAGCAGTGTTTCGCCAAATAAAAGCGCTGGAAAAGGGAATGCATCCGAAACCCCTAAAGGCCAACCAGGTATATCTGACGTCTTGGCAGCCATCAACAAGTTACAGTTACAAATTACGGATGTCGATAAACGCTTACAGACACTTGAGGTCGTAGAAAAGAAGGTAGATAATCTGGACAGAGATATCAAAAGTCTATGGACATATATACATGACAAAGAGATGGTAACGCAAGAGAAAATAGGTGGTTTAGAAGATAAGTTGGAGTCTGTGCAAATGTCGGCAGGTTTAAGTGCAGATGGTCTAGAGCAAATGAATAAAGAGAATAAACAATTGAAACAGCAAATCACTTACCTTCAATCTCAAAGCATGAGGAATAATCTCATTGTAGGGAATATTCCAGAGGGACCAAATGAGAAACCGGAGGAAACAGAGACTATATTTCGAGGCTTTCTAAAAGGTAAACTGGGTTTGGCTCAGGATCTGGTCGATAGAATGATATTGGAAAGGGTACACAGAATGGGTCCGCCGAATAACACTACCCACAATAATGGCGCTCATTTCAAAAAGGGTCCGAGACGTATAGTTTGTAAATTCAACCAGTTTCAAGATCGTGAGGCTGTACGTAAACAAAGCTCCAAATTAAAGGGCACTGATTTGTACATCACAGAGCAGTTCCCGCCTGAAATTAACATGATAAGAAAATGTTTATTTCCGAAGATGAAAGAAGCCAAGAAACAGGGTAAAACATCATGGATAAGTTACGACACGCTTTACATCGATGGAAAAGCAGTGAAAACTAGGTAGGGGGTACTGGAGGGTGAACTTAAGTGTATGGTATGGAACTGCAACGGTCTGACATTGAACAAGCGATCCGATGACGATTTCTATCGATTATTAGTGGAGAACCATATAATCATTTTGACTGAGTCATGGACAAGTAAGGACTCCATATTGGACTTGGATGGATATACATGTTTTAATTTATACAGAAAATACAGACATAAGAAGGCTAAACGTAACAGTGGTGGGATTGTAATCTATTGTAGAGACGATATTAGTCGTGGAATTTCAGTTGTTAAAAATGTACATAATTCTTTAGCCTGGTTAAAACTAGATAAGTTATTCTTCAATTTAACAGAAGACCTATTTTTATGTGCCGTGTACATATGGCCAGAAAATTCTCCTTTCACAAGATTGGTAGATTGTGATCTCTTTGAAATGCTGCAAAATGATATAACCTTTTTTGAAAACAAGGGGAAAATATTCATAGCTGGCGACTTCAATGCCAGAACTGCTTGTAAAAATGATTACATTGTATGTGACACTATTTTTAATACGGATACCGATGATTACATTCCCGACAATCCATTGATTAGATTTTCACAGGACAAGGGAAGTAATCCACATGGAAATAAGTTAATCGATTTATGTAAAGCAACTTCACTACGTATTGTTAACGGTCATCTATATGATGATTTTAAAAATGGAAAGTTTACATATTGTAGTAACCAGGGTGCTAGTACAATTGATTATGTTCTTGCAAGGGAATCCAACTTTTCACTGTTCACGCATTTTGCTATAGGCGATTTTAATGAGTATAGCGATCACGCCCCATTACACTTCAATTTGAGTCTTACAAACTTAACAATTAATGAATATGAACGTTATTTTACATCTGAGCGTATATCATGGTGTAATGACCACAAGGAATCATTCCGAACGAATTTAATAGCAAACCTACCTGATTTTAATCGAATTTTAACAGAACATGTGGATAACACTGACACATTAGTAACGTCATTTTCTAATATAATCACCAATATAACCGACCCACTATTTTCAAAAACGAAACGCCTGTCACGCGGATTCAACGATCGATATGGTCAGGAGGATAACAAATGGTTTGACAATGACTGTAAGCAGGCACGCTTTAAATATCAAACAGCACTACGCAACTATAATCAAGATAGATCGGTTATTAATCATCAAATGTTAATGCAAGAACGCAAAACGTATAAAGGGTTAATAAAGGTTAAACAGCGACGTCATAAACTAAATCAATCGCAAGCATTCGAAAATCTAAAGAAAAGTAACCCTCGACAGTTTTGGAAGTTTTTTAAAGCAAAATCTAAACCTTGTGACAACAGCATCCCGATTGATGATTTTAAAACGTACTTCAATCAAATGTTTCAGGGTATGTCGTCTGCCACAAATCAAAATGCGGAAGAATTTTGCGCATCGCACGATTTCGATGATTTAAACCCAATTTATCAAGAATTGGACGAGTGTATTACTTATGAAGAGGTCACGAAGTGTATCAAATCGCTCAAGCGTAACAAAGCTTGTGCCGCTGATAGGCTATTGAATGAATATTTTTTAGAGTCGTGTGATATACTCGCAGGTCATATCACGGAGGTTTTTAATATAATTCTAATTCGGGTTCTTTTCCAGAGGCTTGTACAAAGGGTATTATAGTCCCAATCCACAAGAAAGGGTCACGATCAGATGTAGATAACTATAGAGGAATAACTTTACTGAGTAACTTTGGAAAACTGTTCACTAGTGTAATTAACATGCGTATAACCAAATGGTGTAATGAAAATGAGAAGGTCTCAGACGCTCAGTTCTGTTTCCGTGAAGGACGATCAACGGTCGATGCAATCTTTATTTTGAACTGTTTAGTACAAAAGTATCTAAGTAAAAATAAACGCTTATATTGTGCTTTCGTTGATATGCGCAAATGTTTTGACAGTATTTACCGTAATGGTTTATGGTACAAATTGTATAAAATGGGAGTTAACAGTAAGCTGTTGCGTATTATTCGTTCTATGTATATGTCTGTCAAATCTTGCGTTCGTCATTGTAATGAATACTCTCAGTACTTTGATATAGCGGTCGGTCTTCGTCAAGGGGAGATAATTTCGCCAATCATGTTTAATCTCTTTATAGATGACCTGGAAATGTTTTTACAATCTGGGGTAGATAGTGGAATAACGATAGACGATATATGTATTTTAATCTTATTATTTGCAGACGATATGGTAATTTTAGCCGAAAGTCCCAGCGATTTACAACAGTCATTAAACAACCTAAGCCAGTATTGCGACAACTGGGGTCTTACAGTCAACACAGAAAAAATAGTAGTTTTCAGGAAAAGAGGCAAATTACGCGTACACGAACAATGGATATATAAAAATTCGGCGCTAGAAGTAGTGAATGATTTTAATTACTTAGGCTGTACTTTTAATTTCACGGGCACTTTTTTACTCAATAATCAAACACTTTATGGTAATGGCCTCAAAGCGATGAACGTTTTAATAGCAAACCTAAAACGCCATAACACACCGCCAAAAGTAGCCAAAAGTAGCCCTACAGTTATTTGATGCCTTTGTTGCACCAATCCTTTTTTATGGTTGCGAAGTTTCAGGCTTCACTACGGCCGACAACCTAGAGAAACTGCATCTCAAATTCTGCAAAACAATTTTGGGTGTTCGGCAATCCACCAGCACCGCCGCTGTTTACGGTGAATTGGGTAGATACCCACTGTATATAAATAGATACGTACGAATTGTAAAATATTGGTTTAAAATAATGCAAACACAGAATGTTATATTATCTACACTGTCCGCACATATGATAAGTCAGAGTGAACATGACTCAAATAGTTGGTTTCTTAAACTAAAACAACTTTTAAGTAGATATGGTTTTGCATATATCTGGGAAAACCCACTGAACGTTCATGTAAAATCGTTCATCTTGGTCTTTAAACAACGATTAATCGATGAATTTTTACAGAAATGGTACCATGATATCGAATCAGGCCGAGCACTAGATACTTTATACAAATTTGTAAAAGTCGACTTTGGCTTAGAAGATTATTTGAATTTTAATATTAGTAGGGAATTGCGTGTATGTTTAACTAAACTGCGAACGTCAGTCCATGGCTTACGTGTAGATTCTGGAAGGTTCGCCAGTCACGCAATAGCTCGCCATGAACGTATATGCGAGTTTTGTGAGGCTGGCGAAGTAGAGGACGAGTTCCATTTCATCTTTAAATGTTCTGCTTTTACAGACTTAAGGCTTCAATTCATAAATAGAAAGTATTTAAGAAATCCATCAATGTTCCAGTTAATTAACCTTATCCGCTCGAATTCAAAGAAAGAAGTCACAAACCTTTCTATGTACTTAAAGCATGCATTTAATAGGCGAGTGCTTAATGTTTAAGATAAGATTACTGTTTTTATATGTGTATGTATAAGTAATTCAAATATGTATTTGATATGCTATCATACAAATAGCTTCTCAAAATATCTTGAATGTTGTAGATATATCATTGTTAGTTGGAAGCATACGTCACTTAACTAGGTGTTTTATTTTCATGTTTTCCGTGTGCATTACGGGCCGGTGCCATATTACCTTTTATATGATTATTAGTTTATGTATGCAACCTTTTTGTCTGGTCTCAAATTACACTCAATGTAAGGAATTTAATTTAAAATGATAAATGTCTGAGTACGTATTCATACCTCAACTGACGTATAGATGTGCATATGTATTTTTACCTGTTATATGAGTATTCTTGTAGGTATGCAACCTTTTGTCTGGTCTAGACTTGCATTTAATTGATAAAAGTCTGAGTACGTATCCATATCTAAACTGACGTATAGATGTGCATATGTACTTTTACATATAACCCAATACGCATCATTCCCTTTTGATTGCTCTCCATAAGTTAACTTATTTATATGATAATTTATTTTTTCTTTCTTAATCTCTTTTTTTTTTATTTGATTTTCTTTCTTTTCTTTCTCGATTCATGTGATAAATATTTTTTCATTATTCTTATGTAAATATGACCATAAACTGTAATGTTTGTGTCAATAAAATTATTTCTGATTCTGATTCTGATTCTGATTCTGGTAACCTAGAAGCAAAGACCAGGATCTGCTTTGTCTTCAACCCTTAACCAAAGGCTAAATTTTCGACTGACCAAAATTGAAAGAGTTTGCAGACGCTATCTAAAAAAAAAAGATGAAATTGAAAAATCGTTTTCTGATTTGGCAGAAAACATTGAGGGTAAAAGACAAATTGTTCAGTAAGAGCAATTTCTCCTTTGCCCACAATATTTTCCAGAGTCGTCTGCAACAAACTGGCCAAATGTCGTTACTGTTTGGTAATGGGGAGGACCATCTTACAAACTAATAGAGACCTTTATCCGTCTTAACTAAAATGTCGTCTACTGATAAAATGACATCACAGCTCTTAAAATTAAAAGAAAAAAATAGATTGTTGATACAGTTTACAACCTTTTTATAACAATGTTGGAAAGAAATAGCACATTTATGATGCTGATTAAGCAAGCGCATTATTTCGTAAACAATCATCTGAAACATAATTACCTATAAGTATTGGTTTTTCCAGAAATCATCATCACAAGGGCCTCATAAATGTCTACCTGTGCATTAAAATTTTACATACCCAATTTTGATTGTGAGGAATCATCCAAAAAGAAATGGAATTTGTGCCTACTTCTAAATTAAAAGCAAGCATACAACAACAAAAGGCAGAAAATATCTATTTTCTCAAAGATATTATGAAGAAACCATTTTGACAAAGGGCTCATTCGGAACAAGTTATCCTTTTGTCACAATGGTTTCTAGAGTCTTCTGTACCAGATTTGTTAAATTGAGGTAGTTTGGACCAAGGGCTAAGAGAGAAAAGTTTAATGCGAAAAGTGATGCGCCAGTTACACACTATGCCAACACTAGATTCATGAACGTCCCAGCCTATTTCCACCACCTCCAGAAAATCCTGATCTATTTCCACTCGCCCTATTTTCTCCCTGACCCTGATCACCACTTCCAAAGAATGACCCTATTCCTCCACCGCTTGAACTCATTTTCGAAAAGAAAAAGAGAACCAGTCCAAGAAGAATTCCGGGTTAACCAAGAAACAGTCCAGCAAGGATAAATCCAACACTGACGATGGGTTCTACAGTGTGTGATCCAATATTGAACCGTGGAAATCCATAGCCTAGGAGTCTTTCATTTAGCCCATCAAATATGGAGAACTGTTGAACGCCACCGCCATTCCCCGCACCCCCACCGTCATTATTATAAAAAAAGAACAATGTTATAACTGTAAATGTTGAACAACTATTGCCTTTTTAAAGCAAGCAAAGTCCTTGCTCAAAACGATTTCAATGGTTATCCAAATAAGGGTTGTCAGTTGTTGAAAGGTACCCCTAGGTTGGCAATAATCATACATGATGCTTTTTGGGAATCTTTTGACTTAGGAAGCTCTAAATTTTTCGAACACTGTGACCTTATAAAAAAGTAAGAATTTTACTTGTATAATAAAACTTTACTTTGTCCAATCTGTTGCTGAAGGCTTAAGCAACGACTGTGATACAAAAGATAAAGCATTCATGATGAGCAATTAGTCATTGTATCATTATTGTTTAAAAAAATATTGTTTTTCTTGCTTTTGTTTTGTTGTCTGCAGCTGGTTTTTTTTTTTCCAATTCGGACCATTTACAATTGTAAATTTATTGGGAGTATTAAGATGCCTAATAATGTTTCAATTCAAATTCAGATGTTTAAATGTCAAGGGTTCAATGCAAGACTATAGTAAGTGCTTCATAATTATATGGAGCACTTACTATAGTATTGCAATGAACCCTCAAAATGAGGGAAAGTTTAAGCATTTGTTTACCCTTCTTGGTCGCTCACTGCCTGCAGCCTGTTGTCTACCTCTAGGGTCGGTGTCACCAACTATTTCCCCTGTACTCAGTATTCTCACCATGCTATTGAATTCCAACTGCTTGTCATGTGAAAAAGAAATGGAAAAGTTTAGAATTTAAAAGAAAAACAAAGAATAGTTTGTAAACCTATATATAAGTCAAATTTACTGACTCCGCTCATAGGGGTCTGTAGTTATCCTGGGGTCAGTACAATGTAATATGTCTATACTATATCACATAGTACTGACCCAAGAACAACAACTACAGTGCTGCAAAAGACTTTTAAAATCCGACTCTAAATGAGCGATGTATACTTTTACAACAATGTTGGTAGCTTCCAGTCATTTTAAAGCAAGTACAATGTATATTTGTTCTTGCTGTGTCTTGTCTCGTGCTGTTGTTTTTAACCTGGACTACTAAAAAATTCAGATCACATATAATTCAAATACCAATCTGACAAATGAAAGTTAATCAGAGGTCTTGAAAACCAGTCTTAAGTTACTTTCTTTTCCATCTCTACACCCTAAGGAGTGGGTACATTTAAGAATGGGGCAACTTATGGGAGATATTGCCTGATGCAAAAGTTTCTCAATATTTCCTGATCACGTCAAATTAGTTTGACCAAGGGACTTTTGAACCCTTATAGTCTACATTTAATTCAAAATAGAAAATAATGATATTTGAGGGTCATATTCAGGAATTGGTAGTCATTTACTATCTAAATTTGTGGTCAAGGTAATCCTTGCCCAATAACATTTCTAATTCACAACATCAACCATCTATTATATGTCTATTTCACAAGTGATGTTAATAGCGTTTTACAGGATAGTCTTTATATGATAGCAAAGGTAATTGACACAATCTTCTATAATGTATCAATAAACTCACAGGGAATTTTTCTTATATAGTATACAAAGCATAAATTAGAACTCGGTATTTCAGAAAATTAATTAACAAATTGTATTCGTTTTCTACGGTGTTTTGAGAACACACTATGCAAAAGCTATATTGAAGAAGATGCGTGAATTATTTTGTTGTATGTCGTTAATTACATCAACACTCTCGACTAACTACGGGACATGACTGTCTAATTAACACAAACGACGAGACCTTTGTCCTTGCGTTGACCCCACTATAGGTACCACATTTTACTAGACTTGACCTCTCGATGTTAAACGTTTAACAATTGATTCAAGTTTGATTGATAGACGTTAGTTCGAGCTTCATTTAAAAAAGAATTGTTCTCAGAAGATTTGTTTTGAATTTCATCACATTTTAGAATGTCGCCTGCAACCTCTTTCAATTTGGGACAGTCGAAAACTTGACGTTTGGAAATGGTTTAAACGTATTTGTTTTGTTGCAATGATGTCCTTATCATACTTCATTGGTGATATGTGCCTTGTCGATCGTTATTTTCATACGGTCTCGAATCAAGTGCGATATGCTTTCTGGTCATTGTACCAAAATAAGCCCATTTAGAAATCTTTAGTTTTGAGTTCTAGTGCAAAACTTTGCTAGTTAGAGATACACCTGGTAGAACACGGATGTGTTCCTGTATAGATGATAGTCCTGCAATGCCCCCACCGTGTGTTTTGAGAGCCTATTACAGGACTACTTAATTGGGATGTATGAACACAATGCCGTTGTCTCAGCTAGGTTTGACAGATTGTCCACTGATTTTCGGACGATACAAGTACACTTTGCTCCGTAAAAAAATAAGACGATTAAAGTGTCAATTTTATTACGGATCTTTAGAGTTTGATTTAACCAACTTGATATTTCAGGACATAGCTAAGGGGAGAAAACACTAAACTTAGTTATTTCACTAAAGTCTTGAAAATACCTGATTCAACATTAGAGTCAATGCGAATTTTAGACCCCCAAGGTAACAGGCATATGACCATGAACCATAGTTCGTACCCTTTGTCATACGTATTTGATTGATACTCGTCAAGAAGGGAAAGAGCAATCTTGAGTTTTCGAAACGTTTTGCAAATGGGTTCAATTATGAAGATACAACTATCGTAATTTTCTCGGAGATCGCATTGTCTGTGATTAGACATAATTATCTAGAGTGCCACATTTTAATCTTTTGGACATTAATTCAAGTCATTTCACTTATTGAAACCATCACCATGCACCTGGCAATGCTTATAAAAGGCTTTTCTAGAAGCAACGAACGTTTACAAGATATACTTTCCCCACATTCTAGCGTTTTTGAGTACTCCTGTCTATACTATTGACTCCTTGCGCTTTCTAATATGATTCGTTTCTTAGAGGCTGTTTACTTTATTTACAGTTGGGTATCATTTCATTTCGTTCTTTTTAACATAGGCCGAATTGTGATGAAGTTGTATGTGACGTTTTGGGAGCATTCGGAAATCCTTGCGATTATCGATGTCATCAAATCGTACAACATCAGCGAGAACATAATCGCTGATCTGGTGGCTGGATTAGCCGTGACGGGGTTACATTTCCCAAAAGGCCTTGCGTACGCCCTTCTCACGGGGCTTCCCCCGATTATCGGAATGGTGTCGACGATATTTCCGGTTGTAATTTACATGGTGTTCGGTGCCGTCACATACACATCCATTGGAACAAACGCAATCGTGTTGATCATTGTGGGCGACATGCTCACAGAGCCTGTTATACAGGCCAACATTAAACGGATTGCGGCCGCGTCAGTGAACACATCAATGTTGTCCAACGAGTCTATGTCGGGTGTGTTAGACGCCTCGGAGTCGACAGCCGCGATGAAGTATAAGATCGCTCTGACTGCCGGCATGACGTTTTACACTGGACTCATCTTCTTCAGCATGGCCATTTTCCGAATGGGTTTCCTAGTGACGTATCTCTCCCAGTCCTTCATGAGTGGCTTTACGACGGGTGTGGTAGTACACACATTAAGTAGCCAGATTAAAACTGCTCTAGGCGTCAAACTTCCACCCATTAGTGGTGTCGGTAAACTCGTCCTGCTGTACTATAACATATTCGCCAACATCGGGACGGCGAATGTTGCGACTGTAATTGTCTCCCTGACCTGTGTCGTCATACTGCTCTGTGTGAAAATACTTCTCAACGAGAGGTTGAAACTTAACCCTTTACAGTATATAGCGCCGTTCGCAGCCTTATCGATTACCGCATAAAACGCTTTTCGCCGTTATACCTATTACCGTATAAAACCTATTTTGACGTTCTACGCTGTTTCTCAATAAAATGAGCCAATTGATGTTCCAATGAATATTTTGCAATGTGAAGTATTTACTTAGTGAGTAAATCCTTTTGCAGGTAGTTGCCGACGTAGGCAAACACAGGCAACATATATTATGTTAATATGACCTGCCATCTTGACATTATAGAGGCAGACATGCTAGAAAATGAAACATACGTTACTGTCGCCACTCTACTATTTTACCTTTGAGAGGGTGACACATAGAACATGCAATGTTTGTTTCATTTCTTTGTTATTTATTTGAAAAAAGCATGTTTGGTGAGCATTTTGATATGACATTTATGGTGCTTTATGACTAAACCAGGTATATACGCATAATTTAATGATGTCGCCATTTTTACTTGAAGTGAATTCAGACAACATGCCCAGTTTGTTACATACACATAAAATATTCAAAATACCAGATATCATACGCATTTGTCTTTAAACAACAGTTGATATATCAAATTATAAAAAATAATTGCATTTCTAGAAAAAAAATGGTACAAATTGTCTTTTTTTCTGAATTTGACTAGGAAAGGATAAATGCATTTTTAAGTATGAAACCTACGTGACATGCTTTTTAAAAGTAACTATTACGTCTGAATATATACAACGTACAGTAATCAACCTTCTTGGCAAATAGTTTAATTTTACACAATGGCATTGCAAAGAAACTAGAAATTCACATGCAAAAGCATCTCAAATGTGGCGATGTAACATACGTTACGAAACATGCGTGACCAAGATTATTCCCAAATTAATATCCGGATGGAGTATCCATCTAAAACTGCAAAGTCATGGATTTATAATATAATGATGTCATCAGCAAAATGACCACCATGTTTTGAAGGCGCTCATGACTTGAAATTTGACGAAGAACGCATATGTTTGGTGACATAAATTTTGCGGAATACACTGTGCCAGGTAAGACTTAATATATCCAATTAGTGATTCGTGCATGTATTAATATATTGATTTTCTATATGTCAAGGAATTTTCACATGTTAACAAACATTGTACATTCATACTCAAACCACATGGAACAAAAACAGAGTCACAAAAACTAGAGAAACATACGTTACATCTGGTAACGTATGTTTCACTATATCATTTCATCCTTATAATAATTATTACACAGAGAAATATACCATAGTCGTTAATATTAAACTGTTTTGTCCATGCTGATTTACTTTGTTGGTAAAGTTTCTTGTAAAAAACATATTTTAATGAAGTTACCACAAAAAGAAGTTAAACTTGTAGAATTCCAGCGACATCATTTTTATGCTAAAAGTTTTCTCTTAAAACCAGCGAATGATTTACATAATGACATGTGTTCATTAGATTAAGTCTAGCCCATTGATGAAATGCCATTACTATACATAGGTCATTGTGTCTAACCATTTAATGTTGTTCTTTCCTGATCTAATTTTGGTAACGTATGTTTCAGAATGCCTCTTTCTCGTGCCGAGATACAGTGACGATACAGAGAGCGTAAAAATGCTTCAGATGGTGAAAACCTTCTACAAAAGGAACGAAGAAGACAACAGAAGTACTACAAACCATCAGAAGATTTGTCAGCCTCAGACAGAAAGAAAAGAAATGAAAAGATTAAAACCTGTGTGCAGAAACACCGCCGATCTAAGAAAAAATCAAGCAGAAAGTAATACTGAAAATGCTGACCAGATTGGTGCAAGTTCAAGTGGATAAGGCACGCAAGAATCCAATGCAAATCATCTAGTTGTTAAATTTCCTAACAGACGAATGGGCCCTAGAAAAAGATTGAGTAGAGCCCTTGTTACAGCAAACTCAAAACTTAGGAAAGTCATCAATGAAAATATTGAAACTCGGAAAAAGGTCTTACAGAGAAAATTACAAAGAGTGTTGAAATTCAAATCTAAAACAAATATGTTGACACCAAGATGGAAAACTTCCATCTTTATGGCATCGTCTGGTATTAAAGGAGACCATGTTAGAAAACAGCTTTTGTTTGGAAACGTGCTCTTGCACCACATGAAGACTAAATCAAAGAGCATTTACAAAAGGCACAGAAACGGCGTATACGCCACGGTAGCCGGCGAAGTAATAAGAAAGTACCGCTGCATTTCCAAACTGGCATCCGAACTTAACGTTAATAGACACAACTTATCAAAAGTCTTCAAGAAGGGTATTGATTTTGCCAAACTCAGGAGGCGTAGAGTACAAATGAAACTAAAGGACAGTGTAACCAACTTCTTTGAAAGGGAAGATACTTGTAGGATTCAGCCTGGGAAAAGGGACGCCACAAGAAACGAAGAGGAAAAGATACAAACCTGTGTCCTTACTGATTACATGGGTAATCTTCACCAGAAGTATTTGGCGGAAAACCCAGAAAACAAATTGTCTTTGGCAACGTTTTGCAGAATAAGACCTAAGCATGTATTACTGACCAGTTGCTTAAGTAGAAATGTATGTCTGTGCACCAAACACCAGAATCTAGCACTTAAGTTACAAATGATGCGGAAATCAGGAATTGATATTCCACAGAATCCTGAAACGTTTATTCAAAGTGAAATGACAGTTGAGAAAGCACAATTTCAAGATCCAGTTATCTTTTCTAGATGGAAAAGAGTTACTCTTGAGAACGGTAAGAAGAAAATGAAGATAGTAAGTGAATCAGAAGATAGAAACACCTTCTTTGAAAACTGGTTAAAGGAAGAAGCTGCATTTAAGGTCCACTACCAAACGATGAAGAACCAGTATCAGAATATTCGTAAACTTAAGGAAGCATTGCCAGAGAATGAGATAGTCATATATGTGGACTTTGCGGAGAACTATTCTTGCAAAACTGCTGATGAAATCCAGTCTGCATATTGGAACTCGTCGCAAGTAACACTGCATCCAATGGTTATATACTTCCGTGGAGGGACGGAAGTCTCCAGCATAGAAATTACGTGGCAGTTTCTGACAGTATGTCACATTCATCAAGTACAGTCCTGGCTATTGTCGAAAAATTGTTTGATAAGGAGATCAATTTGCCTGGCTGTGATGAATTACAATATGTGCATTACTGGACGGACAGTCCTACGTCACAGTATCGTAACAGATACATAATTGATACAATTATCAATCATGAGAGTTTGTATGGTTGTCAGGCCACGTGGAACTACTATGAAGCTGGACATGGGAAAAATGTGTGTGATGGGCTTGGGGTACCCTGAAACGCCTCGCTGATGAAGCAGTTCGTTCCGGAAAGTGGTCCATCCAAGATGCAGACAACTTTATGAGATGGGCAACAACGTCAACCATGAAAGGTGTGAAGTTTTCCTTTGTGAGAAAGGAAGAATGCGACGGAATTGCCCTCATGTTACAACAAGTAAAATTGGCGCCTATCAAGGGTACATTGCAGCTACACGCAGCCAGGTTAGACATGGATGGGAATTTCATGCTATTGTGACGAGTCCATTGATGGTCGTATATGTGACACATGGACTGTACATAACGCACCGAAATCAACGAGTACAGATATTGGAAAGCCCTCTCCACCAAGTGAATTTTATAAAGAAGATGACTTCATTGCTGTTATTTATGTAGGTGCGTGGTATGTCGGTCGGATCGTCGAGATAGATTCCGACGACGATGGTTTCGATTACAGAGTGACTTTCATGCAGAAAAAGAAAGCCTCGTTCCAGTGGCCCAGTAATGAAGATGTTGTCTGGCGTAAGAAGTCGCTCATACTGTGTAAAACAAGTCCACCTATTGCCTCTGGGAAGTCAGAGAGAATGTATAGGTTATCAAAAGAGGAACTAGAGGACATAGAGAGTCGTTT
Source organism: Cerastoderma edule (assembly GCA_947846245.1). Lineage (NCBI taxonomy): Eukaryota > Metazoa > Mollusca > Bivalvia > Cardiida > Cardiidae > Cerastoderma > Cerastoderma edule. The sequence continues at coordinate 22,816,834 of OX401406.1, forward strand.
CTCACAAGCATAAAAACATGGCAAAGTGAAACATACGTTACTCAAATCATAATTCAATTGTTTACAAAAAATGTTACCAAGATCTACCGTCTCGTGTCTCACAATTGATTGTAAATTAAGAACAGTTTAATCAAAACATGTATATGTACACTATATGTAGATTTTTGTTTGCAAAGGTATAAAAATTATATCCAATAATACTTGAACCATAAAACAATGTGTGTAATCGTATGAATATATTGCAAAGTATAAAAACATAGCATTCTGGTTTCTAGAAGAAAGCTATTGACTTTTACTAGGTAATATAAACATGTTGTAAGAGTTTATATCACTGTAGTTTATTTTCTTAAAATTTTCAAATAGTTAAGTGTTTTTTGAAACATACGTTACTGTTTCACCATTTCTTAGCACTGTTTTTCTGAAGGACAATTAGTTTACAATGACTAAATAGTCGACTGTTTACATTAGTTTGAAGTTCAAATGATCAGATGTTATTGTTTGTTTCTTTGTACATCATAATATTGTGAAAGCATACGTTTTGACAAATTGGAGAAAAAAATATGCGAATAATAATTGGTTTTCAGGTAAAAGATTCATACTTCCAATTTATTTTATTTTGCAAATAATCAGAGAATGAAGGTTTTGGAACAGATGTTTATATGGCATATGCCTATGTTTTCAAAAGGTATAAACAGAGCAAAAGTGCTCTATCAAAAGCACATTTGTTTTCTATTCTAATATCAAGGGTGCTTTTGAAACCAACGTTACCACTGAAATTCTAGTACATGCTTGTAAGTAATCACCAATTCTACACCTGAAGGAATTTGTTAAAAATATTTTAGGAAAATATCCTAAGGGCCTACATCTTTTAGACAAAACGCAATACATTGATTATTGAAAAGGTTGATTTTCATTTATTTTCCTTCCTGATATGTTCTGTTTTATTGAGAAATAGCGTCTATCGATTACCGCATAGAACGCTTCTTGACAGCTGAAAAATTGATTCAACTTTAACCCTTAATTAAACACATAAACACACACGTCATTTTCTCCAAATTTCATTTTCCTCTTAAATAAATATGTTTTCTTTCATTTCCGATAATAAAATCATAGGGTTAAAGTTTAAACTTTTGCTCTAGAGAGAATCTTTTTATAATGGTCCCACGACGCCCTTCTGAAAAAGACGCTATCAAATTGAGATGAAGGGAATTCAAATTACCAATATGAGAGGCCTTCAATGTCCGGTCATAAAAGATCAAAACAATGCCGAATTGTAAAGACTCGATAAGGATTTCATGCAATTCTTTACAAAATTTACACATTTCTAAAAATACTATCCAATTAAAATGAGAGCGAGCATACGGCACGCGACCTGTAAAGGACTTTTATGACACAGAGCTGTTGTTCGAAAATGAAAGGCGAATGAAAATAAAGCGGTCGAATAACGGACGTTATAAAGACGGCTTCTTAAAGGTTTGTGTCATTATTTTGCTTCCGATCGCAGGTCAGACATCAATGTAGATTCAGAGCAGTCATTTGTTCGGTCTTTTGAGCATGAAGATGATAAAATGCTGATAAATCTTACCAATTCGCAGACAATCAAATTAGATTATTCCTCCGACTTTGAATACAAAAACGAGCTTTTGGTAGATTCATCACCCATGGACACATATTTTACGGAAATATAAGCATGTTTCGTTGTCATAATGAATTGATTTTTACAGTTATACATGTATTAGAGGACCAGGTTTGACTACTTTATGAAGCAGTATTGCGTTGAAAAACACTGTTTTAATTTGGAAACAGTTTTTAATGGAAATAGAAGTAAAACGATTCAGTTTTGTTGAGAAATAGACAAAGCATGTTTCTCCGTCATAAATGGCATTTTTCGCCAACAAAATTCCCTGCAATTGATGACAAAACAGAAAAACAAATTAGGGACCTCTCAGGGGGAACACACGTCATTTTATTACTTTTGATTTTGTATAATTCACACCGCAATGTACAGTTTCATTGTTTGTCTAATTTTCTACACCTTAATCTTCATATGTATGTATCACTAAAAAAGAAAAAAACATAAACTTAAAGGAAATTTTGTTCTCGTCGTCCTTTATCCTCTGTGAAAATCTATTGGATTAACGAAAATTGCATTAATTTTGGTTTGATTAACAGTACCCCAATCAGTGACAATTATCGATAATCCTGTGAAAATATGTACCTAGGGTGACTGTTTGTGTATGCGTTAATGATCTCAGATAATCGGATGGTTTATACCTATGGTGTCACTGATAAGCCTTATCTCTATACTTTAAAGGGTTAAAGTACATATTCCCATCGACTTCATTCTGCTTCTCGTTGCTCCAGCATGGGTGCCAAGACAACGCTTAACGGTGTCTCAACGTTTCTCATCATGCTTGTGCTGATTTTCTTCTGTGGGCAGTTCTTCGAGTCGTGTCCGCAGTGCGTTCTGGCGTCCATGATTCTCGTTGCGATGAAGGACCTTCTTAAACAGGTGACTGTGCTACCCAAACTCTGGAGGGTCAATAAGAATGACTTCACCACATGGATCATCGCCGCGCTGGTATGTATCTTCGCGGACATTGCCTACGGGCTTGTGTTCGGGGTTCTCGTATCACTCATCTCGGTCATCAATCAGAGTAAGCGTGGCTGGGTGTCGGTGATGGGAAAGGTGCACATGGAAGACCTGTACCTCGATAAAGACGAGTTTGCCGGAGTCCATGAAATTCCAAACGTGAAGATCATCCGAATGGAGGCTTCTCTGTACTTCGCGACGGCCGAGAAATTCCGACGGTCCGTCCAGAAGTGTGTCGAGTACGATGACGACGATGCGGTTAGCGATAACGAGACCGAGTGTCACGAAGAGACGAAGATAAACCACACGGCCGAGGACGTCGAGAGCCAGGTGACGGAGACAATGATTAAACATAACGTCAAAACCATCGTCGAGGAAGAGGACGAAAATGACGAGAAGGGAGACAAACCTGACAAGAAGTGCGCGCAAAATGACGAGAAGAGGGTCAAAGTTCTGATTATCGATTGCATTCCAATCAATTTCATCGACGGCACAGGCCTTGACATGCTGAAACTTGTGATTTTCGAACTCGGTTGTTTGGATATCACGGTGTATCTAGCGCGGTGCTCTCGGTACATGCAACACCTGCTTGACAAATCCGACATATACGACTTCCTGCCCAAGGAGAACGTGTTTGTCGACCTCCATGATGCTGTTCACGCAGCAGTCGGAAGTGACGTCACACATGATCACAAGGACATGGTTCACGCGGCACAGGCGCCGCGCCATCACAGTACGCATGGCAGATTTATGTCGTTTATTGTACGAGATGCAGACAAAGAACAGGCTTATGACCACTTTATGTCACGCCATGGTAGTATCTACCAACTTTGATTGCATTCCTCATTATATGTTTGTTGTAACAATGCGAATGCTGTTACCGGTTTTTGGCCATATTGGCAAGTTGTAAACAAGCAAATCGTTAATATTCAAGAGGTTTGTATATGTACCCTATTAAGCACAGAGCCAATCGCAAGATGATTTGGAATGAAAAGTACGTTTGTTGTTTGTGGAACGACTTGAACAAATCAATATTGTTTCTGGACATTTGGCGTCAGTTAAATAGCTAAAACGCAGAAAAAGTTGTGAAATTTACACACGTGTGTTTCACACGTATCTGTATATGTTCCTCTTATTGTGATATATATTATGTGTTCGGTTCTTGTAAAGCATATTATCAATCTACGCATATTCAAAGATGTATACATGAAAAAATGATAAAATTGAAAACCACTTTAGCAGTACTCTATGAAAACAGCTTCGATACATAAGTACATGTATAGGAGAAAAAAGAGTAAATGACTGCAGTAAATGATGTACTTTACATGCTCTACTGAAACTGAAAATAATAGAACCTAAATTACCCCCAAACGCTTTTGACACGATTTATGTTCTTTTGAAAAATTGTTTTATTGAGACAAATAATTAATTAGATCCTCACTGAGATTTACTGATCGATTTCGATTCAATTCATTCATCGTTGATACGTGCAGACCGCTGTGATTTTATCGGGAAAACATTTGAAAAAGTTGCAAACGCCAATTAAATAACTACAATTTATAAAACAGAATTAAAGCTGCGTTTATGGATTCTCGTCTGCCAGCGTTCTTATGAATTCACCTATATTTGCTTGTTAGGTGCGATTTCTCCTTTTGGTAGAGCGCCTCCCCAAATCTCGTTTTGTAGTTCAAAATGAAGAAAACGATTGTGATTTCAACATGATCATGGCAGATAAAGGCTGTACATGTATATGAGTTCTTGTTCCGCAACATGTCGGTCAATTAACTGCTTACTAGGCACACAGACGTGTCCGAATAGCATTGAGACGTCTTAGCAATCTTAAGTGTTCCCACTAGATTTGCACCAAGAATCCCCAATGCCTATTATTTCGGTCAAGACGATTGCATCCTTGCTCTGGGTCATCAACAACAAGCTTAATCCCATTCTCGTTCAATATGTAAGTTACACGCGGGAGCTTGACTACTGGTCTCCTGTGTCATAATTTCGTCAAGTGATAAGTCAGGGTACCGCCTGTAAAGCGCCCGCGGCTACCATGTTTCTTGAACAAGGCCAAGCGACAAGGCTTTTTGTTAAACATGAGTAAGATTTGCGCACTATTTCAAAAGCCTTAACGTTCAAGAAGTTTGAAAGAGGCGTCCAAATTGTTTTTCGTAATGATACGGTATAATTGTATTATGCTATGCATTTAATCCTTAGAATGCTGGGTAATTTTCTAAAAATAGATTTTTGTGTCGTAGTCTTTCCAAAACCTATTATATCTGCTTAATTTTTATGAGGAAAGATTCTCAGAGTAGCAAACAGATTAGATCAAAGGCCAGCCACCAATTTTCTTGGCGGCTGGCCTTGATATAATCTATTTTCATAAGCATGAAGTCCGTACCAGCAGCGTAAGGGTTGAAACAGAATTGATGCCGATAAAGCAAAACATCCAAGACAACTCCAATTAACGTGATCATTCAATGTTGCACTTCAAGCAAGTGCTATGTCGCATTTCTTTTCAAAAGTCCTTTACATATGAGGTTATTTAGTAAAACTGTATTGCAAAAAAAGGGGGAAATCGTTGTTAAAAGTATTCTCGTCCAATTAAGAGGGTCGCTTTACGTTTTTAAGATTCAGTTAACCACAGAAGAGTTGTCCATACCTTGAAGGGAAAATGTTCGACATAGAGAGCATTCGACGTATAGATGTCTCGGAAACATAATTCGGGATCCCACATTTACCTCGACGTAAATCAGAGTTCGAGAATCAGAAGTTCGAGTTATGGATATTCTACTGTATCTCAATTGTATCTCACCGTCACCTACTTGATGCCTTAAGAAAGTTAGAAGAAATCATTGTTTTTATCGAAATGAATATCTGTTTCCTTTTGATGCGATTATTTCTATTTTCTTCCCAATATATGAAATAGACAGTAATGGACATACTATTTTGTCGTCTGCTGTTGCCTTCAATTTTAGCCAATCATCGATTTCCATTCGAAGACGTAACAGACGTCTGAAAAGACCGCTGGGACAAAAGAATTGCATGGAACGGGCTAAATGTCTAGACAAGGGAGACGTTGGTAATCATCACTTATAGTAATCCACGGCTGCTGTTGCTTCCAGTTTGGGGCAAATTAAACACCTTGTAATTTAATGAACTGAAATTTATTGCCGGTACATCTCAGTTTATTGGTTATAATGTACGTGTATAATCTAATAGGCCATATGCCTTCTTCGCTTAATCAATGAACTAGGCCTTCTTCACCACTAAATGTAATTGATATTGAAATTGATTTTTGGGGCCATTTGCTGATAAACATACGCAGACTTTATATATATTTTCATGACCAATAAAAGTACATATTCTCATATAACTTGTCATTGCTTTATTATCCTATTAGAATGCCTATATTTCATTGTGGTATCACGTCAAAATATTTTGACATGGCGGTAAATCCCAAACAAAAATGCAAATACGCTTTCTGGCACTACTATACCTTGATTGCTAGCCGATGTAAAATACAAAAAGACTGGTATATCAGCAAAACGTTGTCAATCATTAACATACATGTTGCTAGCCGATATAAATTACAAAAAAGACTGATCTTCGAGAAAATCTTTGTCCACGAGGGTTGACATACATGTTGCTAGTAGGCAGATGCACAATACAAAAAAGACTGATCTGCCAGCAAACCTGTGTCGACATAAACGTTGCTAGCCGATGTAAAATACAAAAAAGGCTGATCGGCCAGGAAAACGTTGTCAACAACTGTTAACATAAAGTCTCTAGCCGATTCACAGCACAAAGACTAATCTATCAACAAAACGTTCTCCACCAGTGTTAACATACATGTTGCTAGCCGATTCATTGTACAAAGACTAATCTATCAACAAAACGTTCGCCACCATTGTAAACATGCATGTTGCTAACCGTTTCACAGTACAAAGACTGATATATCAACAAAAACAGGTCCATCAGTGAGACAATACCTTTTACTAGCCGATGTAAGTCCATTTACGCCGAGAAAAAATAACCATTATTACCTAAAGTGGCTGGATTCTTAAATATTCTTTTTCGTACCGGTGTAGGTCAAATTGTTTTAATTGACCCTACCTAATTGGAATATGTTGAATACATATGTATAGGATATTAACATAATATGTGAAAGTTGTAAGAAGTGTCTGCCAAATTCTCGTAAAGTGAGCTCCATTTTTTTCCTCGTCGTTATGGTTTACTCGATTATCTCCCTTCATACAGTACTTGTGTTGTGATTTAAATTCTAACAGAAAAAATGGATGAAACAATTAAATCCTTCTATCAAGGGATTACTTAATGCATACTGAACTATAAATCTTGCAATTGTTATATAGTATGACGTAAATGATAATAAGCCTTTGCCAAGCAATTTTGCTTGTATATTAAAGACAAAAGTAAAGATAGAACCTTTTTCGGAAAAAACAACCTAATCATGAAAATTATTCATTTTTATTCTATATGAAATAGTTGTTGAAACACAGTTATATCAGAACGCCTCTTTTTTATTAATCTTACAACTTAAATAGGTCGTTTATTATATATCTTTTAAAACATCTTATTTTTTAGTGGTTTTTTTTTTATGTTACTATCAAAAAATATTCGATTTCAGAATTAAGAAAACAATATAAAAAGGTATCATTATACATGTCCATCAATAAATAAAAGTATTTATCTTATTTCTTAATTCTCCTATCATGTTAAATACCTTGGCAAAATTCATCTGTTTTGCAGAAAGGCCGAATTACTAGAACTGATAAATGTCTAACAATTTCTGCTCTTCATTATGCTATATTATATGGATATTGCTATTAACTGGAACTGTTTTTGCAATAAAAGATAATGGAATGCACTATGAAGTACTTGTACTTTTTACAATAGCTTAATTCTTTTACCCCTGATTGAACACAAGAAAACGTTAGGTATAAAAACAAAAACCTTATCTCAATGTGTGAATACATAAAGCGAACTTTCATTACAAAACTCAAACTCAAACTCAAAACTCTTTATTAGGCATGTCGGCACTTTATGTGCCTATGGCCAATACATATCCAATATAAAACATAATACAACATGCATGAAAACATGAAAAACAATTTGTAATACATAGAGAGTTAATAATAATATTTTTCTAAATTAAGTTACATGTTTTCTCTATTGCGAACCAATACTTGCTAATCTTGATTCGCATTAGACAAATTAATTATATTATTTCTTAATACTAAAGATTCCTTGATAAACTTACATAAATTCATTTGTATTTCAATCTTTGAAGACGCCATTATGGATAAAAATAATGGTAATGAAAAAAATGTGCAATTTAAATGTTTAGTTCTCGAATTTCTATAGGCTGGACATATAAGTTACAGTTCTTTTAATTAATTTGTTTGACTTTGTATGGTTGACAAACGGGGACCTGGTGAACGATGCACTTTGTTTTTGATAAATTATCACTCCAGGTTGTATAAAAGTTTCAACAATATGATGTTGCCGAAAAATAGAACAAAGAAGTTCCGAAACAGTGATTTCTTCAATTTTCTCTTAGATGTGTAGTTTCTTGAGCTAGTCTAAACTAATGAATATTTACGCGCCTAACTTTATTAATATTGCTTGAAAAGTCACCAGTATGCAAGTACAGTCATTGTACGAATCAAGTCCTTTTTTAAATTCTTAAACTTAAATCCAATAATGCTAGTAGGCCGAGGGTCGCAATCATCCAACTGTGGCGAAAATGTTCTTCTTTCAATGTATTCGATTAAAATCAGTTCTTTAAATGTAAATGATTATCTCCCTTTAGCTGTAAATTAGAATGGACTATAAGTACATCTTAGAAATAAAATTTCTGTATTCTTTTAAAAGATTTATGTAAAAGTATTCAAATATATTTGAGAAATCATCAGAAAGACAAGAACAATATACGTTTTTACTCTTAAAATCCTTCATTGGCATTCTTGAAATAGAAAATGACAAAACGGTATTTATTCTCTGATTTGGTCGTGATCGAGCCAAATTGCATTATGTTTGATTGTATCAAATGCCTTGCGGAAATCAACAAAGGCACAATACAATTTTCTATTTTGTACATTTATAACATGATTCATAATAGATGATAATACAAAGATACAATCAGTCGTACTTTTACCTTTTATAAAACCAAATTAAAAATCATTAAAAATATTACTTTCGGCCCATTCCCGTAGTCTGGTATCTAAAACACAAGAGAAAATTTTAGCGAATTGCTAGTAAGAGTTATTCCTCTGTAATTATCTACGTCATCGAGGTCACCTTTTTTTGGGAACTGGAACAATAATACCCTTTGTCCATTCTAACGGATATACACAATTTACAAACATAAAGTTAAAGATTGTACATAATGGTGGTGCTAAAACATCTTTACACTCAATAAATATTTCGGGAGTTAACAAATCGATCCCACGGCTTTAACCCATCTTTAATGATTTCATCGCATGTAAAACTTCATCTAATGTGAATTCGCAATCAAGCTCATCAATTGATACAGATGCATCTTGGTTATCTTATTTTGTTTTTCACTAGCATTCAAAATATCCTGTTTGTCCATTCATTCATTCAGCCAATCACGCTTTATCATTAAAACGGCAGGGCTGGCTTAGGTAAGACGGGACGAGCACCTCGGTTCTGGCCATTTTCTGAAAACATACGTAGAATGGTTTGTGTAATAGGTTAAAAAAGCAATGAAACTTCGTTTTTATCATATTTTTTTCAATCATCTTCAAATAAAATATACTGTTATAAATGCTGCTAGGTAACTGTTAAAGGTTTACTTTTTGTAATTGTTTGTTTTTCATATCCATATCAGTTTCATGACTTGATCTTTCGTTTCATTTTTCGTCAGTTTTTTTTTTTTACTTTTTTTAAAAAGAAAATCAAGTTATCTTTAAAAGGGAAAACGGTTAGCATACGTTGGAATTGGGGTTGTTTTGGGGAGTCATTTGCATGTGTATCACGAGACCCAATCCGCAAGATCGGTCTTTGATATAATGGTCTAACCAATTGACAGATAAGACGGCTCGAAAATCAATAAATAGAGACCAACGTCACGTGAAACCACTTAGAAAGACATAACGTCACGAGTTTATACTATGAGATGATGACAAAATCCAAAGATGGATGCTTTAAACATGGATATCATATTGGAATAAGGCTTAAACGATATACAAATATTCATCTGAAACCCGATCCGGCCTTATTAGAGGTATCCAATAAGATATCTGCATGGCTTTCTCCAGGTTCGTTGTCAGGATCAATACGTATTTCAATATTTAGATGACAAAGGTGACAAAGGCAATTACCTTACAGAGGTATTTCTTAATTGAATGGTATGTACAAGATAAGCGCCTATTAAGGCATAAGAACAAGTAGAATACACTCTTTGAATGGTAAAGGTTATGGGACTCGGCTTCGAATAACATTCTTACGCATCTAAAATCAAAGATATTTACGTTCAGTCTCTCTGTGTGCATGTAGGCTGTGAGTATTGTTCTGGGGGCAACACATGCCTGGAATAAACAAGGTCATGAATATTATCTGTCAGGCATTTTTTATTTCGATAAAGATTGAAAGCATCAACAGAATACAAGTGCAGGGTTATAAATTGGGCACCTTTTGGATTTACAGAAGAGACCATTGTGTAAAATTGGTGTTCCATGTTTTCTGCAGCGAATACGTTTGGAAACTGTCTTCGGATTTTGATACAGCGTGTAAGCTGAAGCCTTGCTGATGCTGTAGGACAAACAGTGAATTTTTATCGTCGTAATTTACTACTTAAAAGTTCATCAGATATTTGTTTCTTTGTTGTTAAACGATGTTTTAAGACTGTTTTATGTTTCATGGTCTTGACATAAGTTACTCAGAATATCAATAATACCACTACTTTTTATTCTGTTTTGTGGAGGATTTGGTATGAAACGTACTGGAACGCACCTTGCGGTTTATCATATATATGCTTTCTTTGAACCATATGTCAAAAATAACATTTTCTTAAAGAACATGGTCAGTCATCAAGGATTACAAAATACTAGTAGATATACCATCATAGTAGCCAGGCTGCAATAGACGTTTCGATTAGGGACTGAAATTTGAATTTTCGGTCTGTTTTGTATACTTCAGTCTCCCTTTCTTGTTCTTTTTTGTCTTTTATTTTTTTCTCCTTCTTCATTTTCTTCTTCGTCTTTTAAGTTTACTCCTTCCCTTTCTTCAACTTACCCAGTCTGCACCTTCGAAGGTCATACCCCTCTGGTGGTAAAGGGATGGTGTTTCCAAATCTCACTGCGTTGGGTCCTGTAGAATAAACAAATGTGTGTTTATTACCTCATTACTGAACCGTCTATAGGAATGACGCTTGTCTCGTTTGTCATATCCTAAGTTTGACAAAGTAGGGTTCTTATTCTTAAAATTGTCCATAGGTATGCCTTTTTTTTCAAATGTTAAGTCTTCGAGTTTGAGTCTTCGCAAGATTGTTTTATCAGTCATACAGACAAATGAAGTGACATTTGTTAATATAACGGTAAGCTTCAGTTTGACCGTTTAAGGCTGACCAACATGTTAATATATTGGTTTCTTAGCCTCTGCAGTTCGGCTCTGTGGCCCATTGGCTAGAATATACAACTCGAAATAAAGTTAAACTTAACAAAAATGAAAATGAGTAAAACCAAAACAATATGACATTTGTTATTCAAATCAATTTTTCAAGGTGCATGTTCACAAAAGAGAAACTTTGAAAGTCAAGATAAAATGATGTGAAACAATACAATATGTGTACTGTTGTTTGATATGCAATTAAGAGTATCTATTGAGAACATTAATTATCCATGGTGGGTCAATTCATCATAGTGTGTACGATTTATATGCGGTATATCTCAAAAGCAAGGTCACGCTTTGGGATTAAAACACATTTTAATGCACTGTGTAATATTTTTTATTGTGCATATTGCAACAGTGCAGCTGTTGTGAAGTTTAAAAAAGAATTAACTTCCATATTTCCTAACATCTGTGAACAAGGACCTTTTACTGACTTGTAACATTAACGAGGACCGTATACATTGTGATTGTCATATGAGTATGTTTTTTATATATGTACAATGGGGTTGTAAAAACGATTGCATCACCATCCTTAAGTCGACGGGCTTGTTTGTGAAATGTTGTTAGAATCAGCTCCTGCCTTAAATGTGTGGGCTTCACATTTACATGATTAAAAAACCAACCCAAAGTAATTGATTCTGTAGGTCGACTGTCTGTGAAAGCATATAGAACAAGGACATTTGCTGCAAATTTCTATGCTAGTGCCAAATAATGGTAAAAAGGAACAATATTTACAAAAAACATATCATAAATGCTATTGAAACAGAATTGTAATGAAAGCGGGGAATTCTATGCCGTTTTCAAAATGATTTCGATTTTATCTTCCTGAGGACTTAGATTGATTTGAAACATTACGACTAAACACTGGTAGCTTTGTGCAATAAAGGGGGGGATTTCATTACTGAAATCGAATTGGGTATAGCTAATCAGCCCATCTACATAGAATGTGTTATGTATTTCCTATCAATAGATACAATGAAGTAGCATTCTCTCAAGCATAAAAGGGAAAGAAAAATTATAGTATTTTCTTGATTGCATAATAAGAACTATCCTTTTTGACGTTTAATGTTAATCGTTTCTTTAAGAAACAGAATATGATATATTCATATGTTGCAAACATGTATATGTTACAGGGAATATGTATAATCAGGGAATATGTATAATCCTTGAAAATTTCAGGGATTATGTATAATCCCTGATTCACTTAGGGAATATACATAATCCCTGAAAAAAGCAGGGATAATACATATTCCCTGATTTGATGTCCAGATTTTTAGACATATTCCCTGAAATTAATTCTGTCTTTATTTTCTGGATTTACGATTCATTTAAAAGAAATATCTGCAGTTAATTAAAGAGATAAATAAAGTAATTTCTGCAGTAAACCAAACACAAATGATTATATAAAACAGTTTATTTCTGAAAGGACATCACATTTACATATTCTGTCTTTGTTTTCTGGCTGAAAAATTAGCAACATGCACCGTCAATCATACTAATCTATCCAATTGATTAAACGTAATTAAGTTGTTTGCACGGGTTTTATGTTTGATGTTCTTAATCTAGAAATAAGCGTTTTAAGTTTTTAACACCCCGTGCAAGGTGAACAGATTATGTTGTCAATTATGTATAAATACATAAAAACAAATGAACATCATTTTTGATATAGGCCATGAGCCAAGAACACTTTTGCTCCCCCCCCCAAGGGGAATTTTAAATGTTATGTTTTTCTTGAACCTTGTGCTATAGGGCATAAGCAGACGAAAGATTGCAAAGTTCCGTTGGGGATTTACGGAGTTATGGGACTTTGAAGATGGACTTATCAGTAAATTATAGCCTATATGAGAAAATCTTTAAAAATATTTTCCTCTCGATTCATAAGTACTAGAGCTTTGATATTTGGTATGAAGCATCGTATTTTAGTCATCTATCAAGTTGTTAAAATCACGACCGCTGGGCCAAAAATGGCCCCGCCCTTGAGACTTATCAGTTTTACATTGCTATGATTATGTATAAAAAGGTTTAAACATCTTCGTTTTCTTAAGATCCATTTGAGCTAGAGCTCTGAATTTTAGTATGTAGCATCATCTATAAGTCGTCTTCAAACTTTGATAAGATGACCTTTGAGCTTTAAATGGCCCCGCCCTATGGGCTTATCAGTTAACATAGCCTTATTTAGGAAAATATTTAGAAATCTTTTTCTCTAACGCCATTAGGCCTAGAGCTTTGATAATTGGTATGAAACTTCATTTACTGGCCCTCTACCAAGCTTGTTAAAATCATGACCACTGGGTCAAAAATGGCCGCGCCCTAAGGGCTTATCAGTTTTACATTGCCTTGATTATGTAGAAAAAGGTTTAAAACTCTTCGTTTTTTAAAGATCTTTTTGACCTAGAGTTTTAATTTTTGGTATGTAGCATTATCTATTGGTCCTCTTCAAATTTCGATAAAATTAATACCTATGGGCTTTAAATGGCTCCGCTCTCGGGGTTTATCAGTTTAACATTGCCTTATATAGGAAAATATATAAAAATCTTTTACCTTAGAGCCATGAGGCCTAAAGATTTGATATTTTGTATGAAACATCATCTACTGGTCCTCTACCGAGCTTGTTAAAATCATGACCCCTGGGCAAAAAATGGACCCGCCCTAGGGGCTTATCAGTTTTACATTGCCTTAATTATATAGAAAAAAGTTTAAACATTTTCTTTTTAAGGTTCAGTTGACCTAGAGTTTTGATATTTGGTATGTAGCATCATCGATTGGTGCTCTGCAAATTTTGATAAGATGATGCCCTTTGGGCCTTAATTGGTCCTGTCCATTGGGCTTATCAGTTTAACAAAGCCTTATATAGGACAATATTTTAAAATCTTCTTTTCTGAAGCCATGGTATTTGGCATGTAGCATCACTTTCTGATCCTCTGCCAAAGTTGTTCATATCATGACCACGGGGTTTAAAATGACCCCGCCCTATGGGCTCATCAGTTTTAGATAGACTTATATAATAAAATATTAGAAATTTCTGGAGCCACATTGCCTAGGGCTTTGATATTTGGTATGTAGCATCATCTACTGGTCCTCTACCAAGTTTGTTTAATTCATGACCTCTTGATTATTTCTTATACATAGCAGTTCAAGAGAAAAACTTTAATTATCATCACGTCGACGCTCTTAAGACAGCTTTTTGAGACTGTCTGTATAATTATTTAATTGAGAATTTCCTTTCTGAAAGAGATTGGAATTTACAATCTAAATCATGACCCATGGCCTAGCATGGCCCACCCCTCATGTAGCTGCATATCAGTTTTACATAGCAGTATATAACAAACATTCATCTCTCTTGTTGTCCTCTATCAATATTGTTCAAGTCATGACACCTGGGGATAAAAAGCGCAGGTAGCGTATCAAACCGTCTGGACTGTATTGAATAAATGCAAATCACTATCTTTTTTTTCTGGTTCTTTGCTTGAAATAATTTCGCATTTTGGTCATATTGGCTTTAATAAAGGATAAAAGTAACTTGATATTTATCCCACATTCGCAGATAATGATGGCCCGTGCTTGCAAACTTTCAGGAGGGCCCTTTTCCTAGCCATATAATTGTTTCCACCCTGGATCCATAGAATCAATTGTTGCTGTATTTTAACTGAATGACTGTGTAAATGGCAAAAAGACGTTGTAATATATACAAACAAAACATTTATCTGGGCACTTGTATTAAACTAGTATTAATAATTAATTATTACTAAAATAGGGAGGGACAATGGGTCATGAATGAATAACATATTGAAGATTTTCAAACATTTCCTTTTGGGCAGTTTTTAGCCTGGCTGTCTTTTGAACAAACTTAGTGGAAGACCACAAAAGCATGCTACACTATACTAAATATAAAATCAAGGCTAATTGGCTGCAGAGGAGAAGACTTTTAAAGATTTTCTTATATACATTTACGTTAAATTGATATGTCCCTGGGGTGGGGTGGGGAGCCATTTTATGCCCAGGTGTCATAATTTGATCAATGTTGATAGAGAACAACAAGAGAGACGCTGATTTTTTAATATTTTCTTATATATACTGCTATGTTAAACTGATATATGCAGCTAGGGCGGGGCCATGTTAGGCCAGGGGGTCATTATTTAAATAAACTTTGTAGAGGACCAATAGATGATGCTACACACCAAAATTTAAAGCTCTAGACAATATGGCTACAGAGAAGAAGATTATTAAATATTTTCTTACATACTACTATGCATAACTGATAAGCCCATCGGACATGGAGGCTCCGTAGAAGAATATTATTGAAAATGTTCATATATACTGCTATGCCCAGTGGTCATAATTTGAATAAAACACTTTGTACAGGAACAGTAGATGATGCTACATACCAAACAGACTTTTTTATATAAGGCTATGCAAAACTGATAATCGCCTAGGGCGGGGCCATTTTAAATCTGAGGGTCATGATTTGAACAGATTTGGCAGAAGACCTTAATTAGATGCTGCATACCAAATATCAAAGCTTAAGACATTATGGCTCCAGAAAAGAGGATCTTTAAATATTTTCCTATATAAAGCCATATTAAACTGATAAGCCCCCAAAGGCAGGGCCATTGAAGGCCCAAAGTTCATCATCTTATCAGAATTTAAAGAGGACCAATAAATAATGCTACTTACCAAAAATCAAAACTCTATGTCAAAAGGATCTTAAGAAAACAAAGATGAAACAAACAAAAAACAACATAGTTGAGGCATTGTAAAACTGATAAGCCCCTAGGGCGGGGCCATTTTTGGCCCAACGGTAATGATTGTAACAAGCTTGGTGGAGGACCAGTAGATGATGTTTCATACAAAATATCAAAGCTCTAGGCCTCATTGCTCCAGAGAAAACGATTTTTAAAGGTCAAGGTCAAATATATTTCCACAATGTGAGCCCGTACTATTTGGAAATTTGTTCTGGCAGGACCACCTTTTGTCTTAATCATACATAGCTCTGTCCAAACAAAGTGCCGTGCAAACTTCAGTAAACAAAGAAAGCTTCCAGGAGAGCTAAACATTCCGTTAAAAGTGTAAGCAGTCACTGAACAAGCAGTTGTGTGAAAAGTTTAATGAAGATTGTACCAAACATACTCACTTGGGCTGTGTCGACTGAAAGCAAGTTATAGATTGGTGTATCTGTTGGGGTTCTGTACAGGCAATTTTCAATACAAATATGCATTACTTTGTTCCAAAGGTCAATATGACAGTTTCTCCAGGCTAGAACCATGTAAATACATGAATTTCAACCAAGTGTTGTCATATATAAAATGACGTTTCTCTAAAATGTTTCAATAAAATGATGTTCGCACGAACTGGCTCAAGGTCTATGAATCAGTAGCGGATTTTACAGTGAGATAAACAATTGTGTCGTCTGCAAACAGTCTGGCTTTACTATGGATACAATCAAGGAGGTCATTTATGTAAATTAGGAACAAGCAGGGACCTAGCACTGATCTTGAGGCACTCCGTAGAGAACAGGCAGTGTGTTTGATGAGTAACCTTCGACAACCACTTTTTGGGATCTGTCTTTAAGGAATGGTCGTATCCATCTTGAGGTCAGAGGATGAATTCTCATTTCATCCAGCTTGTGTATAAGTTTGTTGTGATCAACCTTGTCGAACGCTTTACCAAAATCCATGACAATAATATCTGTTTGTTGACCAGTTTCAAGGTTGTCGTATACTTCTTGTGTGAAGCTGATTAGTTGAGATTCACAGCTGTGTTTTGATCTGAACCCATGTTGGTAAGGGCTAAAAAGACTATGTTTGTCTAAAGGGGCCATGATGTTTGTGACTAGGATGTGTTCTAGAAGTTTTGATGCAATACACAGGTTAATGATATAGGCCTGTAGTTGCTTGCTTTTTATTTTGGGCCTTTTTTATACACAGGGGCTACAATTGCCCTTTTCCAGTCACCTGGGACAATACCTGTCTCTAACGACAGATTGAAAATTATTGTTAGGATTGGTGCAATTTCATGATGCAATTCTTTCATAATGTGTGGTGAGATTTCATCAGGGCCTGCAGCTTTGTTTGGTGATAATCCTAATAAGAGTTTTTCAACACATTAAACTGTTATATTTAATGATGACATTTTTGGTGTTGAGGGCCTAGCAGTGACTTGTTTACAAACCTGTTTGAGACTAAATGGTTGGGGTCTGGAGAAAACTGACTCAAATTGTCTGTTCAAGATGTTTGCTTTGGAAACTGGATCTGTATGTGTGAGACCCTCATGTTTAAAGGGTGCTACACCTGACGTTTCTGTTTTTGTTGTTTAATGAAGGTGTAGAATTTCTTATTGTTACCAGGTTGAGAGTCTCCATCGAATATTATTGATTCGAGGTATGACCAGTAGCTATTACGCATTTTCTTTTGGATACTTTTGATCAGTTATATAGAGGATATTTGTAATTTTCGGCGTATGATCAAAATATAGTTCATTGGAAGACCTTAAGAGCTATATTTTGACAAGTTGTGGAAGATGCACAAGTATAGGATCGGTACGAGTTGTATTTGCAAAATTCGGAATGGTACGAGTTGACCTGCTTCCTATCAAATGCCACAGGTTACACCTTTACCTGCGCTTGTGACGGCAATACGACTTCTGTTCGGAGTCATTTGGTTTTGTCTTTCTGGCACTTTCCTAGAAGCCATAAATACAAATTGCAATCGTTTCTGGCCGGTATTGGTCTTCAAGTGAACCGAAAGTTTACAAATCAGTCTACCGGAAGTGAGAATAAATACAAGTTGGTTCCTAGCCTGGTAGCCAGGCATCCAGACTAGTTGGTTCCCAAATTGTTTGTTTTGTCAGTATAACGTATACCAATTCCTATCAAAGTAAATTAGAATTTAAGAAAAAATATAGTCTTTCCATAGCGCTAAATGAAATTTACAAGATGACTTTTCAAAAAGGAGGCTTTTTCGAATAACTCAAATTATCGATAGCTTTACAAAAACTGGCATATTTGAGAAAAACCCCAAAATTAACCCAAATTGCTCGTCTACAAAAATGTCCTTTGTTTGCAATGTTAAACAGTGTTTAGCGAAAGCTATTAAATTTTTTTAATCCAAAAAGCGTAAAAATATATGAATTTCTTCAGATTTGTTTTGTTTTCTTTAATGACACTTTATTTTTAACACATTCGACAAAGACGTGTATGGCTTTACAAAATTGAAAATATTAAGCAGCGGTCCTTGTAAAATGTAATATTTGAAATCATTTTTAATTGATCTATTTCTTCTTTCTTTTAAAGAGTTTTGATTTTCAAGTGGTCCCAAACATTGGTTTAAAACTATAAATGAACAGTTGGAAAACTAATTACCTCTTACAAGACGTTATTCGTTTGTTAGATCCATCATAAAGACAACCTCAGAAGTTTTTATACTCGTCCCAACATTTGTCAAGTAATGAGCAAGATTCCCACTAAATTCACACTAAATACAGGTTGACACCTGTAGGCAAATAAACTCGAGGTATTGTCTAGATAGTTTATCTATCAACTGGCCCACTGACTGATATAGATAAGTGATGTCAGGTTTAATGCGTAAAGATAGATAAACGACCTTGATTATTGAGAAATTGTCTTATATAGGCCTTTTCAGAAACTTGGTTTGTCTCCCTTTGAATAATCGGGCCACATTCGGAATACCTTCACTTCCGGGTATTAATTTCGAAAGAAGAATGTGGGCAAAGGCAAAAAAAACGATCGCAATCGATCGGATTTTGAAATTTATAAGCTTTATTACCCAAATTAAAGATTTACATACGAAAATATCAACAGAATGATTTGTTGTTGGCTGTTGCAAAGCCTCGTTATAAAAGGAAATTAGATTAAATTGAATGTAATGAGACCCGAATAGCGCACCGCAGTTCAGTTAAAACATGACATTCTGTGTGGAAAAAAAGGCAAATAAGTTTATGTTTTTGTCTGAATTAAATGCTTTGACAGATCAAAAATGTGTTAATCGGCTGGTTGATGGAAGGAAAGAATGAATGAAACACATATTTCTAGAATGTTTATACGAATTTGCATTAAATTCGATTTACGGATTTTAAATAAGATAGAACAAACATCAGCACTTTTGTCAATAATGTGTAGAGGTTATGTTTCTCCAATAAGTATATACTTTTTTCTTAAAATTGAAATTTGTCGTATAAATAAAGTACCTTAAATAGAGAATTAGTTGTTATATGAGGTTCTCTGTCAGCCTACCTTTGATGATATATCGTATCCAAATATTACGGGCTATGAAAACAGTCCCAGTCCATTTTTTCCACCTTTTGAAACTACATTCAAATAACGCTTACTAAATAACGAGGGACACAGGATTGTGGAGATCTTTCAAGTTCTTAAAGGACCTCAGATTGCCGATGGTTAATTACTCTATCTCTTGATCGGCTAAACAATAAAGGGTGTGACTAGAACATATGGTGCAAACGTGGCAGATTGGTGTTAATTTGCATCAAGACTCTTAATCCCTGTGATAGCCAAAGTTTGTTAATTGACCCTTTGAATGTAATTAAGAAGGAAAACTGGCAACAATCCATTGAATTGAAAAGAGATTACAAATGTGTAGATTATCATTTTAATGATATATAATTACAAAACAAACTCAAACAAAAACACAATCGTTCTTGTTAAACAACAATTATAAGAGACATTTAATCATAAGATTACTACGCAATTAATTAAAGTTCAATATAAGAGAAACAATATTTTCTAGCAAATCTTTGAACTATTTATCAATATAATTACAAGGCAAAAAGTCGTCAACAAAGAAAGTGAAATGTTCCAAATAAACCCTTATTGCCGAAGCTGACTCTTAAGTCTGTTTAAAAGTTTACTTCAAAGACCAGGGGTGGTCCAAAGGTTTTTTTTTTTTGTTTTTTTTCGTTGCTTAAAAGAAGCCTCATTTTACACTATGTAATTCTGTATTACATCGCATGAACCATAAAGTCATAACTATTTGGGGTAAAACAGAACAAAATAAACATACATGTCTGTAGATCAAGATATACGGGTTCAACAAATATGAAACAAAGTACATAGGCAAATGAATTTTCTACATAAGGACTTCCCATTTAGTCTACATCCCATAAAGGTTTCAATTCCCACGTTGTCTACAGATTAAATTGCCAAAAGATCTACAGTTTAAAGAAATATTTTCATTTCATTTTTAATTGATTAAAATATCTTTAAAAGATTTAGATAATTCTGAATCTGCATAATTTGTTAGAAGCATATTACGAGAAATAGTGTAGACCAACATAAGAAAAATCTCAGTTTAGTTTTAGAGTCATAATCGATTTTTGCATTTTATTGTCTTTTTCTTATCTGGATCTACACTTTATACATATTTTTCTTTCCCACCAACTCTCCATAGAAAAAGTGATTATAGGTTGGATTGATTTTCTACTCAATTAGTGTCAAAAACAACCCAATTTTCACGTGTAGGTGAGATGGAACTTCTGTCTGAAATGGTGTGAAAATTGGTAAAATAGACTGTAGACAAAATGGGAATAAACCTTGCACATAACAAAACGACCTGACAATCAGTAACATAGGGAATTCACCTAATAAAGGGTTGATGCGTATTTGGTCGAATAAAGAGGGTATAAAAAAAGATCGTATATGTTATTTCCTACGTTATGCAGTTGACCAATAAAAGAAGCAATAAAACCCTCGACGTGAAAGATATGTATCTTTTGAAGCTTGCCGAAATACACAGGCGCGCATCACATCATGTTTCGTTGACACATAGTTGTGTGTTTTATGGCTTCCAGGCATGCCATTGGTTGCTATATAATGACGGAATCATATTTTGATTGGCGTTGCAAAGTCAGATTAGGATAAATCGTTCTGCTTGAAGGGTCTTGGAAACAGTAATTCTAAGTAGAGTGAATGGTATGGACATGTTTTAAATCAGAGGAATCTAACGTTGACTCGGTAGGTGTAATTATTGTTAAAGACCGATCATTAAAAAGGAATAAAATCAATTCCATATTCTCTTTTGAATTAACTTTTATTTGTCACTCTTATTGGACAAAATTTGATGGAATGTCCCATAAATAAGTGGAACATTTATTAAGTAGGTTCGATCAGCTTGCATCATATTATCTGTTCTTTGTGTTTGCATTTACATGGTACAATATCATTTGAAAATGTTAGATTGCGAAATGGATTTTAAATAATGTTATCATAAGTTAAGGCAATAATCAAACAGATCTACATCATCGTATTATATACTTTAATTAATGTTTTAGCAGAGGATCGACTCTTCTCACTGAAAATGAATCGCAACGTTGTACCCGCGTTGATATACAGTGTTTTATCTCGGGAAACGGGGTAAATTGTCCGCTAGAGAGTAAACACAAAGTAAGGATATACTTTGATATTTCCCCTCCTGAATCTTTCCAATGTAGTTTTTACAAACACGACTTTCGACGGCATTGTTAAAATACCCGCAGCAGTTTATCTATGTTTCTCAATGTCAGCTGTTATTATTTAATACCCGGAAGTCTTAAACCGGAAGCTACCAAAAAGTTCGTATCTCCGATTAAGAGTATTCAAGAAAAGATAACAACAGTTTCTGAAAAGGCCTATATGTATACGATACCATTCTCTTTTGAAAACAATGCAAATGTGAAGCACTTACTATAGAATTGCATTGAACTCTCAAATTGTGATATTTTGAGTTTGTTAAACAAATCATCTTATTGCCCCATCTGTTTCATGCTTTATTCAAATGGAATTTTGTAACTTGTCCAAATTGAAAACAATCACAGAGGACAATATGTATCAAAAAGTATTAAACAAAAACACTTTCACTGAAACATTTAGTAGAAACCATTGAGACAAACTGAGGAATATAGTATATATATATAGAGGGATTTAGGGGTATGCTTTGATTCAAGCCCCTGTGTGTATTTTCAGGAATGATTGTGATTTATAGAATAACTTACACCATGACTTTGCAGTACCCTGCTATGCCATGCCTTAAGCAAATGATTTTGATATCACTGTGACAAAAGAATTATTTAACTGTTCAATATGAGCAATAATCCTTTTGCCATGATGATCTCTATTCTCTACCTGATATCTTGAGAAAAACATAATTTTTCATATCATAGTCATATATAACCATTCACATCATACCTCAAGGGTCAATTATACAAACTTGCTATATTCTTCTAAATGGCAAGGATTTGAAACACTGTGAAAGAAGGGGTTATTACTTATGTCAAGCAAATTTTCCTTATTCACTCTTTTTCTTTCAAATCTTAAAGAAAAATTACTGAGGCAAACTACTATAAGGTTATGAATGTGTGGAAAAGAAACCATTACAATTTCAAAGCAACACATTGATGACCATCCCAAATTCATAGAGTAGACTATATGAATAGGAATCATTTTTTGAAAAGAGAAATTGCCTAGTTTAAGAATTTTCCCTTCCAATAACATTTTCAAGAGTTTTCTGTTGATATTAAATAGTATAAGATAATGATGTATGCTGTTTTGATACATTTTAAGCAGAAAATTCATCAGAAACCAATGTGTTGATTTATTGGAAGGGTGGAAATCATTAAGGAAAAATGAAAAAATTGGCTCATATTGAAAAAAACTTATTCTTTCTCAACAATTATTTTTCTAGAGTTGTTTGCACACAACTCTTATAACATTGTTATTGTTTGGTTATCATTTAATAACAGGTGATGTCTGTAATATATAATACAAGCATAGCATTACAGTTCTTTCTATCTCGGACTTTGCCCATCAAGTTAAGTGACTTTTGTTGTAGAAATCTGGAATTCCAAACAGTCCTGAAAGTAGAAATAAAAAGCAATTTAGGAAGCGAATTCTGAATAAACATGTACTTCATTTTACATAATTTACACCAGAAAATCAAGACAAAGGCTTGTTCAACAGAAACAATAAGATATGCAATAGACATTAATAAACTTTATGCAATACAAAGGCCCTCATGTTTCTCCCATGAATATTCCCCTTCTATCTTGCACAGTTCAATCTTTATCTAAATTTTGGTCAGGTGTGTTTCTAATGCAGATGATTGGTATGTAAAAAGGATAATCCCAAAGCAATGTTTGACAAGGCAAGAATCAATAGAAAAAAAATGACCTACTACTCTGCCAGGAATGATATTGTTAAACATGTGAGGGCCTAGTCCAGATAACTGGTCTCGAAGGCTATTGCTATTTTGACTGACGCCTTCGAGTCCAGAGTCAATCGTGATTTTTACGTTAGATTTTTGCGCACAGATTTTCTGCGCATGTTTAACCACCTATCGTTCCATAAATATGCAATGGATTATGAAATCGAACATACCGATTTGGAGATCAACCTTTTATCTGTCGATGTGTGAAGTCTCAAAAGTGTCACTTTTGTATAAATATCCAAAACTTTGATTTAAATCACACACATAAAACCTGCTTTCAAACGTTGAGGTAAAAGTCCGAAACATCCGGATGCTAAGTCTCGCTCTGGGTTATGTTACACGGTCCGATATACATGTCAACACTCGATTTACACTCGATCACTGTTAGTAACGTTGTACGCGTTTGGCGGGAGTACATTATTTGTGAGCACTTGATACTGTACTTCGACTAAAATAATTCCCACAGTATTTTCATCATCTGATTATATATGTTTTGTTACTTCTTTTGAAACAATGGATTCATTTATGGAATTCGACGGTGTTAACTATCTTGTTTTAAAAATGAGAAGTCCAGACAAAGTTGAGGCCGTCATTTTTCCTAATTGAAACCAAATACATGGAAAGTTAAATTGCGCTTCTTGCAGACTTAGTTCAACGCATTGGCTGAAACTTGCGAAATGATATACGGGAAGTTGCCCCCCCCCCCCCCACGAACATTTGCTCCCATTTTTGTATAACTCTTTACCGAACGTTAAATGTTCAACCGTCCCAAATTGAAAGGGTTTGCAGACGACATTTCAAATTGTGATGTTATTGGAAATGACCTTTCTATTAGGTAGAAAACATTGTGGGAAAAGGATAAATTGCTCGTTAAGAACAATTTATCCATGTTCCACAATGTTTTCTAGAGTCGTCTGCAACAAACTGGTAAATTTGGTTATTGTTTAGTAATGGGTTTAGGCGCACATTTGTCCCCTCACTGTAATGTAGATCGAGGGCGGACATTTTCCCCCTCATATTAATCTTTTGTAAGTTAACTTGATATATTATGATAGTATTCCGTTATATTTCAATAAAAACTTAAATGGAGATAATATATTTTATCAGACCAGAGACATAGATTACAATCATAACATCTATGTCTCTGATCAGACTAACCTGTCAATTTTGCTCTATTACGCCGATGGCACTTGGTCAATTATGCCGTGAAACTTGTTTCGACGTTAATTTTCTTATTTTCGGCAAAATTTGTTCTCTCTCTTACTTAATAATCAAATGTGATGGTCTTTGATTGTCATACTGACGCAAATTGAAATACCTTTGGTCTTCTTTGTTTTGGATGGTTTGCTTCGAGTGACAAATTGGGTAAGTGTGACCTCCTTTGAAAGGTGTTTGTTGATTCAAGTATACAAAGACAGTATTAAGGCCACAAGGGGAAGGATCGTGGAAATGTTTCACAGTTCTAGGACTAAGAAACAAACAAAAAATTGATAATAAAGGAATTCTGTTCGCCTGCCTCCTCCATTCGTGTTCTGTAGGTAATTGGGGTCAACGTACCCGATATTGAAGTGATCGTTCATTGAGGGCTTCCAAAAGTGTACTTTCGTACTGGCAAGAAGTTAGGCGTAGTGGACGTGTAGGACAGAATTATGTTTCCATATGGAAGATCCCTTATGAAATCAATCACAGACGACTATATGAGAGATCTTGTGGAGAGAAAGATTTAAGTCAATTGCTAACGCATCGAATGGACAAGTGTGAAATACAGAGTTCAAATTATTGTTTTGCAAAGGAGTGTCCCGTTTGTGAATGCACTGCGTGTACTCGTTGTAGTATTTGTAGGAAGTTATGTGAATTCACAGGGAAACGGTCTGTAAAGGAGCAGTTTTTCCAAAAGAATACTTCCATTGAACACCTGTTAGAAGTCCAAATTTCAGCGATCAACAGGCGGAACAAATTGTTGTAACAACAGATTAAAGTTCTTAATTAAAAAGGAGTTGAAATAAATGTAACTAGTTGAAAATTCGCTTCTTATGAGCAACATTTCATTTCGGTACAGAAGCCTGATTCAAGTACATGTATAAAGGTCCTACATTTGGTAAATAGGTTAACATTATAGGTTCGTAATTTGAATGAATTGTAGAATTGATATCATTTGAAACACAGCGCACCACTTGCTCCTAATATACCTATATTGCATGCGTATAACGTCGTCTGCAAAAAAACCCCAGATCCTCCTTGTTCATGGTGTCTGATGAGGAATTGATGATAATGGATAGGCTTGAACAGAGTTAATCGTTTTGACTTTGTGAATTTATCCTTTATAATTTGATTGAACTTTATTGAACACTTTATGTCCGAACTTGAAACATTGTGAGAAAAGCATTTTGTTTCATTTTGGTTTAATAACTTGAAACTTTAAGGGATTAAAATCTTTATTATTTCCTTTTAAGATTTTGTTATTTTTCTTGTTAGGCTCTAGCTACCTTAATTGTCATTTAATTTAAAAGCTAGTGGTGTGATCCTGACTAACTAATTGTTTAACCCGAGTTAGACAATTTTTATCCAGAGCCCGAACCCGATAAAACTCGTTACCCGAGGCGAGGTTTACGACACATGTATATAACGTCGTCTGCAAAACAAACCCACAGATTCCTCTTGTTGTCTGGTAAAGGATTGATGATAATAAGCTTGAACTATTTATCCCCACCCCTTCTTCAAGCACTATAAACACTGTGCAACGACATATTGTTATGAAGGTGTTAAGTAAAATATTCATTATGTCAAAATGTGTTGTTTTATTCCTTTGACATTAAATCTACTGTGTAAATACGTGATATATAGGCTTTGGTTACGCGGTTTTCACATGCAGGTCGCTGATAGCATGTACCCGATGAACACCCAACGTAATACTTCATGAGTAACTTTTTAAACACTAGTTGCAGTAAGTATATATGTTTGGTGTTCATAGGACTGAACATCACCGATCCAACACAGGTGAAGGAAATAGTTTGTTATAGTTTCAAGGAAATCAACTACAAGTTTTATCGGTCCGACGTCAGGCGTTTTACGCTAGGCGTAAATATCGCTCCAATCACAATTTTATAAATCGAACTTTTAACCCTTCCCAAACAATAACGACATTTGACCAGTTTGTTGCAGATACTGTGCAAAACATTGTGGGAAAAGGAGCAATTGATTGTGACAAGCAGTTTGTTCTTTTCCCACAATGTTTTCTGCACTATTAGAAGATTATTTTCCAATTTCATCATATTTTGAAATGTCGTCTGCAAATTCTTTCAATTTGGAACAGTCGAAAATTTGTTGTTTGGGAAAGGGTTAAATGATCCTTATTCCTGTTAGATTGGATTCAAAACAAAACATGAAATGATTTCCGTTCATTTTGAAAAAAAAAGGTATATATATTTTTTTATTTTTGGTAACACTACAATCACGTAATAGGCCTACTTAAACAAAATAAGCGAATTAATAGATAACAAAAACAAGGATGTTATTTTAGAAGAACCATAACGGACTATGCTTCAAATGCTGGTTTGCAAAAGACATCTTATCCAAGCATATCTTCTCCGAATCTGTATGTGAAGAGAGCTCAACTTACTACAACTCGACTTAAGGGCAAAGACGCGTACTTCATCCCAAACTGTATACATAATGCGATGACCTTTGACCCGCAAGATATCCGTGGGAATCTCGCGGCCGGTGGTAAACAACATGGACGGCGATTGTTTATATTTGAGCATCGTCGATGTTTCTTGATAGATAACTCGCATATAAGAGGTGTCCTGGATACTTGTGTGGGCTGAGACGATTCATAAATGATTTATGTATGTATTTCAAGTTTCCGTTTATTTTTTGGTCCCTTTGAAAACGAAAAATCGCAAGTTAAAAGCACTGAGTCGGTCGTTCGAAATTTTGTAACATAAAAATCACGTTGGACTTGAGACGTAGCGAAGCACGATAAATGTCCAAATGACGAAAAAAGCTTCGTTCACGGATCATTATTGAGACTAGTGAGGGCCCAAATGTATTTGTCACCAGTCTAACAGAAATAATGCAAATTACAGGACAGAAATGTTCAGTAGGTGTACAGCTATTCATATATTTCGAATGACAATAACAAGATGTGCTTGACAATCTAAGGAAACAAAAATCATAAGTGAAACCCACCTGCAACTCTCGGTTATAGTGATTGTGGTCTAGAATGCTTAAGCTCTCCATCCGCTCACTGAACTCCAGGTTTCTTTTCCACCGATGTCCCCATCCCATCGTTCCAATCATGAATAGTCATGACACCACAACAAATAACAATTCATTGAGTTAAATTGCTTCTTTTTCTATGGAACTGTCTTGAATGTCGGATCCATTATCTTTTGCCATGGTCCAAAGTCCGCAGAATAATTTATCGATAGACCGTTGTCATCGGGGTTTGTTTTTCGAAATGATGACTGTGTTTTGAATTTCCCCACGACTTTATGAGAACTAGGCATATTAGTCCAGTCATCCTATGAAAAAAATGGACTCAACCGTCAACTAATTGCAACAGAAACGAAATCTATTTTAAAGTTATTATGAATGTATAAGAGATGACAGAAAAAAAGTCCTCCAAAATCCCTTCAGGGGAAATTGGTTAAAAACTCGTTTTATTATTGCTACTTTCAGGCCTTTTGGAATAAATCGCATATTTGTATATACCTACCAAAATGGAACAAAACCCCAACAATTCATACAAAAATGATGTTTTGATAAGCGGTATACTCTATCTACATGTTTATTTATCATTCACATCAGTTTGCCTTCTAAAATTGATTTATTCCTATAAATTGTAAATTAAAGGGGGTCAACTTACCCCACCCACCCAATAAAACCAAAGAATATTTTTTTCATGTCAATGCATTCCTATATCCTAGAATTCGATATTATCTGGCAAAGCTTGTTCTCTAAAACTTAAATCAAAGACAAAACACACCTTTTTGTATTAGATAACTTATATATAAAGACAATCACTGAAATAAGGTACCGAAATCCATATATGCCTATATAAGAAAAACGAAATATATGACACAACCAATATGTACATGTATGTGGTATTTTTTGACGTTTTGCATTTGTTTTGTGAACTTAAAAAAACAATTAATGAAGTGAAAGAAGAAACATAGTGGAAAAAGCAGCAAAAGTAGTACTATTTTATTGCCCCTTTCTCACTATGTACCAGCTTTTGAAAATTAAGTGTACACTCATTGAATTACATGTGGAATATACTAAGCGTTGAAAAATAAGGGCACACCTAAATTCAATATTGAGGTATCTTTAATTTCGTTTAAAACACAGACCAGATATTCAATCAAAATCAATATCAAAATAAATAACGGGTATAACCTCCACATGCAGTAATACATGAACGACATGGAGGGGGAGGGGGTGGGGGGGGGGGGCAATTGCTGCTCTTGGAATCTGTTGCCATTCCTCCTGAAGTGCTGCACCAAATTCCTGAAGATTGGCTGGGCAACGTGCGCGGACTCTCCTACCAACAACATCCCATACATGCTCAATGGGAGAGAGGTCTGATTATTTCGCAGCTCACTGGATTGTCACGATGCCCTGTTTTTTGACGAAGTCAACCGCAACACAAGCTCTGTGCGGTCAGACATTATCATCTTGGAAGACAAAGATTTGACCAATTCTATGTGCCAATGGGACAGCAACAGGCCACAAGATTTCATCGATATGTCCATTCAGGTTTCCAGGAACAAGAACAAGTTATTTTCTCCCACCGTAAGAAACACCACCCCAGACCATGATGCTCCCCGCCAAAAGAGATCATGCTCCAGGATAGTGGTTTATTTGTATCTCTCACCACGCCGACGCCATATATGTCTACGCCCATTTGTGAATCCCAGACAGAACATCGACTCATCCGAAAAGACCACATGACGCCACCAAAGTATTGGCCAACCCTAATGTTGCTAGCACAACCGTAAACGATCATATCTGTTCAGCCTTGACATGATGACACCATGAAAAGGACGCCTTGTCCTAGATTTACAGTACTGCTAGAAACTCGAAGTCCTGTCACGGTATGGATCTCTGCTTTGGTTATGGTGCGGTTACGAAACAGTTGCGCAAAGCAATAATACATAAAAGGCGATCTTGCTGGAATGTTGTTTTCCTATGGTGCCCATGCCCCCTCCTAATTTGAACATCACCAATCTGGTGGTTTAAAGCTGCAAGTCGTGCAATAACACTTTTTGACTTCCCAATAAACCTGGCAACATGGTTCTAGGATTCACCAGCTTGCAACATGCCTATGCATTGCCATTTCTGAGCTTCTAAGCTACTGCAATGATGGCATATTGCATTGATATGAGACTTGATTGTGTTTTACTTTCATCGTATCCAAGAAATCACGTGAGTGCACAGGCAATACATGTAATGAATACATGTTACAACACTTTATCGAATTTGTTCGATTACACGGTGTCATGAGTTTTGGTTTACGGATTATGAATAGGCAAATTCTCCCTATCCTATCTAGAAAATAGTTTACAGTAATAGGGTTCCCTTATTTTTGCATCTCAATATATTAACGGACGCCCCTTTTCCATTTCGTCTTGTTCTTGCACAGTTTCTGCATTAGCGAAGATTGCTCCCCGACATTCCCCACACCCTCAGGAACGGTCAAGAAGGTATGTCTACAAGAACAAGGTTCTCGGTCACACTTTGTTTTACATGAGCATTTTAATAAAAGGCAATTCACAGAATTTGAAAAGAACTGCATGTTTTTGGAAGTGAACAAACTTCCTCGAGTAAAACCACCTTTTTGGTATCTACCCCTTCGCTGCATTCCTTTTGTACAAAATCCTTTCGAGTCGGACAATTTGACCATCCAACAAATACAAATATTGCAGGTTTGCTAATGACATCATCAGAATATGTTACACGTATATCCAACAAATGCTCCTCCATATTTCGAAGGCAAACGTAAGAACAAAGCCCTATCATTGTGTACATATTGAACTGATTCGCCTAGCTATTTATTGACACTACAGCCATGCTGCCTTATATTTCATTTATCGAGGAAGGTTTGTCAGCTAGTTTCAATAACCCAGAAGACCCATATTGTGATGGCGGGAAACTAAACAGCTCTTTCTTAAATACATATCCTTCATTGTCATGTAATATATCAACAGGAGCTGTTAAACAAAAATGCGGACCAATTTGAGCTGCTTCTCCAATCTCTCTTAATGTCAATTAAGAGTTTGGGGTTACGGACTGGCTTTAACCTTTAACTGTATTCCGAATCGTATTTATAAACCATGTTGTTAATATTCAATTGGCCTTCTTACTCTGCATAGTCGACAATTACAGAATATATACTCGTCGACCCGACACAATGTTATCAAGTGTACAGATCGCAACGTGGATGTCTATGTTTAGATTGTCAGTTTGATCTCTTTCCACCCTCGAATGACTGGTTTCTACATGCTGATCACTTGTATATTTCTGCAATGCATTATTGTAGTATGTACAGACAGGAATTGACGAAAACCATTGGTTTCTCTGTGATTCTTTCAAACCATAACAACATTTTGTTCTACCTATTGTCTTAGAACTTCTCATAAGGACCTGCTCAAAAACTTGATTCGTTGAAACTATTGCCGATGCGAGATCGCTTTAACAAACTATATGGTTTCCTTCATATAAGTCTGAAATCTGGACTCTGTAGGTAATGTTTGGCTTTCGTTTGAAGATAACATAGGAAGATAACAGAGCTCTAGACTGGGGCTACATTTCTCTGATAGCTTGAATATCCAGTTCTTAGCAATACAATCATTTGGCTTTAATAAACGTGTGTAGTAGGTCAGCCATTGTTTATATATGAAACACAACTTGGAAATACGATTTGACAAACAAAGATCTTCTTTTCAAGTTTGTCCTACACCTTTTGAAAACTACTTCACCACAAACTTCTTCAACTGTTTTTTCTTCTTACATAAGGGCTTCATACAAGTTAACTAACGCTTTATCATTTCATTGGGTTAAACTTCGCTAAAGGTATCAGTATTTGTCTTTGGTTTGGATATCCAGGTCATGCTTTCAACTTCGTGTATGGTGACTTTCTCTCAAAGCAAAGCAGTGTTAAAAGAGATTCCCATAAGTATTACATTTGATAATTTATTCAGTAGGAAATGGCCTCAAGTTGCTCTGGAAATAACTGTCTCATTGAACATGTGAATCACCGCATTTTGAGAAATTCTGATAGTCCCGATTCTTCTATTTATTATCTAATACAACGGAAGAAGCTAAAATGTAATGGAATCCACAATGTTAATGTGACCTTCTTGCACTCTTGACCGTACTATTCTTTTTTTACCTGCAAATGGAAAATAGATAAAAAGGCATTTATCATCACTTGATCATCGTTGATTTTGCCTGAAGCATTTTTGATAGTGGTATTATTTTGTTAACATCACTGCAAATGAAATTATTAAATTAAACACAACCACACTTGCATTATCTTACTTTTGATTGAAGGTTATACTTTAAATAGCGTAATTCACCTTAGTTTTCATAGTTCATACAACATATGCATAAATGATAAATAACAATAAAAACAGTTATAAGAAGAAAAAATGTGACTATAATGATATATTTCTTCATACAATAGGTTATAGTAATAAAGGCACCTTCAGAGTAAATTACAATCGCCACCAGATGATATTTGCCGACGATTTTTATCTTATCCACATTTTCTCTTCATCTTTAACCTTCAATTCATTCTGTTTTGCCAAAGATTAAGAAACGAAGCAAATGTAAAAATCAATTAAACAAATTATAAATACAAATGTAGATTTATTTCATAATTTGCAAAAAATGATTTAAGCATTGAATAATTTTAACATATGAACATGATCGATCTAATTGAGTGAGTAAGAGAAACTTGTGTTTTCGTCAAATCATTATCTACAGTGGCACTAATTGGACACCGTAGTTTTAAAAAAAGAACAGCTATTCCGAGTTAATGTTTTATATTTATTTTATATATTTGTCATTGTAAGGTGCATTTTTGTCATTTTATTCATGTTTAAAGATATATTTGAGTGTGAATGGTCATTAAGTCGATGTTTTGGGCGAAATTAAACGAAATGTTATGATAAAGCAGATTACTTAAACATCAGAAAGGAGATTCAAGACTATGAATGGGAAACACTATTACCAGATGAATTGGACATAAACTCAAACTGGGGTACATTCATAACCAACTTGAGAAAAATTGAGGATAAATATGTACCAACTCGCACAATAAGATATAATAAGAAGAGGAATAGTGGAATGCCTATTGATAAAAATACAAGGGAGCTTATCAAAAGCAAACATCGACTAGCCAAGAAAGTAGTCAAGTCAAGAAATGATGAAACCCAGAAAGAGTATAGAAAAATTACAAATAAACTTAGGAAGAAAACCCGTTATTTGCGGAAAAACTTTGAAACTAGTTTGGCGAAGGAATCAAAAACAAATCCTAAAGTAATATGGAAATATGTTAAATCAAAATCGAAAACAAAGGAATCTATTGGGGAGTTATATAAAAATCCAAACGACATACACTCTGGTAAAGTAGAAACCGACAGAGAGAAGTCGGAGGTTCTGCTGAATTTTTTTGGAAGTGTCTTTGTGAAAGAACCTGAAGGTGAGATTCCAATGCTCCATGACAAGTCACAAACCGCCACGATGGATGAACTTAATATAACAGAAAATTCCATTTTTAAGCTACTCAATCAACTAAAGGTTAACAAGACCCCAGGAGATGATCAAATGCACCCAAAACTTTTTAGAGAGGCAGCTGACGCACTGAAGAGACCACTTAGTATTCTATTTAAACAATCCTTAATACAGTCAAGTCTACCAAACGATTGGAAGAAAGCAAACGTCTCAGCTATCTATAAGAAAGGAGATAAATGTCAAGCCGGGAACTATCGTCCAGTCAGCCTTACTTCAATTGTATGTAAAATTATGGAGTCACTTATAAGAGAGCATATTAATAATTACATGAAACAAAACAATCTTTTCTCCGAGGAACAATTTGGATTTATCGCTGGAAGATCCACCACATCTCAATTATTAAATGTATTGGAAAAATGGACTGATGCTATAGATAACGGACACCAAATAGACTGCATATACATGGATTTCCAGAAGGCATTTGACACGGTACCACATAAGAGGCTTATACAAAAACTGAAGGCGTATAATTTCAATGAGTCAATTATTAAATGGATACAAAGTTTCTTACAAGATCGACAACAAAGAGTAATAATTAACGGAGAAAAATCCCAATGGGCCCCAGTTACATCAGGCATTCCCCAGGGGTCTGTCCTTGGCCCCACACTATTTATACTGTACATCAATGATCTCCCGACGTCAGTCAACTCGGATGCGTTTCTTTTTGCAGATGACACAAAAATGTTCAGAATAGTCACAAACGAGGAAGACTCGGACAACTTACAATCTGATCTAGATCAAATGTCTAAATGGAGTGAAACGTGGCTTTTAAAATTTCATCCAGATAAATGTAAGCATATGCATGTTGGTAGAAAGAATATTGATACAAAATACAATCTCAGAGGAATAGACATAAACAAAACTACATATGAGAAGGATATAGGAGTTATTATTGATGAGAAGTTGGATTTCGAAAAACACATCAGCGAAAAAATAAAGAAAGCTAACAGCACGTTTGCAATTATTAGAAGATCATTTCAGTTTCTCAATGAGGAAACATTCAAACCCCTATATAAAAGTCTCGTAAGAACACATTTAGAATATGCAGGTGCAGCCTGGAGACCATTTAAAGCAATAGATATAGACAGAATTGAGAGTGTACAAAGGCGTGCAACAAAACAAATACCAGGCTTCAAGAACTTGGAATATCCTGAGAGACTTAGAAGATTAAAACTACCGACCTTATCCTATAGAAGATGTAGAGGTGACATGATAGAAGCATACAAATTTATACATAAATTATATGATACTGGGGATACAAACTTATTAAAACTTTGGGATAATTGCTCACTCAGACACAGTCAAAGAAGAAATTGTCTTCAAATTTTTCCACAACATTGTGCATCTAATGTAAGAAAGAACTCCTTTACAATAAGAATTTCGAGAGTCTGGAACAGCCTTCCCGAGGAGATTGTTTCAGCGCCATCAATTAATTCATTCAAGAACAGACTAGATAAACACTGGCATAAACAGGAGGTCCTGTATGATAATCATAAGGCAGTAATAAAGATTAACGGAACCAGAGAACATAATACAAGTAGGATAAATACAATTAATGAATATAACGAGCCTGGCGAAGAGGACCCTAGAGGACCTGTGCTGGGAACCAACCCTAAGTAAACCTAAGTAAGTAAAACAAACACTTTTTAAATTACCCACGAAAACCCATTACAAAGCATTCTGCAAGCTATTTCAAAAATAATTTTTCATCTAAAATGTAATCATGATAATAAAATTATGTTTTTTATCAGATAAAGACATATATAAATGATAAAAAGCTCAATTTACCCTTTCATGCGACGTTCAACAGCAAGTTGACCTCGTAATTTACCGATGACAGTTCACGCTATGCACTTTTCTATGGTGGTACCTTCGAACCATGCAAAAACTCGCACTTTTCATAAAATTTAAATGCATTTTTCAGTATTTTCCCCTGGTAGGATTTCTGAGGACTTTTTATATGTTATAAAAGAAGTGTGCAGCTATAATAAAATCACAAATTCGTTTCTGTTGCAATTAGTTGAGGGTTGACTTACAGATTGACTGGACTATATGTCATAATGTGTAATGAATTGCATGAGTAAACTTATCGAAGCGAGGCCGAATTATGAAGATTTTGTATTTGTAGGGCGATCTTTTCAATAATGAATAATTTTGAAATAACTGTCAAATAAAGATATGTCCATCCAGTTTTTACATTTGAGTTAAATTGGGTTTAAAATCGATCAAAACAACGGACGAAGTACTTTTTGTCATTACGTCACATCGCATAATCTACGTCATCAAGTACTTTGGTCAAAAATTCCTACTTTGATTGATTTAAATAGAGTAAAGCCTGATTGATCGCGCTTTATAAGAATTAGTGTCTGTATCTTTTTCTTAAAGTTATCGTTACTAGATAAATAGAATATTATGCTAGTTTCTTTTGTTATCAATGTTATCGGTCAGGGTAGGGAAAATTGATAAAGGGCTCGGTAAACCTCACCCATTATCAAATCTCCTTACCCTGACCGATAACATTGATAACAAGAGACACTAGCATAATGTTCTCTATACATAAGCACGTTTATGTCCCTAAATGTGACACTCGCCAACGTGTATAGTGTTTTAAACAACTACTTCTGATAATCGAACACTAAAAGCATGGCAAAAATGTCATGATCAACGAAGATTGGTTTCATTTAGGATGCATTTTACAAAAGATTTCAGATGACATTAAAGATAGGAACATAACCAATCGTTGTTCTCTGATAGAAGGTAACCAAACTTATTGTAAAGAGTTATTGCTATCGTTCCCTAATATTGCCTACTGGTATGATTGAAGTAAAGCGTCGGTAGAAATTTTGAACAAAGGACACGCTTCACGTTAAGGATGTCCATGGTTGCATGCATGACTATAGTAAGACCTTTGCTGTCTTGAAGTACTTAACATGATATTACATACGGGTTTTTTTTTTTCAAACAAACTGATCGATATTTTAAGCGGTGTCTTTTATTTGCTTCCCGGTCAATTCTTACCCATACCAATTCGTAACCACCCAAATTTGGCCAAATCGTACCCACATTTCGGTCAGTTCGTACCCATCATTATTTCAAAGAAGTCAATTCGTAACCATTTTATAATTCAATACGAATTATAGTACATAGTAAATGAAAAATTCTTACATATTTCTTTAAACTTTCAGCTTTTAGGAATGGATGCTAAATTAAGCTATCCATAGGCAATAATCGCAAATAGGTGACTACATAAATGAATTTCTGAATAAAACTTTTAATCAAATAATTAACAAAACAACAACATATAAAAAGAGCTTCTCTTCTCTCTTATAAAGCTAACTTGAATAACATGACAAAACTATGTTATTATAAGAATTACAAACCTTACTTTGAATATGAGAAGTATTTGGATATTTTACAAAATTCACAACTTAGAAAGGAATATATACGTTTTAGAGTTGGATGTCACATGCTAGAAATAGAACTTGGTAGACATAATATTACAAACCGTAACGATCGACTTCGTAAACAGTGTAATTTGGGTCAAGTCGAAACGGAGTATCACTTCTTAATGATTTGCCCACAGTACAGAGATTTACGAACAGACTATCTTAAATTAACCTCTTTTCCTACCCTTAATAAATTCAACAACATTTTGTCATCAGAAAACAGATGTATTGTACTTAATATTGCAAAATTTATAAGGGATGCTTTCAGGATTAGAAGCAATGAACCGTAAACTATTACTCTTTCTGTATCAATTATTGTAAAATTCTTCTGTCATTCCATCGGGTATCTTGTTTTCTTTTTATATTTAATTTTGTATTTGCTTTTCTGTGAAAAGTACATGTTATTTTACTATGTTTTCTATTGTTTTGTAATGTTTGCTATATTTCGTAAATTTATATATTGTTAAGGCCAATGGCAAAGTGTTGCCGACATGCCTGTATTTTAAATAAATAAATTGTTTGTTTATAAAACTGGGTTTAGGCCAATCACAACATGGTGGTCTCAATTTGTTGTTAAAGAAATTTATCAATAAAGTAATACATAGCAGTTTCTTATAATTTGTTATATTTTTGTACGATACCCTTTTGTTGTAACTGGCTCATGATAAGCCTATTAATTAAGGACACCAATTAATGGAACAATTAATGACAATTGACGCTGCATGCCCTGCAACCATTCTTCGGTTTGAAAAGTACCCATTAAAAATGAAGATAATCCATATCAGTCAATTAAGATAAGGTAGGTGTGAATAACAAGAGAAAAGTGCTGAATAGCTGCATAATTATTCGTAATCTGAATATCAACTGAAGGAAACATTTTTAACTCAAAAAGAAAACATGAACAACGTACAAAGAAAATGCACGTTTTTGAAGACCAAATAAATTCTTGGTTGTCCTTGTATAATGCAGTATCGTCAAAGGTCTATTATTCAATTATGCAGCAATAATATATGAAACTTGTAGTAGGATATATGATCTTATAATACTAAACTACAGTATGGTTACGAATTGACTTCTTTAGAATTAGGAGACACGGTTCCGTATGATAAACCCGACATTAACAATACGTTGTATGTACGATTGCAGCAGATGATTCTTAAGTAATGACTATATTGAGGGTATAGCTCGTGATGAAAGGTTTATCTATTTATATTTATTTCCGTATGGGGTTTAATACCGTTTGCGGTATCTTACGGAAGTCCTGGATATACCAGTACTAGGCAAGGTCTCCGAGATGCCTTGTCAAAGCACACACCTACGAAACCAGAGGTATCGGTGGGGCTTGTACCCAGGACCCGAGACATCAATCTGAACCACTGGATCCCTAGGAACCCTGAATCGAGATAGAATGTATAGTTTTTCATAGAGATCAACTTAACTTCTCCTAATGAGACTT
Organism: Cerastoderma edule; assembly: GCA_947846245.1. NCBI lineage: Eukaryota > Metazoa > Mollusca > Bivalvia > Cardiida > Cardiidae > Cerastoderma > Cerastoderma edule. The sequence continues at coordinate 22,854,991 of OX401406.1, forward strand.
TTCATAATAAATATATCTTTTAAAGGAACTAACTCAAAGAGTTGCGCTCTGAGAGTAATAAACGTTAATTATTTGATAGGTTCAGTCATTGTCACAAAGCCAAAGACCATTTTCTATTGATAATGTAAAGATTATTGTACGCCCAAATCTTAAAGTGCCGATTCTTAAATAACATCAAGATTATTGCAGCACCGATTCTTACACAAAATAACGATTTTAAAAGAGGAACGTTTCTGAAACAAAATGAAGATTTTAAAAGAGAAACAATTCTTAAACTAAATAATGATTTTAAAAAAGAAACGATTTTTCACCAAAGTTTTAATTCTCAAACAAGTCAGCGATTCTTAAATTCCTTATGTCAAACACATCACCGATTGTCATTTACTGCTGATTTTCAAGTCAAACGTATGATAAAACATCTTATCTCGATGACAAAAAATTGAAAGAAAAAAGAAAAGAAAAAGAATTGTTAAATGTGGAACATGTCGATTGGAACGACGTTAAAACAGAAGATAGGAATATATTACCCCACCCCCTTCATATCGGTAACAGTCTTGAGCATTTTTCGAGATCAAATGCATTAAACTTTATGTGTAAAACATATCCTAGAATTTGCTGAAACTACAATTCACATAATTGTTCATACATATTCTTTCTTACTCCCGTTCCGAGAGAACCTCTCCTTCTATATGTACTGAAACTCTACAATTTACATACATGTACAAATATGGCTTTTTGAAAAGATCAAAAACGTCCATATCAATTCGAAACAATTTATATACAGCGTGTTAAAAGTGCATAATTGGGGAGGACGTAGTTATCAAATCAATGTTAAAATAAAAACCTGTTTACTACATCTAAAATAAACTTAAAAAAAAGCCAATTAAACCAATCCTTATTTGGCTTTAGTTTACCGCTTTACGGGGCTTTTAAATGACTTTTGCAGGATATATAATAAAGTTAAGTGTTCTAAATAAGAGATTGTATTGTTTCAAACAAGTTCGTTTAACTCAATACCAAACAATAACGATATTCGACCAGTTTGTTGCAGAATTGCTCCCTTTTCCCACAATGTTTTCTGCCCTAACAGAAGATTTTGCCAACTTCATAACATTTTAAAGTGTCGTCTGCAATATCTTTCAATTTGGGACAGTCGAAAATTTGGCGTTTGGTAAATGGCTAAAGTTCTCTCGAATATGCCCATGACTAGAAGACAAAGTATAAACTATGGTAAACATGTAAACGGTTGAAAGCTGACCTAGCTCTATCTATCATGCAACTCGTTCAATACTGATAAGAAAATTCAGTATAATGACCTTATTGAATTCGGCAGAAATCGTTTTTACAAAAGGATGACGTGCAACTAACAAGCCTTTTCTATTAGGTTTAACGACGTTTCAACATTGTTGTTATTATATTGGATTCATTTGTACTGGCTCTTAAGTGCCTCACCAAAGGACGCCTGCATGAAACAGCGAGAGCTGCCGAGAATGAAACTCTTCGAATTCTTGTTTTAATGCATAATCTTAACCACTAAACCATGCAGGGCCCGCGAGACAAGAAATATACCCCTATGTCCTAGTTGGATTCTCAAACCAATCGGTTGAAGCTCCAATATGCATTTTTCTAGTATACATTGCGAAACATGTCGACAAATAAATATAATGATAGGCGGTCTTAACACTTTCCCAAACAATAACGACATTTGACCACTTTGTTGCAGACGACCTTAGAAAACATTATGGGAAAAGGAGAAATTGCTCGTGACGAGCAATTTTTCCTTTTCCCACAATGTTTTCTGTTCTTTTTGAAGAATATCTTCCAATTTCATCACATTTTAAAATGTCGTCTGCAAACCCTTTCAATTTGGAACAGTTAAAAATTTGTTGTTTGGGAAAGGGTACAAGGAGCACTTTTTATCAATCGCTCCATCATTTCTATTTACATATTTTTAAAAGCTGGGTCATGAAAGAAACCATTTATGAAAGGCATTTTTCATTATGTTTCATCGTACAGGATGAGGAATTAATTGAAGACATAATGAGAAATGACCTATAGAAATCGTCTATAAATTAAAAAAAGAACGGATAAAAGCAAACGAGTCCAATGAAATGATTGCCATACCAATGGGATAGGGCAGAAGACATCGTGGGTAAAGGAAAAACTGCTTAGTACGACCAATTTCTCCCCTTTCCACAAAGTTTTCCAGAGTTGACTGCAACAAAGTGGTTAAATATAGTTATTGTTTGGTATTGATTAGAAAAGCAGATTCAATGCAATATAATCCATTTTGAAACACATGGTATCTAGAAAAGCTGGTCCACGCCCAAATTAACTTAAAGAGCTCAGTGATTATTCTTACGTCGTAAGTGTCATATTGAATTTGGCTTTTCTTAGAGAACAAACGACATGAAGCTTTCAACAAAAGATGACGCAACTGTTTTCAGTTCCGTTCTATAAGTCATAATAAAACATTCACAACAAAAAGACAGAACAGCAAGGAATATGTATGCTGAGCAAGGAAGAGAAAGATAACCATTGAAGGGAATGAAATTCATTACAATTGAAAGGCTCTAACAATAGCTTCATTCGGCAAATGAATTTCACATCCTTTTAACTAACACAATATACACAAAACCTCTTTTCTAAATCATTACGAATTACAAACGGGTCATTGGGCTGGAATCTCCTACCTGATGGGTCTGCAAATGGTCCGGTGGAATGGGGAAATGCATCCGAGCCGAGTGAGGACATGGTTCGATTCATTTCGGACTGGAGAGGCTCAACACTTCGAATTATTTTCAGGGAGGAGGGACGTGTAGGCCTAGTATGCAGAACCAAATACATAGATGATGTTATCTATGTCTCTAGCAGAACAATCATTTATCAAAGGCCAGAGTGGCCTGAACTGCGTCGCAGAATGGTCTGAGAGGTTTGTGCGTACAAATGGATTTGAAAGAAATCTAAGGGATTTTTGAAGACAAACCAACACATTTCTGTTGAATAGCAGAAATCAAAATAGAAGTCAAAAAAGACATGTCCCAGTACTCCAGTGGTACTCAAACCCAATGATCTAATCAAATGAAAAATTATTATTCCAGTTATCAACAAAATAGATATTGTAGACGAAAACAAGCATTTTTAGTTAAGATACCAATCTGCAAGGGGCCACAGTCACAAGTTATTTAAGAAACACTGCAGCACAAATACAGCTTCAGTCAGAGATCATTGAAAAGTTTTAAAAGTGCATTAAATATATATTGGGTTAAATGCCATATCAAAGGCATGCCCGAGTGTTACGAACAGGAACCGGAACACAAGAAAAGAGTAGATCAAAAAGGATCGGAGAGATGTAAGTCTAAAAAATGATCTCAACAACAAAGTAAACAATCATACATTCTAATCTGGGTGATTTTTTTATCTACTCAACAATACCTACATTTAGTGTTTCTTCCAGGATTTAAAACAATAGAGGTATTTCCCCAATACATTGGGCAAAAGGTGATAATAGATCTTCTTTTTCATTTTGCCATTGTAAAATGCACATGCTCACTTCATGGTCAGTAATGGTAACGAAAAACGCTGTGTATTTCCCGGCTTTTAAAGAAACATCAGGCAATATTTCTTTTTCTTTCTTAAAATGAAAAAATGACAGATTTTTTGTTAAGTATGAAACGTCCTGTTTAATTACAAAATCAACTTTCAAATTAAAGTATCGGCTTAAATTTGATAATTAATGTCGTTTTTTATTTCATAACAATAGTACTGCAAAGAATTGGGAGCCGTATTTTCACTTCACTAAGCGTACTGGTTCCCAACCCTCTGGTAACCAAACAAACGAATTGGAAACCTATTACTGAAATGGGTCATGGGTTTATGAAACAAAATAAAATCGCTGATAACTATCAGTTTTCCTTCATGAATGTTTCTAAGCCGTTTCTGGCACAAGGCCTGTTGTTAAAAGAAGTTTGCAAATCATAATAAATAGGGACTTTGTTCTGCACTGACTAAAAAAATACTGGGGATTCCTTTAAAGATGGGGGAAATCCCACGGCCTAGATACGGGTGCTGTGGGAATGTGTCAAGACGGCCCCTTGTCAAAACGTCCCGGAGATGGATGAGAACGGCCATGGAATGGTCAAAACGGCCCAATTGTTGATTTTCAATCAGTCAAAACGGCCCAAATAAAGGTTTACACTGTTTTAACACTTTAAACCGAAAATGTTGCCGTTTTGACTTATTTCGGGCCGTTTTGAACGTAGGACATTTTGACATCGGGCCGTTTCGACTGTAATCCGGTGCCGCTAGATACCTTCTTCTAGAAGTTCTAGGATGTTTGGAAATGAACGCGGATAGTTTGCATTACCTTTTATCACCATCCTTCACATCACAGACGCATCCAAAACAAACCAAGGAAGAAAGAGTTATTTAAAAAAATGACGATTTAATTTGATAAGAATTCACGCAGTTATAGATAGATTACAATCAACATAGAAGTTGGAACTACTTTCTTTCTCTCGGCGGTGATTAAGCCCCTATAGGTAAAGAAGGATTCCGTACGATCACTATATACGCTTTCGCGCATGCGCGCGACGCGTATAGAAACTACACTTTGTCAGCCTAACCATACAGACGGGGTGCGAACAAAGTAGACGTTCGATGGAGATTTTTTTTCTCTAAAAGGACTATCTCACACACTAAGATTATAATCTTGATTTCAATCTTGTAGAATATATTGGACCCATATGTTGAGATGGGTCTTTAATCACGAGGTGTTAACAAGTTGTGTCCGAGAGCAACCCATTAATTACTATTTACAAAGTTTTTCCAAACACGGAAGACCTTAAAGCTTGTTTTACAAATTTTCAGTTAAAAGGTTCTAAGTACTTTTAAAATGAAGATATAAAAATGGTCATTCATTTAGTGATCAGAAAATTGAAAACAATCTTTAAGCATTTACTATTCAACTTACTTTCTGTGAAAAATTCCCTTCATCCTTTCAAACACCATTCTAAAAAGGAAAAAGGTTACATGCATAATTACAACATTGGTTTATAGGGTCCATATAAAGTCTGGAAATAAAAGAATGGTATCTTGATAGTATAATGACAAATGAAAAGGTATAGAATTCAATTATGATGTCTGTATGATTGATTAAGTTGACAGTGCAGAAAAGAAGCTCTGTGTTTGCAGTAAATAACGTACAACTGACTTTTACCAGACCTCCCAGTGTTTGATGCCGTCCCCTTGAATCCATGGAATCTCTAATCCTCGATTTGAACGAATATCACTTTACTTAACACTAACAAGATAGGAAAAGTAGAAGGGGACTGAATCAAAAAGATGTGTAAGGTCTATCTAGAGAAAACCATTTTGCTATGAGCACATTTTCTGTACCGGTGATATAATTCCATGAGTTTGGAAAGGTGGGCTGGCCACCGCGGTTTAACTGAAATAATGTTAAAAACAACATTACACCTGCACAAAAAGACTGAGGAGGAAGCTACAACAAAAACTAGTTCGTTGGTATGAATCCAATGTGGATAACATTTTATATCGAAGGTAATATACATGTTCACAACCGTATCCTTTTTCCGACAATGTTTCCCATTGCACATGAGAATTAATTACATTCACTTTAGATGTCCAACGAACTGACCATCCATAACAATGCTTTGATAGGTGCGTTCCCCACTGTGATGCGATTGAAATACAGTTGAAAATGCCTTTAAATTCATACCGACTGATAATTGAGTATACTCCTTAAAGTTCTGAAAACGGTTTTCAGCGGTTTCGAAAGGATATTGTTAATTGTTGTCAGTAAAATCGGCGATATAACTAAAATATTGTTGAAAGTGTATTTATTCAAGCCAGCTTGCACTTTCTACAATAAGGCATAGCATACCAACCAAAGCAACAGTGTATTCAACAGATAGGCTCCAGGATAATTCATTTCAAAAGTGAGATAAGGAAAGAGAATTCATTTACCAAAGAAAGAAGGACGGCTACAATACAAGTTAACAAACCTTACGAAAACACACTAACGATAGTTGCAGACCTTCGTCTGGGTTGCTTCATTTCTACACACTAGTCGTTGAAGGGTACGACATGTAAATGCGGTTTCATAGCATCGTATTTTCACAAAAGTGTCTTAAATGTCACTAAATCGCAGCATATCTTCATTGTCTGTTCTTTAACTCTGCCATTCTTCCATGCCGAGTTCGCCTTTGTATTTCTCCTAGCCACTTGAGCCTCGTGAAAAAGACCCGAATTGAAAATCACACTCACAAAATTCGCAAGTCCCTGTTTGAGCAGTTTCCCATTCCTACGCATAAGTTCCTGTATGCTTCTATCTCTATCCATGCCAAGTTCGTCTATGCATTTTTCTAACGTATTAAGCCTTATGAAGACGAGGATTGAAAATCAGCGCTTTATGTATTTTCGGTTTCTTTTTCGAGGGACACACACTCGCGATGGTTGCAGACCCCCGTTTGAGCAGAGTTTTTTTCAACACAGAATTTCGTGTAGGCTAAGTAAGCACGCAATTGTCTATGCAGAAAACTTTCGTAAATGTCACACAACTCACTGCATTCTTCAATGTCTGTTCTTTGAGACTGCTAACTCTTCATTCCCAGTTTATAAGACAGTTTTAAAGATATAGAAGTATAGGGGCTATATTTTATTCGGGTCCAATGCAAATAGCACATGGTAGATGGTTTTCGAGCATATATAAAAGGTCTTATGCAATGCGAGTTGAATCGGGAACCAGTGACTGATAATTGCTTGCGGGTTCTTCTGCCAAAAACCAAAGGACTACATGTCCGTGCTCCGCATGCTTCAGCTGTTTTGAGAGTGGACAGTCTACTGTTCTGGCCGCGGTGTGTATGAAACAAACGCACCTCCTTATCCTTTTCCCAAACAATAACGACATTTGACTTCTGTGTTGCAGACGACTTTATAAAACATTGTTGGAAAAGGAGAAATTGCTCTTAACGAGCAATTTCTCCTTTTCCCACAAGGTTTTCTGCTCTATCTGAAGATTGTTATTCAATTTCATCACATTTTGAAATGTCGTCTGCAAACTCTTTCAATTTTGGACAGTCGAAAAGAAATGGCTGAGTTGTTCCGAATGTACAATATAAAAGGTACGACAGAGAACCAGACTCCTACTGGGGCAGATTTGTTTGACAATTAATTTCACTTTGCGTGTCTGTTCAGTATTAATCGATATCAGACTGTGATAGACACTTCAAATGCCAAAAGCTCTTCGGCTTGGACTGGAGTGGTTCGTTATAGTGAAGCATTAATCCTTTACAGTTTGGAACTAGTCTATATCATTTAATGGGTGGATTCTAAATAAATTGGGTATGCAACCTGTTTGACGTATTGTTTGAAAACGAGATATTTTTGTTTGAGGCATCTTCCTCTCAAGGGCAATACAGTGTATTTTATTTTATCTTTTCTTTTTGCGATAAGCCTTTTACAATTATTCATCATGTTTGAAGGTGATATTAAATGCTAATCAAAACATTGCTTTATATACGTATAGAGCCACATGTATGTACGTAATGTAATGGCTGTCTAGTTATTAATCTTGACTATTATGACAAAGGCAAATTTTAGAAGTACATGTATTGCAATAGGCGAAATGCACGGACATGAGTATTGTAATAACCTTATTGTAGTTGATGTGCTTGCTGTCCAAAACTCATTTTTAAACAGCAAATCAATCTAACAACACACGTAGATTCATTACATAATTGGTTTTTGTTGTTGTTTTTAAAAATGTGCTCGCTATGGACCGTTACGAAAACCATAAATGGGATTTTTAAATGGAATAAATGAACTTGCATAAGCCTACAAATGTTACGTTTTGAACAAAATTAGATAATTCCTTTCGGAGCCGATCTGGTGTTTTGATCTTAACGAAATCAAACGCACAAACATCAACTAAATACCGAATTTAGACGATTTTATTCACCTTTTCAGAAATATGTAAAAACTGCTATGTTCTATCTCCGGAATTGATACTTTATCCGTGGATGATTGCGTTGGAAGATCTGATTACATGCATATATGAAGCACAACAACAACAATGTCCATAGAAACTAACAAATTAGAATACCCGCCATTAAACAGATTAATGTGTGAATTTGTGAGGATTATATTCTATCTATGCGCCACATGCTGTACTCTCTTCACAAGTGACGTCACGTGTCTACCGTCCTACCAGGCGGACGTTTCCCTCGATGGTCTCCAGTGTCCTGGACTGACCTTTGACCTTGGCGTTGTTAGGAGCAAACTGGACTGTTCGTTGCGGTGCGATGCGGTGACCGGGTGCCGTGGTTTCTTTTACAACATTAGAACGTTAACGTGTGACGGAACGTGGTCTGTTATCACATCACCCGCCCGATGTTCAAGTCAGCTAGGGAGCGTGTACTATATTACCACAGGTAATTGAAAGGGTCAGGAGTATGTGTGTTGTTTGGTTAAAAGGGGCTTTTAGTCGAATCATAATTATTTCAGTTAAGCTGTGCTGCCCGACTATTAATGATGGAGTACGACCCAAAACTCGGCTGTCCGTGAGGAAAGGCCGAGCAGGGTAGAACCATCAGCATTCCGTAAGTCAGTTGGGAGATTACCTCTCATCTCATGAAAATCTAAATGCCGTCACCGGGGTTTGAACCGACACTGAAAGAGGTCGTGTGATTCCAATTTCTGAACTCTAACCACTAGGCCACGTCGGCCCCTGGGGGAATATTAACACCGCGTTAACGTCACGTCAGTTTATTCTTTATCGTTAACGGTTGATTTTCTTAGTAATCAACCCTTTTGGGTTCTCTACCGGTATATAGCCATGTAGCTAGGATATGATATCTTGCCCAATAAAACACCACAATTAAGTAAAACATTTATAATAGAAATAAAATTTTAAAAAATCAAAGTCGCTAGCGTGATTCGAATACGGGTCGTGCGGTCTCTTGTCCACGATGCTCACCACCCCGCCGATCACAGATCATATTAGTGTTCCATTTCAACAAGATCGGGAAACAAGTATCAGTAGTTGTGGTCAAATTTAAGGTAAAACATGTATAATTGCTTAGCTGGATTTCGGACCTATAATTGCTCACAAGGTTCACAAAGGTGTCCGAAAATCATGTGGACACCTTTGTTAGTTTTGTGCGCCATCTTACGTACGAAAAATCGCGTAGCAATTTCATGAGGATTTTCTTGAAGGAACTATCTGGCAGATTTTCGATCTGTATGTAAAGTACGTTTAAACAGTGATTTAATCAATATTCGTCACTAAACCAGTTTACAAAAGACAACAAAAAACCATGTTCAATTTGTTTATTCTAAAGTTGCTGAACATCTAAGTTTTAATTCAAAAAGTGAAAAGAGCTTTAACGCATTTCAGTGTTCTGGTGGAATATTCTTACCCATAACGATGATTTTGCATGACGGACATAAGGTATACATGTACACATGCACAGCCAAATGTTTGTGAGACCCATAGGATGATGTCATCTAAAATACCAATATGTACATATATGGTTTATTCAAATTTAGATCATTACATATACGACACAAACGGTTTAAACGGTTTACTACATATATCCAACACGAATGCGCATTATTTCAACCACAAGATCGTAACAGGGGGTGACATGTTTATCAATAATCTAGTTTTATGTAAATCTATAGGTCTGTGGTGTCCTGTTATCCTTTGCAGCCATTTTCTGTTCGAATAATCAAATCTTCAATCAGTGAGATTATCTGTTTCATATATCACTATAGATTAATCAATTTACCTTGGTACCACGCGCATTACTTACAACACTATTTCCAGTAAGTATTCCGTTGTAAAGATACGACTGGAAATGTTTGTTGAGTAATGTGGTTCACACATTGTTTGTGATGAAGAGAGAGTCACGTGATGTGTTGACTGCCTAAACAGCTTTAACGAGACAGATGTCCTTGTCACCTAAAATTCTGTTGATACGATATTAGTTGAATTATACAGAAAATAGTTATTTGTAAGGAATACTAAGCATGTAAGATGTAATTTGTTTTGAAAAATAACAACAATCCGACGATTCCGATGTCTCGGTGTTTTCCCATAAAGCCTTTGCTTTACATAATCGTGAACAAAGATCAAGTTTTGAAAGGAACTTTATCAATACGAAATGGTCATGTATATCAACTATTTGATAATACCTTTACAGTGAGTAATCTTGAAAACGAAACTAAAAAGAAATGTAATTTGCATGAAAGTTTGGTATGGTATGGAACTTACCTGTAGTCTGTTTCATAATTTTGCATCTACATAACACATTATGTTCTTTCTTGGTACTGCCTTTCAGATCTAATGATATAACTTTACCAAGAATTCTTTGAACCCTTTACCAAACGCCAAATTTTCGACTGTCCCAAATTGAAAGAGTTTGCAGACGACATTTCAAAATGTGACGAAATTGAAAAAAGAAATCCTCTGATAGGGCAGAAAACATTGTGGGAAAAGGAAAAATTGCTCGTGAAGAGCAATTTCTCCTTTTCCCACAGTGTTTTCCAGAGTCGTCTGCAACAAAGTGGTCCAATGTCGTTATTGTTCGATAATAGGTTAAGGCAGGCAAATACTACTTTACACTACCATGTTTTTTCGGTTTTGGCCGAATGTATCATTTTCAGGGTAAGTTGGAGGGATATTAAAGATGATAAAACTGGAAATGCATTTTGTGTCAACGATATGAATGTGATTGAGTCAATCCTATGTAAATTTGCAATTAAAAAGTATATAGGTTTGTGTTCAAATGAAAAAAGACCAATATTTGCACAAATACAAACCACATTTTGTTAATACGTCTGTCGAAATGAGAACATTTTGTTGATACGTTTGTCGAAATGAGTATTTCAAGAACTTCTTCAAAAAACAAAATATGATATAATTTCTTTCGCTGCAAATCACCCGGAACGATGGAGTACGGAGTGTTTCGATTTTAAAATAAATCTGGATTGGACAGTTGCCAACTCGCATATTTGAAAAGTACACTTGTATCCGATACTAAAACATAGCCAGTTTATTCAAACAAAAACCTGATCACACTGTCAATACCTTTTACAGCCGCACATGTAACGTCGTTATTTATTACCATCAACGTATTGCATTTCCTTTCTTCAATGTTTGCCTTTTTCAATACAAATAGATACATACCGTATCTCACTTTATCAACATCAGACTACGTTTATGTGGACTTTTCGCCATGAAATCGAAAAGTTATGAAACTTATCTTCTCTTATTCTACGTTTACGTCATTTCCTGCCCATTCCGTTCCAGAAATTAACGTTATTGTCGTAAACAATGGTTCAATGATTTAAATTCAATTCCCTTTCTCTTAGCAATTAGAAATTAATTAAAGTGTTGATCAGCTAGTCTTTTTAATAAAATTGTGTCTGGTTGAATCATATGGACATGATTAAATCTACAGCGATGAATTATCATCATTTTTTTAATTTTTTAACCCATTTCCAAACAATAACGACATTTGACCCGTTTGTTGCAGACGACTCTGGAAAACGTGGTGGGAAAAAGATAAATTGCTCTTCACGAGCAATGTCTTCTTTTCCCACAATGTTTTCTGCCCTATCAGAAGATTATTTTTTAATTTCATCATATTTTGAAATGTCGTCTGCAAACTCTTTTAATTTGGGACAGTAAAAACATTTGGCGTTTGGTAAAGGGTTATATGGCATTAAGGTTAACTATTACGAAACTTGACAAAAAATTACTTGTGAAAAGAATGACAATACATTGTCGGAAATTGTTGCAGAATGGCTATTAAAAGTTCCATCATTGTATTCAAGAGCAAGTCCATGTTCATGGTCAATGGTGTCTTCCCAGAAACGTAAAGAAACTGTACTTTTTTGTTTTCTCGTTTGCCACGGTGGTTTCTTTATCAAGTCATTATGAAAACGTATTTTTCGCCTGCTTTTGTCTTCTGTGGTTTCCTTTATTTTGGACCAATCAAAAATATCCACAAAACGGAGTGGGTAGTAAAACCTATAGCACCTCGATCTGGACATTTCGTTTGACTTTGAACGAATGCTTTGCATATACAGAAGAATCCCAATACACCAAAGTTCTGGGGACCTGATGAAATTGATCGACATAGAGAGAGATCGACATAGAGATGTGTGAAATGTGCAGAGACCGAGATTAAGAACAAACTATTCGGAAACCCGAACTTCCTATGGTTTTTTGCTTACAGACGTTACAACCACATCAAGCACAACAAGTTCAACAACAACAATGACGACGACGACAACAACAATGACGACGACGACGACAACAACAACTTTACAGGTTTCAGCTTCCACACTTGGACCAGGTTCGATATATGGTAGCACATGTACATCAAACTCACAATGTGCATCGTCTGCGAACACGGCTTGCTTGGAAGGGACATGTCAGTGTAGCGCCGGCTATAGACTCGAACCCGCCACCCAGACTTGCATAACAAGTAAGTTACATAAATGCCTAGGTCAGTCTAGTATCAATGAAAAGCCGCTTAACATTCACCTTCATTTCCACATTCTATTCATGATTATGGTGTAAGACGTTTCGTTTAAAAAGAAAAATATTTGTTTGTACACCGTATGTTGTTTATTTGCATATGAATGTATTAAGACTTTCTATCTTTAAAAGCGTATTCGACAGCTTTTTATACATTTCAATGCATTGAATCTAAAGCATTTAAAGCTTCGTTTTCCTATTGTCTTCTCTTTGATGTATCCTTTTTCTAACAATTTACAGCATAGAGAATTCGCAATTACATGAACAAATTTAGAATTCAGTCTTACATTAGCAATAGGAGTTCAATGTTTGATAGATAATGCTGTAATTCGTAGATCTATCTTTTCGGTCTTGCAATAGATTTTATTGTAATCCTTAACACGCATCAAGGAAAGCGCTTTGTGATGGGTATATATTACAAAATGAAATGAATTGTAAATTTTTAAGGAAAAAACAACGGATTTGTTTCAAGGCATTTTGTTTGTTTTGATTATTTCTATTCGACTAAAAACAATTTTCCCTTGTAGACACAGGCTTATGTTGAAATGTTTACGTTGTAGTGATGAATTGTCAAACATCCGCTATGCGTTCCACGTACAATATAATCCAATATCCCGATGCGTTCTCGTCAAATAAATCTTTCTCTAATTAAAAAGGCATGTCGTCGATAATCGTTAACTCAGCGTGTACAATCGGCGATGATTCCACGGGCACCTGTTGACCCCTAACTCGGGCGTAAGGTGGGCTCAGAATGTAAGTCAATAAACACCGGAGACATTCCTTCTTGTTTCAATATTTAGATGAGCAATATTGCAAAGTAACACATCATTGGAATCGTTTCTCCGAGGCCAGAATGTAAGCCACTAAACACCGGAGACATTCCCTCTTGTTTCAATATTTAGATGAGCATTATTGCAAAGTAACACATCATTGGAATCGTTTCTCCGAGGCCAGAATGTAAGTCAATAAACACCGGAGACATTCCCTCTTGTTTCAATATTTAGATGAGCAATATTGCAAAGTAACGCATCATTGGAATCGTTTCTCCGAGGCCAGAATGTAAGTCAATAAACACCGGAGACATTCCCTCTTATTTCAATATTTAGATGAGCAATATTGCAAAGTAACACATCATTGGAATCGTTTCTCCGAGGCCAGAATGTAAGTCAATAAACACCGGAGACATTCCGTCTTGTTTCAATATTTAGATGAGCAATATTGCAAAGTAACACATCATTGGAATCGTTTCTCCGAGGCCAGAATGTAAGTCAATAAACACCGGAGACATTCCGTCTTGTTTCAATATTTAGATGAGCAATATTGCAAAGTAGCACATCATTGGAATCGTTTCTCCGAGTCGAGAATGTAAGTCAATAAACACCGGAGACATTTCCTCTTGTTTCAATATTTAGATGAACAATATTGCAAAGTAATACATCATTGGAATCGTTTCTCCGAGGCCAGAATGTAAGTCAAGAAACACCGGAGACATTCCTTCTTGTTTCAATATTTAGATGAGCAATATTGCAAAGTAGCACATCATTGGAATCGTTTCTCCGAGTCCAGAGTGTAAGCCAATAAACACCGGAGACATTCCCTCTTGTTTCAATATTTAGATGAGCAATATTGCAAAGAAATACATCATTGAATTCGTTTCTCCGAGGCCAGAATGTAAGTCAATAAACACCGGAGACATTCCCTCTTGTTTCAATATTTAGATGAGCAATATTGCAAAGTAGCACTTTATTGGAATCGCCACACCTACTCAATGGCTTAGCTACGCCTCTGAACAAGAACAGTGTACCGGCGAACGGTAACTGTATTTTAGGTGTTCATTGAGAGAATTGGCTTTTATTAACTCAGTGATGGTCCTACATGTATAAATCTCTAACAGTATCCGATACAAAATAAAGCACCAATTAAATAGGGAAGGGTTATCGAATTGCAAAACGTAATATCATAAAACCCCTCGGCATGATGTATTCCAAATGAGCATTGAAAAAATTAATGAACAGAACAATCCAAGGTTGGAAGCAGTCTGGTAAGTAGAGCAGATTCAACGGTGTAACTCATGTGGGGTTTTGCATTCGGTCCAATTTGAAAGGATCACCAGACGACACCTACAAATACTTATAATGAGCAATTTATTTAATCGTCAACTTAATCTCTTAAGTTTTCTGTCTGAGATGCGTTAGGAAGAGCGCACAATGTTTAGGCGACAGTGGTTCAGGGGTAGAGCAGCAGCCTCTTGAACCGAGGGCCCCGGGTTTGAATCCCCGTTAGGCGAGAGGAAAGTTGCCGGGACTAACCCACATATCACCGCGATTACTGGTTTAGTATCCAGGAAGGAGACATTGAGAGTATCTACGAATAAGTTTAAGCCCCCTTTATAATCGATGCAAAGCAATTAGGCAAAAAATAAAAGTATGGTCTAAGTTGGCGGTAATTACGAAATTAATAGTACATGCATCATCACATGCATGATAAGCGCTGGCTGAATAAACTATCTGCCTGCTTCTTGTATTAACGTTTACCTTCATTGTCCAGTGGACTGTTTTGAATATTCAATTGTTGAAATAATGAAATATGCGCATGTTTTATTGAAACCGCTCACAGAGTATGCTTTTGTTAACCCAACCGCATATCTTTCTCTTTTTCCACCTCCATCTCCTCTTCACAATGCGTTTTGCCCTTGTCACACCATGTTTAAAGTTAAGCAGGGTTGTTGTTTTTTAAATCTAAATCATATTTTCTATTTATTTAGAAACAATGATGCGTTAAGCTAAAGTTATCTCTACTATAGTTGTTTAAATCATTATATCTTTTCATAAGGTTGGGTCGTGCGATGAGGAGTTTTATTAGCTTTGATTGAATTAGTATTGATTAAATGATGAATTCCTATTGAGCGGATGTAACGTCAATCTCTGTTTTTCGGTTCGCTTGTTTTTGTCAATAACGCTGTCAATGCTCTTTTAACGTAATAGATAAACGCAAAGGGATTGAGAGTGTTGTCTCAATAGACAAAATGGTTTGACAGACGCACACTTTCTTTTCATAGAACTCCATTGTTTTTTAGAAATAACGGGACTGAAAACTTACGACATATATTGTTAGGTCAAAAATCATTATCTCTACACTTGATTGTCGATGTAGATACATCTTTTGTAAGGGTTCTACAGTAGAGTAGTTCTAACGTCTAATTGCTAGTAATGCTATCAGAGTTGTCCGAGTGAGTTTCGGACACCCTTGTTAACTTCTATTTAGACATTGTAACCGAAACGTTGTCCAGAATGTAGGGGGAACCATTAAACAAGGACAACTTTAGAATAAAAACAATCATACGTTTTGCGCTTTTAGATTAGGTTGAAAGCCATTTTAAAGGGACCAATTTAGATATTCGTGCTGCAGAAGTAATAAACTTTAAAAACCTGATTTCAACAATTATTGTCACTTGACAAAAGACCATTTTCAACTTCTTAATTACTGAAATCCCGTGTTTTCGTTAGAAAATGTGAAGTAAACCTTCGTGTCTGTCATTTCTGCTAAGTGAAAGCCGGTTCATTTCTAAATGCACTCTGGTTCTAAGTTTAAATCGTTGTTGCCAAAATAAACCGCTTAAACGCTTTGCAATAAACGAACTTCTCTATCTTTTCTTTACGGTTATGGAATGAATTGGAAAGCGGGGTATAGAAATCCTTGTCGACGGGCGCGAATGACCTAAAATATCGACCGTCGACTGCAATTTCTCTGCCGAGTGTTAGACGTAGTGCCGTTATAAAGCACCATGGGTTATTATATACCACCAGAACCGGAGAGTTGATGGTCAACTCTTGAGGGGTACACAATATGGCTATCATTGCCAAAAGTAGGTAAAAATAGCAAAACTACCGTCATGGGCGCGGCCATCCTGTTTGGACATAATAGCCTTAAAATGGGTCACATGATTCCCCCACCTGCTCTAAGTTACTCGAAAAATCTAAAACACTAAATTATTTAGAGGGTAGATAGTGAAATTTAAACGACATAGAAACCCCGTCAGTCGCTATCGCTCCTTCCTTGAGGTTTCTATATCGTTTAAATTTCACTATCTAGCCTCTAACATATATTTAAATTTCACTATCTAGCCTCTAACTTATATGTAAATGTTTTTTATTTTAGAGTTAACCCGTATAATGCTGGAACCACACTTCATGTATTTACATGAACATAGGTTTTACACTACATGTATGATATGAGTATTTTCATGGATATAGAATTTATACTTAATGTATTTACATGAATATAGACTTTACACTTCATGGATCTAAATGAGTATAGGCTTTACACTTCGTGTATCTACATGAATATATGCTTTACACTTAATGTATTTACATGATTATAGGCTTTTAACTACATATACGACAATAAATTTACATGAATATAGGCGTTACACTTCATGTATTTTCTTGAATATATAATAACCTTATCTTCACGTATCTACGTTCCAGGTTGCGCGACGTACGGGACGACATACATTTTCTTTCCGAATAAAGCGTTATATGCCACCGTCCTCGGATCACAGACGGGAATCTCAATGACGCAATGTATGACGTATTGTTCCACTATGACGTCATGCACCGGGTTCAACTTCTGCGCCTCCTGTGGAAATATGTGTCGGTGTAAGACCGGGTCACCGTTAGACAGTTCGTCTGACTGGGTCTCGTCATTTGACGTGGATTACTACAGCAGAAACTGTGCTTAGAACACATTCGAATTCCTCACAGCGGTTACTACGAGCACAGGGGATCGAAGTTATGATAGTCTAACGGCTATGTATCAATCTCTACCAGAGTAAATTGGTTCCCGCTACGCTCCCACATGGACGATAACTCTGCATGGGAGATTGGCTATGTATATATACATAGCCGTAAGACTACCATAACTTCGATCCCCTGTGACTACGAGTACTTCCGCTACGTTACATTAACCAATGCATTCACGTCATTTGCAAGCTTTACCATAGGCCTGCTCTGTTTGTTGTTCTTATTATTTTCGATGTTGGTATTTCTAAGATATTTTTATATTTATGAAGCATCACAAGACACTTTATCAGGTAAAAAGCAAACACAAACATAAAAGTTACAATGTTAAATTTGATTGATGCAAAGAACACAAATTTCCGGAACACGTTTTTTTGGTCATTGTTATTTTCGACGTTTTTTTGCATTCCAAGTGACAATTCTTTTCGCATAGTATGGCATAGCGTCACGTGACGTTTATGTTGGCATTGTGAAAAGTTGTGAAACGTGACATTGCCAACTGAGGAGAAGTTTGGACCAGGCTCTCCTACAAAGTACTCTCCCTTTTATTAAAAGGAAAAACGGTACTGAAAAGTAGCAATGTAAAGTAATCATGTGCGAGATTTGTGCCTGAATTATAGCTATTTTCGACAATCACTCGCGTTCCTTGACTAGTCAAAATCTTGATTTCAAAATCAATATCAAAAGCAACAGTATGCCTAGTCGACAGAAACTACAAGGGAAAAGCATTTTTCAAGTGATTAATTAAAATGTTCATGTATGTTAGAAAGCAAAGTGGCAAAACATTAATTGCTAATAAGTTTGGAACTATTCATTCCTTGTTCAACGTATAGTCCTCTGTAACAGATACGTTAAAACGAAGTTATATCTACAGCGTACATCACTCTCAAGTAGAGTTATCGTTCCTGTAACGCAATGTCTTTGCAGCAATTACTTCCCATGTGAAACAATGATGTAAGCGACACGTGACATGGTTTTGTGCGCGGGAAGTTCCCGCTACTCCTCCAATCTGAACACATTGGGTTTATCCAATGAAAACGAGTATTTCTCAGCTCATGGAAACACCCGAGTAGTTCCGATGGTTGCACCTCTACAGTAAGGAATAGGAACTCTACGAGGCGAAGTGTGAATCGCTATGGCCAGCGATGTCCCACAATCTGCACAGACAGGCGCATGGCTAGCCCTCCATTGATGTGGATATAGGATTAAGCCAGCCTTGGGGTGCCTGGGGCATGTTCCCCCTGAAAATAATGGTATATTCTATGCGATTTAAGGGTCATTAATGACACTCAGGCGTCCAGGGTTTAAACATCAGGTTTAATACCAGATGATACGAATATAGAATATAAGCTCAGAATTAACAGATAATAGGTAAAACTATGGAATAATAATTCATTAACAAATAACATTAAGTATTACATTTATTGTGATGAAATAAGTTACAAAAAGTTTTTTGAACACAAACTTGCCTTTAATCTGATTTTCCTACATATCCTAGTAGGGACACTACAGTACCAGCTGAGCTATTGAGTCTTGGGTTAAGGTTCAAGGCCACCAAACAGTAAACAATAACAAACAGACGCCAACAATTATGTCAAAGCCAAAGGCTTCTAGCAGTGTTTCGCCAAATAAAAGCGCTGGAAAAGGGAATGCATCCGAAACCCCTAAAGGCCAACCAGGTATATCTGACGTCTTGGCAGCCATCAACAAGTTACAGTTACAAATTACGGATGTCGATAAACGCTTACAGACACTTGAGGTCGTAGAAAAGAAGGTAGATAATCTGGACAGAGATATCAAAAGTCTATGGACATATATACATGACAAAGAGATGGTAACGCAAGAGAAAATAGGTGGTTTAGAAGATAAGTTGGAGTCTGTGCAAATGTCGGCAGGTTTAAGTGCAGATGGTCTAGAGCAAATGAATAAAGAGAATAAACAATTGAAACAGCAAATCACTTACCTTCAATCTCAAAGCATGAGGAATAATCTCATTGTAGGGAATATTCCAGAGGGACCAAATGAGAAACCGGAGGAAACAGAGACTATATTTCGAGGCTTTCTAAAAGGTAAACTGGGTTTGGCTCAGGATCTGGTCGATAGAATGATATTGGAAAGGGTACACAGAATGGGTCCGCCGAATAACACTACCCACAATAATGGCGCTCATTTCAAAAAGGGTCCGAGACGTATAGTTTGTAAATTCAACCAGTTTCAAGATCGTGAGGCTGTACGTAAACAAAGCTCCAAATTAAAGGGCACTGATTTGTACATCACAGAGCAGTTCCCGCCTGAAATTAACATGATAAGAAAATGTTTATTTCCGAAGATGAAAGAAGCCAAGAAACAGGGTAAAAAAAACATCATGGATAAGTTACGACACGCTTTACATCGATGGAAAAGCAGTGAAAACTAGGTAGGGGGTACTGGAGGGTGAACTTAAGTGTATGGTATGGAACTGCAACGGTCTGACATTGAACAAGCGATCCGATGACGATTTCTATCGATTATTAGTGGAGAACCATATAATCATTTTGACTGAGTCATGGACAAGTAAGGACTCCATAATGGACTTGGATGGATATACATGTTTTAATTTATACAGAAAATACAGACATAAGAAGGCTAAACGTAACAGTGGTGGGATTGTAATCTATTGTAGAGACGATATTAGTCGTGGAATTTCAGTTGTTAAAAATGTACATAATTCTTTAGCCTGGTTAAAACTAGATAAGTTATTCTTCAATTTAACAGAAGACCTATTTTTATGTGCCGTGTACATATGGCCAGAAAATTCTCCTTTCACAAGATTGGTAGATTGTGATCTCTTTGAAATGCTGCAAAATGATATAACCTTTTTTGAAAACAAGGGGAAAATATTCATAGCTGGCGACTTCAATGCCAGAACTGCTTGTAAAAATGATTACATTGTATGTGACACTATTTTTAATACGGATACCGATGATTACATTCCCGACAATCCATTGATTAGATTTTCACAGGACAAGGGAAGTAATCCACATGGAAATAAGTTAATCGATTTATGTAAAGCAACTTCACTACGTATTGTTAACGGTCATCTATATGATGATTTTAAAAATGGAAAGTTTACATATTGTAGTAACCAGGGTGCTAGTACAATTGATTATGTTCTTGCAAGGGAATCCAACTTTTCACTGTTCACGCATTTTGCTATAGGCGATTTTAATGAGTATAGCGATCACGCCCCATTACACTTCAATTTGAGTCTTACAAACTTAACAATTAATGAATATGAACGTTATTTTACATCTGAGCGTATATCATGGTGTAATGACCACAAGGAATCATTCCGAATGAATTTAATAGCAAACCTACCTGATTTTAATCGAATTTTAACAGAACATGTGGATAACACTGACACATTAGTAACGTCATTTTCTAATATAATCACCAATATAACCGACCCACTATTTTCAAAAACGAAACGCCTGTCACGCGGATTCAACGATCGATATGGTCAGGAGGATAACAAATGGTTTGACAATGACTGTAAGCAGGCACGCTTTAAATATCAAACAGCACTACGCAACTATAATCAAGATAGATCGGTTATTAATCATCAAATGTTAATGCAAGAACGCAAAACGTATAAAGGGTTAATAAAGGTTAAACAGCGACGTCATAAACTAAATCAATCGCAAGCATTCGAAAATCTAAAGAAAAGTAACCCTCGACAGTTTTGGAAGTTTTTTAAAGCAAAATCTAAACCTTGTGACAACAGCATCCCGATTGATGATTTTAAAACGTACTTCAATCAAATGTTTCAGGGTATGTCGTCTGCCACAAATCAAAATGCGGAAGAATTTTGCGCATCGCACGATTTCGATGATTTAAACCCAATTTATCAAGAATTGGACGAGTGTATTACTTATGAAGAGGTCACGAAGTGTATCAAATCGCTCAAGCGTAACAAAGCTTGTGCCGCTGATAGGCTATTGAATGAATATTTTTTAGAGTCGTGTGATATACTCGCAGGTCATATCACGGAGGTTTTTAATATAATTTTAATTCGGGTTCTTTTCCAGAGGCTTGTACAAAGGGTATTATAGTCCCAATCCACAAGAAAGGGTCACGATCAGATGTAGATAACTATAGAGGAATAACTTTACTGAGTAACTTTGGAAAACTGTTCACTAGTGTAATTAACATGCGTATAACCAAATGGTGTAATGAAAATGAGAAGGTCTCAGACGCTCAGTTCTGTTTCCGTGAAGGACGATCAACGGTCGATGCAATCTTTATTTTGAACTGTTTAGTACAAAAGTATCTAAGTAAAAATAAACGCTTATATTGTGCTTTCGTTGATATGCGCAAATGTTTTGACAGTATTTACCGTAATGGTTTATGGTACAAATTGTATAAAATGGGAGTTAACAGTAAGCTGTTGCGTATTATTCGTTCTATGTATATGTCTGTCAAATCTTGCGTTCGTCATTGTAATGAATACTCTCAGTACTTTGATATAGCGGTCGGTCTTCGTCAAGGGGAGATAATTTCGCCAATCATGTTTAATCTCTTTATAGATGACCTGGAAATGTTTTTACAATCTGGGGTAGATAGTGGAATAACGATAGACGATATATGTATTTTAATCTTATTATTTGCAGACGATATGGTAATTTTAGCCGAAAGTCCCAGCGATTTACAACAGTCATTAAACAACCTAAGCCAGTATTGCGACAACTGGGGTCTTACAGTCAACACAGAAAAAATAGTAGTTTTCAGGAAAAGAGGCAAATTACGCGTACACGAACAATGGATATATAAAAATTCGGCGCTAGAAGTAGTGAATGATTTTAATTACTTAGGCTGTACTTTTAATTTCACGGGCACTTTTTTACTCAATAATCAAACACTTTATGGTAATGGCCTCAAAGCGATGAACGTTTTAATAGCAAACCTAAAACGCCATAACACACCGCCAAAAGTAGCCAAAAGTAGCCCTACAGTTATTTGATGCCTTTGTTGCACCAATCCTTTTTTATGGTTGCGAAGTTTCAGGCTTCACTACGGCCGACAACCTAGAGAAACTGCATCTCAAATTCTGCAAAACAATTTTGGGTGTTCGGCAATCCACCAGCACCGCCGCTGTTTACGGTGAATTGGGTAGATACCCACTGTATATAAATAGATACGTACGAATTGTAAAATATTGGTTTAAAATAATGCAAACACAGAATGTTATATTATCTACACTGTCCGCACATATGATAAGTCAGAGTGAACATGACTCAAATAGTTGGTTTCTTAAACTAAAACAACTTTTAAGTAGACATGGTTTTGCATATATCTGGGAAAACCCACTGAACGTTCATGTAAAATCGTTCATCTTGGTCTTTAAACAACGATTAATCGATGAATTTTTACAGAAATGGTACCATGATATCGAATCAGGCCGAGCACTAGATACTTTATACAAATTTGTAAAAGTCGACTTTGGCTTAGAAGATTATTTGAATTTTAATATTAGTAGGGAATTGCGTGTATGTTTAACTAAACTGCGAACGTCAGTCCATGGCTTACGTGTAGATTCTGGAAGGTTCGCCAGTCACGCAATAGCTCGCCATGAACGTATATGCGAGTTTTGTGAGGCTGGCGAAGTAGAGGACGAGTTCCATTTCATCTTTAAATGTTCTGCTTTTACAGACTTAAGGCTTCAATTCATAAATAGAAAGTATTTAAGAAATCCATCAATGTTCCAGTTAATTAACCTTATCCGCTCGAATTCAAAGAAAGAAGTCACAAACCTTTCTATGTACTTAAAGCATGCATTTAATAGGCGAGTGCTTAATGTTTAAGATAAGATTACTGTTTTTATATGTGTATGTATAAGTAATTCAAATATGTATTTGATATGCTATCATACAAATAGCTTCTCAAAATATCTTGAATGTTGTAGATATATCATTGTTAGTTGGAAGCATACGTCACTTAACTAGGTGTTTTATTTTCATGTTTTCCGTGTGCATTACGGGCCGGTGCCATATTACCTTTTATATGATTATTAGTTTATGTATGCAACCTTTTTGTCTGGTCTCAAATTACACTCAATGTAAGGAATTTAATTTAAAATGATAAATGTCTGAGTACGTATTCATACCTCAACTGACGTATAGATGTGCATATGTATTTTTACCTGTTATATGAGTATTCTTTTAGGTATGCAACCTTTTGTCTGGTCTAGACTTGCATTTAATTGATAAAAGTCTGAGTACGTATCCATATCTAAACTGACGTATAGATGTGCATATGTACTTTTACATATAACCCAATACGCATCATTCCCTTTTGATTGCTCTCCATAAGTTAACTTATTTATATGATAATTTATTTTTTCTTTCTTAATCTCTTTTTTTTTTATTTGATTTTCTTTCTTTTCTTTCTCGATTCATGTGATAAATATTTTTCATTGTACTTATGTAAATATGACCATAAACTGTAATGTTTGTGTCAATAAAATTATTTCTGATTCTGATTCTGATTCTGATTCTGGTAACCTAGAAGCAAAGACCAGGATCTGCTTTGTCTTCAACCCTTAACCAAAGGCTAAATTTTCGACTGTCCAGAATTGAAAGAGTTTGCAGACGCTATCTAAAAAAAAAAGATGAAATTGAAAAATCGTTTTCTGATTTGGCAGAAAACATTGAGGGTAAAAGACAAATTGTTCAGTAAGAGCAATTTCTCCTTTGCCCACAATATTTTCCAGAGTCGTCTGCAACAAACTGGCCAAATGTCGTTACTGTTTGGTAATGGGGAGGACCATCTTGCAAACTAATAGAGACCTTTATCCGTCTTAACTAAAATGTCGTCTACTGATAAAATGACATCACAGCTCTTAAAATTAAAAGAAAAAAATAGATTGTTGATACAGTTTACAACCTTTTTATAACAATGTTGGAAAGAAATAGCACATTTATGATGCTGATTAAGCAAGCGCATTATTTCGTAAACAATCATCTGAAACATAATTACCTATAAGTATTGGTTTTTCCAGAAATCATCATCACAAGGGCCTCATAAATGTCTACCTGTGCATTAAAATTTTACATACCCAATTTTGATTGTGAGGAATCATCCAAAAAGAAATGGAATTTGTGCCTACTTCTAAATTAAAAGCAAGCATACAACAACAAAAGGCAGAAAATATCTATTTTCTCAAAGATATTATGAAGAAACCATTTTGACAAAGGGCTCATTCGGAACAAGTTATCCTTTTGTCACAATGGTTTCTAGAGTCTTCTGTACCAGATTTGTTAAATTGAGGTAGTTTGGACCAAGGGCTAAGAGAGAAAAGTTTAATGCGAAAAGTGATGCGCCAGTTACACACTATGCCAACACTAGATTCATGAACGTCCCAGCCTATTTCCACCACCTCCAGAAAATCCTGATCTATTTCCACTCGCCCTATTTTCTCCCTGACCCTGATCACCACTTCCAAAGAATGACCCTATTCCTCCACCGCTTGAACTCATTTTCGAAAAGAAAAAGAGAACCAGTCCAAGAAGAATTCCGGGTTAACCAAGAAACAGTCCAGCAAGGATAAATCCAACACTGACGATGGGTTCTACAGTGTGTGATCCAATATTGAACCGTGGAAATCCATAGCCTAGGAGTCTTTCATTTAGCCCATCAAATATGGAGAACTGTTGAACGCCACCGCCATTCCCCGCACCCCCACCGTCATTATTATAAAAAAAGAACAATGTTATAACTGTAAATGTTGAACAACTATTGCCTTTTTAAAGCAAGCAAAGTCCTTGCTCAAAACGATTTCAATGGTTATCCAAATAAGGGTTGTCAGTTGTTGAAAGGTACCCCTAGGTTGGCAATAATCATACATGATGCTTTTTGGGAATCTTTTGACTTAGGAAGCTCTAAATTTTTCGAACACTGTGACCTTATAAAAAAGTAAGAATTTTACTTGTATAATAAAACTTTACTTTGTCCAATCTGTTGCTGAAGGCTTAAGCAACGACTGTGATACAAAAGATAAAGCATTCATGATGAGCAATTAGTCATTGTATCATTATTGTTTAAAAAAATATAGTTTTTCTTGCTTTTGTTTTGTTGTCTGCAGCTGGTTTTTTTTTTCCAATTCGGACCATTTACAATTGTAAATTTATTGGGAGTATTAAGATGCCTAATA
Source organism: Cerastoderma edule (assembly GCA_947846245.1). Classification (NCBI taxonomy): domain Eukaryota; kingdom Metazoa; phylum Mollusca; class Bivalvia; order Cardiida; family Cardiidae; genus Cerastoderma; species Cerastoderma edule. Next base: position 22,880,549 of record OX401406.1, read on the forward strand.
ATGTTTCAATTCAAATTCAGATGTTTAAATATCAAGGGTTCAATGCAAGACTATAGTAAGTGCTTCATAATTATATGGAGCACTTACTATAGTATTGCAATGAACCCTCAAAATGAGGGAAAGTTTAAGCATTTGTTTACCCTTCTTGGTCGCTCACTGCCTGCAGCCTGTTGTCTACCTCTAGGGTCGGTGTCACCAACTATTTCCCCTGTACTCAGTATTCTCACCATGCTATTGAATTCCAACTGCTTGTCATGTGAAAAAGAAATGGAAAAGTTTAGAATTTAAAAGAAAAACAAAGAATAGTTTGTAAACCTATATATAAGTCAAATTTACTGACTCCGCTCATAGGGGTCTGTAGTTATCCTGGGGTCAGTACAATGTAATATGTCTATACTATATCACATAGTACTGACCCAAGAACAACAACTACAGTGCTGCAAAAGACTTTTAAAATCCGACTCTAAATGAGCGATGTATACTTTTACAACAATGTTGGTAGCTTCCAGTCATTTTAAAGCAAGTACAATGTATATTTGTTCTTGCTGTGTCTTGTCTCGTGCTGTTGTTTTTAACCTGGACTACTAAAAAATTCAGATCACATATAATTCAAATACCAATCTGACAAATGAAAGTTAATCAGAGGTCTTGAAAACCAGTCTTAAGTTACTTTCTTTTCCATCTCTACACCCTAAGGAGTGGGTACATTTAAGAATGGGGCAACTTATGGGAGATATTGCCTGATGCAAAAGTTTCTCAATATTTCCTGATCACGTCAAATTAGTTTGACCAAGGGACTTTTGAACCCTTATAGTCTACATTTAATTCAAAATAGAAAATAATGATATTTGAGGGTCATATCCAGGAATTGGTAGTCATTTACTATCTAAATTTGTGGTCAAGGTAATCCTTGCCCAATAACATTTCTAATTCACAACATCAACCATCTATTATATGTCTATTTCACAAGTGATGTTAATAGCGTTTTACAGGATAGTCTTTATATGATAGCAAATGTAATTGACACAATCTTCTATAATGTATCAATAAACTCACAGGGAATTTTTCTTATATAGTATACAGAGCAGAATTGGGAAATTATCAGAAGATTGTGTCAAGTACATGTAAATAAAAGTAGAACACATATGGTGTGTATACCTTTTACCGTCGTATATGTATGTATGTACCAACGATTCCAGAAATTTCCAGATTTCTGGCGCATGCACCCACCAATCAGAAAATGTCCGCTGTCATTAGTTTGTTGTTTTTACTGACCATTGCACAATGTCTTCTTAACGAATATATAACAGTATTACAAAATACTTATGATAAAGGCAGGGAAATGTTAATTTTCAAGGTGGATTTCTTTATCTGATTATAATTTTGATTTATGTGTAGAAACTCAACAAATTTGCAAAAAAATGTTCCAAATGACATCGCAGACAGCTCTTGATTAAGAATTAACCTCTGACCATATTTCTAGACAGACAAACAAGGTGAATTTATACAATCATCGGTAATTGGGAGTTCTTGTGCCTTTTTTAAGCCTCAAAATTGCAAACTAGAAATATAATTTGTACAGTACCAACCAGTTTATTTTACTTATTTATGATAGTCATTAACAAAAATATGAATGAATATTCATATCAACCTTAAAATATTTAAATATATAGGGTTGGAATTAATATACTCGAAATTTGCTTCTTAGGCCAACAGTATTTGGTATACCCAGTATATAGTTCAAGGTGTAGGGTTGACTTGGCCTGTTTCCAACTCGGCTTGTGGGTTCACTCCGCCGTGTGGTAACTCGGCCAGGTCAAATCGGCCTGCTTTATAAGTACTAGTATATTTCATTTTCAAATTGAACATTGTTAATTTTATAGCTATTTAAACATTGATAGAAATGGCGATTATGGGAGTACTTGAGGAGGTTACGTTGAAACTTGAAGTATCATACATATGTATATACAAAACTTTTTTTTTTTCTTCTTTCATTACCGCATCTTTAATAGTAGAGACATAGATGTCGCTGTTAACAGAGAGATTTCAAAGACCAGACAGTTTAAACTGCGCTTCCATCCAGTTAAACTGTCATTACCAATCATCAAAGTCATTCAAATTAAAAACTGCATGTTGCTAAACCAATTTATTTGATCAATACATTTAGAAGTGTAATTGGCCATAAGAATGCCGCAGATTGGCAATAATCTTTAAGCGCTAATAACATTAAGTAAGGTGTCTTGATTGGACACACTTTTAATATTTTGGCAATGTTTACATGCTAATTGGTTTGGCAATGAATAATGAATAAAGGCGGGTTTTATCAAATGCCTTGATAAGTGTAAGCTTTTGAAATTAACAAACTACTTAATTCAAACTTGTATTATACTAGGCTCCTATAGAACTGATATAGCAGGCCTAGTCCTAGTCTGGTCCAGATAACTGGTCTCGAAGGCTATTGCTATTTTGACTGATGCCTTCAAAGCAAAATATATATAGCGAAGCACGATAAATGTGCAAATGATTAAAAAAAGCTTCGTTCATGGATCATTATTGAGACTATAGCATGCCGAGTTAACCCGGCCGAGCTAACCCAGTTTACAGTTTATTGATACTCTCAGCACAAACATATATGTGATTAAAGGTGAAACAGTTACAAAACAACACATATTACCAGGCTGTTGGTTAGTCATATGCATTGCAATGCACATAGAACCGCGGCCGAACCATCCCAAGGCCAAGTTAACCCACATTCATAGTTCAATCTTTTGAGACAATCCAATATGTTTATGTATTTATCCTTCGGAGACCTCATTAAGTCGTATGACTCACATTAAGAATAGTGATATTAGTATGAAAGACATTTAAAAAACTGGCAAGTTTATGTCCGCATACCCGGCTATCCGAATTTGGGCGCCGTCCGAATTGACCGTATTTCATTTGTACACGTCAGAACCAAGTTTGCGTGCTCTGCTTGCTAGAAATCAAGAACACTGGTTATAATCTTATTCATTTATATTTTCTTTCGTAATGACAAGATGCTTTTTAATAACGAAAACTACAAGGAATCTCAAAACCTAACTTCAACAAACCTTTACCAGGAACTGCCCCAAATACCAAGCGTTTTGTATGTATCTGATTAACTTTTACCCAAGCGTCTCTGTGTCATAGAGGTGAATTTTGGGTACGCCTTAAATTGTTTATTTGTTATCGTAAGTTTTTTGAATTGATTTATGGCATTTCTTTTTGCAACTTTATTGTCTGTTAGTTTATCTGAATTGCTATTTTCCTTGGGTTAGAAGTGGACAATGTCCTTTCATTTTCAAGTGTTTTTGTTGTTAAGATTCGTCCCATGATATATTCATCCATATTGGTTTTGTCAACTGGTCAAAGCAAAATATTCTATAACTTCTTTAGTTCTGTAAACCTAGAGGATCCAACAATATATCATAATATTATATTGTTGGATCCTCTAGGCGTACAGAACTTGAGAATTTAAACAAGACATACGCAACAAAAAGTTTCTAACCACAATAAAATCATGTATTTGCAATGTACTTTATTTTCACCAGAGGAAACTTTACAAATGAATAGAAGTGATTTAATCAAGTTATATCTTTTTTGAGTTTTAACTTTGGTGTCCAGTCAAATGTCAGCAACAAGATGTGGCAACATAATTCATACACAACTTACAATTTTTTTCTTTTTAACTTAACATCTTTAATTATGAACTGATTGGAGAGAGTTTAATGTATTTATTTTTGAGAAAGGTTTTCATAATTGAGACTCCATTAGTTATTGTTTGTATTCTGTAATCTTGGATGGCATTGGCAAAATGCGCATCATACTGATGTATGTCAATCATGTTAAGCTTTCCTTTTAGGGACAATACAATTATTTAATCTAATGGTTTAATAAGGGAACAAAATAGATGGAAGAAGGAACCAAGACAGTGAAAGATGACGGTAGCATACAACCAGCTGGAGATGATCAACTGACAGAGGAAGTTGATCAAACACCAGAAACTCAATTGATTCAGGAGAAGGATGAAGGAGAAAAGAGGTTACAAGATACACAGCAATTAGAAACAGAAAACACAGAACAAGGTGAATTGAACATACTTTCTCAGTAGTATGAAAGGTTTTATTTAGTTGCCAATCTTTTTTTTTTCTTTTCTTATGTGAATTCTGCATTTCAGGTGCTTAGAAGGCTCCTCCAAATTATTCGAATGAGTGTGAGCAAAATAGATTTACATTTTAGGATCTGAAATGCAAATTAGGACTGATAAACCTTTTCACCAACTTTCTGGTTTAGTAACTAAGTTATCTCATATTCTGCTGGTAAACTAGATTTTGAGGTTTTGGACAACATTATGAAGTAGAATATGGAAAATGACACATAATTTGTGGTGAATATTTTTAAAAGTACAAATTGCTCATTTTCTCACAGTCTTCAAACATTGTTAAAAGGTTTTTCAATTCTAAATGTACTGCAAAGTCATAGATCTATTATAAAGGTTTCTTCTGACATCAGAATTCAAGCATTTCAACATAGGATATTATTGAGTAAAGGTGTTTTACAATTACTGCTTGATTGCAATTTCTTATGGTAGTCTGCTATTGGGAAAGGAAAATGATTGTTGGTTACTTGTATTATATGTTTTAGGAGAGATTTTGGAAGAAGAGAACTTCAAGATAGATCCAGAGACCATAGAAAAGTTAACCACTGGTGTGCTTGGATTGTTTTTACCAAATTTACAGAAGGCCAGGGGTACCCTAAATGAGTGCTTGTAAGTGTGATCATTTATAATTGATATTTAATGAGAAAACAGCAGACTGTCACATAGATTTATACATGTATTTTTTTTTCTGGTGTTAGAAATACTCATTTTGATTCTATAAGTATTCATTCTGGTGCAGAATCTCCAATTATAGTAAAACAAAACTAGAAATTCCTTTTGTATCTCTTGTAACAGTATTTCTTACCCTATGCAAATTGATTTTATTTAGACATAACCAAGAAGTTTTGATCGAAACGGTCCAACAAGAAAATGCCAAGTTTACAGAATCATCACCTATGCAGAAACTTATAAATACGGTGGGTATATCTAACTATTTTGAAAATTCTTGATGTTTTGAGAGTTCCTATTAAGAGGTGTATTTGGCTTCCTAAATTGTTCATATCTACTCAAAACATCATGTTGAAGGTACTCATTAGATCTGTAAAATTTCTAGATCTATTAATACCAGTGATCGGGAAAGGCGTGCGCCATGCGCCATAGTCACATTAAAATTAAAATTGTCACATTGATTTTGCAACCTCGAGCGCCCGTGTCTCTTCGTTTTTCTAGGCTTCATTCATTTTCCGATGAAGGAAGAATCGTTCCAAATAAATCTGTTTAACTCCCACACAAATTGATGTTTTTCACCCGACAAGCGGTGTTTAAAATAAACATAGGTATATCCCATTCTAAAAATAGAATCGATCCGCAACGGACCAATCAGAATATAGGTCTACTTGTTTGAGGATGACCGAGAGGACGCAAACCGAGTAACATTCGTAAAGTTGACTAATCTGAAACCTTTTTAAGCTCGACAATTTCACTAGAATGGATAAATATTTCATTATTTACCAACTTTAACCAATTGCCAACGACTTTTTATTTTTTCCGACCCTATAAAATACCAAATTAACACGGATTGGGTTTTTTGAATTCTGCAGACAAACACTCTAATGCTAAATCGAACAGACTTTGTAATGGAAATAATCGTGACGTAAGCGAAACAATCATCTGTAGTTTTGAGTTTTGGTTAATCTTTCTCCAATAATGCCACCTAAGAAAAGGCTCAAAAGACCAGAAGGTCAGTGTTCCATTAGCAGTTTTCTGTCCGGTTCGACCCCAGGACCGTCGAGCAGTAATGCTGAAGGTGCAATAATTACAATTGATTCTTTGCCACCCCCCTCCGACGGCGTCCCTGACGACGCCATACCTACAACTAGTGAAACCCTTCAAACGTCACAAAAACAAGTTTCGAAGAGAAATATTCAGGATTCGTGGTTTAAAATTTGGCCTTGGCTTTTCCAGCAGGATGGGGCACTTTTCTGCCGACAGTGCTCCGAAAATAAACACAAAAATGTCTTTGCTACTAGCGGTTGTAGGGTGTTTAAGACGTCCTCCATGTCAAGGCATGAACGTTCTGAAGACCATGTATCGACCAAACAAGCCCCGAAACTTGCCTCAGAATTTTCCCAGGCAGTACAGCAGTCATTGTCAAAACAAGATGATGCTATTATGAAATGTATCACAACAGTTCTTTGGATGTCAAAGGAGAATGTGCCTCTGTCAAAGTTTGAGAAAATGTTCAGTCTTTTTCATGACCTGGGGGTGTCGGGTCTTGAGTGTCTACAGATCACTGAACGCGTTTCATACGGTAGCTACTATTCAGCTTTGGAAATGTTGGATGCTATTAGTTCCGTAATTGACAAAAACATAAACAATAAACTTTCATTATCACCATTTCTTACCATTCTTTCGGACGAAAGCACAGATTTGGCCAACAAAAAAAGGATAACACTCAATGCAAGGATTGTAGATCCAAACACTGGTGTTCCAGAAACGGTTTTCCTATCTGATAAAGAGTATGAAGACGGAACAGGCCTTGGACTGGCCACTGTAATTTTACAGGAACTGGACAAAAGGGGACAGAATATCGAGAAGTTAGTGGGATTCGGATCAGATGGAGCTTCTGTAATGACAGGGGCTAATAAGGGTGTTAGGGGAATTCTAATGCAGAAACAACCGCACCTTATACACATCCACTGTATGGCCCATAGACTGGCATTGTGCACCAGTCAAGCAGCAAATGCAGTAAAACAAGTACGGATTTACCAAGAGTGGCTAACAAGCCTTTATTATTACTTCAGTAAGTCAGCCTCCAGGGAACAGGATCTGCACAAACTGCAAGCAGTTTTGGACAGTCCTGCTCTCAAATACAAAGAGATACATGCAGTGAGATGGCTGTCGGTATACCAAGCTGTAGAGGCAGTATATAGAACTTTTGACCCTCTGCTTACATACCTTCATCAGCGGGAGATGGCCAAGGACCCTAAATCGAAGGGGCTTCTGAAGAAGATGGCAACAACTGAGTTTGTGTACATCACATACCTGCTCATGGATACGTTGGCCCTTGTGTCCAGGCTATGTCTTACATTTCAAGAGGAAAACCTGGATATTGCTTCAGCAAAGGTTAGTTGTATAATTATATAGATCAGAGTCTTAAGTTAACATAACGATTCAGAAAGCAATGTTGGAAAATAAGTATTTGCTAAGCTTATAAACATAGGAATCACTCTTTTTCCAACATTAACCCATTACGGTTTACCAAACAGCAAATTTGAATCTTCCCGAATTGAAAGTGGTTTGCAGACAACAATAATAGTTGTAACATAATTGGTAGTCATAGCTCTTGCAGGCTAAAATCATTGTAAGAAAAGGATAAATGGCTCAGTTTGATATTCTAAACTTATAAATCTAAATAACAGAAAACAAAATATTGTTAAGCCCTACATTGTATTCACACTATTTTTTTTTATCATGGCAGGTTGCAGTGGATAGGTGTCTTGCCGACCTGGAGGCCTATAAAAATGGAACACAGCTGTTTCCGACTCACCTGGAGCAGTTTGAGGAGCATGTTGCAACCGGCAGCGATGGGCGCTGTACATTCAGGAGTACGGGTCATGTGTTGGTTAGGACACCAACTAACCTAACTGGCGTCAAGTCAACTTTCACAAATGCTGTTATTGCCAACATTAGATCAAGGTATTCATAATTGTATACAATAAACATGTTAAATAACTAAAAAAAGAGTAACAATTTAATTTAAAGGCATTCGCCATTGTGAATGTTACCTAACAGGTTTAACATTACTCACACTGCTTTATTACTCAGATCAGAGAACAGTGTGGCTGGAAATGGTGCAGAGACCCATTTGTGAACAAATGCCCCTTTATCCGCAATATTTTCAAGTGTCCACAGCACATCAAAAACATGTTTTATCCAGCTTAATCATAAAGTCATGCAGGAAGCTCATGTAGAGGTTTTATGCATTACATTGTGATTAAGTTTGTGCATTCATGTTTTCTTGAGAGATTTTACTGTATTTTTCTTTCTTGGTAGGTTCCCACAGAAGGACCTGGTAGACGCTTTCTTCGTCCTTGGTATGCGAGGCATCAACATGGGCAGTGATGAATATGCTAAGGAATTCGGCAACCAAGAAGTTAATCTACTTGCAACTCACTTTGGGGAGGAAAAGGTTAGTTTACCTCTCAGTCATTATACATTATTTTAAATTCAAAGTTTTGAAAGGCATAACTAAATAACTACACAACTGTTTTATTATTTTATCTCTGACCAAAGGTTGATTAAATAGCAAGCTATTAGTCTAACTAAATAATGTTATAATTATAATGACAGACAGTGAGACTCTGTTCACCATGCTCTGGAATTAATTTTATAAATAATCATATTTTAAAGTCCACTACCCCATTTATATTGTTTCAGGTTTATAAAGATACAGTAGCCCTGCCGAAGATGAACAAGTCATCCGTTGTGGAACAATGGCAGAGAGCCAAAGAGATTACTAGGTCACTGAAGTATCCTGTAGACAACTTTACAGAACTGTGGCAGTTGCTATCTGTGCATCATCACCAGGAGCTGGACCAGCTGATCCGCCTTGCCCAGATTGGACTCATTCTCCCTCTACATACTGCAGATTGTGAGCGGACCTTCAGTCAGCAGAACAAGATTCTGACCAAGTGCAGGGCTAAATTGAATTCAAAACACCTTGATGAACTTATTCGTGTTAGAATGTTCACTAAAAGTGGTGGGGAGGTTGATAAGCAGGATGTTCTAGCTACATGGAAGGCCAGTAAGGCTAGAAAACTGTACTGTTCAAAATAGAACAGAACTAGTGTTTTTTCTTTACTTCTTAAGTTCTATCATCCAGTTGACATTTCATTGTTAGTTAACAAGAGCCTTGGAGGACATTTTTTTGTATCAATCTGTGAATCAATAAGTTGACATTATTGTGAAGTTGTTAGTTAAGTTAAGCCATTCCACCTTTCTCCATCAATACACAATTTGAAGCATGATAATTTGATTTACAACAAAAGGTTTAAACCATTACCCCATTTTGAATTTTTTGACTGACCCAAATTGAAAGAATCAGCAGATGACAATTTTAAAATTGTAGAGTTTTCTCTTAGAATTAAAGAGAAAATATTGTTTCAAATGGAGAAATTGCTAAGTCTAAGCAATTTCTCCTTTTGAAACAATGTTTTATTAACTACAGTACTTTGCTAAAGCTGAGTTAAAATGAGTATCTATTCTATTGAGTAATGGGTTAAGAAACCATTGTGATAAAAGAAGAAATTCTTGCAACAAGCAAATTTCACCTTTTGTCACAATGTTTTCAGTTCAATTTTATATTGCATATTTTTCCTAGCATTCAGGAGACGTTTATACAGATGAGTCACCAATAAAGTTAAAAGTGTTCTGGAAAGTGTCACATTGGTTTTGACAAATGTCACATTGGTTTTGCAAATGTCACATTGATTTTTCTAAATGATGGGCCATAGTCCCATTGAACAAAATTCTTTCCCGATCACTGTAATACATGTAATTAGTGAAGAAATATCTGCAATTTGATATGAAACACTTCCTAGCTAGGACACTGAAGACTCAGTGAATCTGTTTCGTGTACTTCCAGATGCAAGAGGCACGGATCTATCAGAGTAAACTAATTAACCTGAAGAAAGAGATGAATATCCTGACAGACCGGTCAATGAAGATAAAAGTATGAGTTTGTTTCTATTCGTGGTTTAACCCTTTCAGCACCATTGGTATGTAACATAAGTCTGAACAGCACAAGCAGCTATCAATAAAATTTAATGTCTTAGAATGTGCCTGATAGACTTGGTGCTTGTTGGAACTTTCTTTGCTTACTCTGGCACAGAAAGGCTGAAAATTGTTTTGAAAATATTTTGATTTATATCATAACATAATCTGGATTCAAACCTTATTAGTGCCTTTCTTTCTCCTAGCACTTGTTATATATCAGATCTAATGTTAATCTTACTATCCAGAGTACCTCCTCAATACTTTTTGGTGTTCTTGGCTTATTAGGAACATTCCTCCTTTTGTTGCAATTGTTCATTGAGTTGCAAGGATATAAGTAACAAATACATACCATGAAAAGCGTTAACATTATACATTGTATATCCAGGTGCCGGGGGTACCAGGTTTGAGTCTCACCATCACCAACGGATACATTAGGTGTCCTTTGGCAAAACCTTTTAGAGCTCCAGTCTTATGTTGGTGGTGAATCCCAGGAATGTTGATATATAACTGAAAAATTGTTGACATGGTATAAAAGCCTGTACAAAAGAAGGAGAGTGAGTTGTCCTTCTAAGGTTATGAAATACCTTCTTAATCCCTTTATGAATAACTTTGTCAAACATTTAAATAGTTACCTTAAGATGTTTAGTAAATTGGTACCCAGATGTACATGTTACTTCCTAGACCTGGTGGAAATGGCTTTCCTCAATGATTCGCTCGGTAAAGGGAAAATCCAGGCCCAGGTCAAAACTTAATCTGAAATATTGTTGAAAGCAGAATTAAGCAAAACCAACATGAGATTCTCTTTCCATTTCAGAAACGTGCCGTTCGCTTGCAACAACAGAAGCAAAAGGAAGAGTTAGAAAAAGCAGCACAAAAGGACAGAGAGTTTGAGAAGGAGAGAATGCTCTCTGCAAAAGTAGCTAAAGTTGAAAAGTAGAGTGTATGGACATAGACTATTCGGATTGTCATAAATGTTCATCAAATGAATGTCTAGTTTCATCATGTTAGCATGGTAACCCATTACCAAACAATGACGTTAATAGTTTTATGCAGATGACTCTGGAAAACATTGTGGGGAAGGGAGAAATTGCTCCTTTTCCCACAATGATTTCTACTTTATCAGTAGATTATTTTTTATTTTCATCATATTTTTAAATGTTGTCTGCAAACTCTTTGAATTTGGGACAGTTAACAATTTGGTGTTTGGTAAACGGTTAAAGTAGATTGCAGCAGTCAACATAGACAGCAGTTTACATAGAAAAAGAAACAAGAGGTTTCACCACTTCTTTTAAAATTACTGCTTGATATAGACAGCAATTCAGAAAGTAAAAATAGATAAGGAGATTTCACCAAATGCTTTAGAATTACAGCTTGATATGCATTGAAACCATTGAAACTAATGAGAAACAAAAAATTATTTTCATGTGCTACCTGCTGCAAAGAAATTGTATAGTGGTCTTTATTAATGAACTTGTTAATTATATAGAAACATGAGATTGGTACTTTTTAATGATTTAAATGGGACGAGTCTTTAGTCTACATAGGAAAGAGTATAAAAGATATAACAGTGAATCATATTATTGGTTGATAACGCCATTACCAAACAACAACAACAACATTTAACCACTTTGTTGCAGACAACTCGGAAAATATTGTGCAAAAAAGTGAAATTGCTCGTTAAGAGAAATTTCTCCTTTTCCTACAATGTTTTCTGCCCTAGCTGAAGAGTAATTTCCAATTTCATTACATTTTGAAATGTCGTCTGCAAACTCTTTAAATTTGAGACTGTAAAGAATTTGCCGTTTTCGTAACCAATTTGTCTCATCAAGACAAGTCTAACAAGTGCCAACAATTAAGAATTTAGAGGTAATACAAACGTTTGAATTCTAAATATGACTCATATCTATATGGCTGTCAGGAACTACTTACAATGTAGAATATCCTAAGGTACTCGCCTGTCGTCAATGAATCGTACCGTATTATCCCTTTCCCAAACAATAACAACATTTGACTACTTTGTTGCAGACTACTTTAGAAAACATTGTGGGAAAAGGAGTAATTGCTTGTTACAAGCAATTTTTCCTTTTTCCACAATGTTTTTTGCCGTATCAGAAGATTTTTTTCTCCAATTTCATAACATTTTGAAATATCGTCTGCAAACTCTTTCAATTTGGGATAGTCGAAAATTTGCTGTGTGGAAAAGGGCAAAGGTACTCAGTCTCCCCTGTTGTCAATGAATCATACCATATTATCTGTTTCTCCACCTTTTGTTTTGTATATACATGTACCGTGTTAATACCAAATACATTCCATATGTGCAATATATATGCCATGTTATATACCCTTTATCTGCCACCATTTTTTCCTGGCCCCTTGCCACTTATTCCTTTCTCGTCCATGCCGTCTTCAAGATGGCCCTGAAAATATGTTGTTCTTTACAGGTGAAAATGCAATTGGATGGATTTTCTTCACATGTGTTTTATAAATAACAGAAGATTTATAAGCCTGCTACGTAAGGGCAAATTTTTCATGACGAAAAGTTTGGGAATTTTGCTTCACATTTTGTCACAATGGTTCCCAACCCATCCCAAAACATGTACATAGGCGTAGGAGCGTTTTCAACACTGGGGGGGGGGCCAACTTCAGATGAGGACCGGTCAAAGAATAAATGTTCCTAAACTTTTTCATGACTATTCATGCATGTACAAATTCAATAACATTATAAGAATTAAAAGAAAGCGTATGAAAACATGTATCTTTAATAAAAAAAAAAAAAAAAAAAAAAAGGATATGCCAGGTCTCGATCTCACGCGGAAATCAATTGTATTGAACTAAATAAAAAGTGGCAGCGACCAGACTGTCACAGCCACAGATCCAACTATTTGAAATAGTCAAACAATTATATTATTCTTTAAGCTTTAGCTAACAATTGAAGACAATATAGAGTTTGACACCTTTTAAAGAACATGTTTTACACCACTGTTTCCGTCGATTAAAACTTCACGGGTATTTTAGTGAGCTGAGTTTTCATTGGATAAACCCGATGTGTTCAGATTGCCATTTGCGATGATGACGTCAAAAAGATTTTGGTTATTGTTCGTAACAAAAGGCGAATTAGTATTACATAGAGCACAAAAATACACATTATTTTTATTCTGCTGTTAAATTTCGTTTCTTTCATTTTTCTATACAAATATCTTCATTTGCCACTGTGAATATGGGGGGGGGGCCAAAATATACTCTGGCCCCCCCAGTCTGGATATTGGGGGGGGCCGGCCCCCCCCCCTGGCCCCCCTGCTCCTATGCCTATGATGTATGTTCACATGTATTATTTAACCCTTTCCCAAACAATATCGACATTTGACTACTTTGATGAAGACGACTTAAGAAAACATTGTGGGAAAATATGAAGTTGCTCGTAAGGAGCAATTTTCCCTTTTCCCACAAAGTTTTCTGCTTTCTCTGAAAATATTTTTCAATTTCATCCCATTTTAAAATGTCGTCTGTAAACTCTTTCAATTCGGGACAGTTAAAAATGTGTTGTTTTGGAAAGGGTTAACACATATCTCTTTCAAACTGGGTTGAGGTTGGATATTTAATCACAAGGCCTCTTTCCTTGTGTGTTCAACAAACGTTAGCGTTCGATTTTAATGTATGTCCAATCCATCACCACCTACTTCAATAATCGTGTTGTGATCATATCTTTTTGGTCGCATTTGTTGAGGAGGTCCTGGTTAAGGATATTATTTGGCCAATTTATTCGTAGAATCCCCGTAATGAATTCCCGCAAATACTAATAATCTATGGGATACAGCGACCATGGTCCCGCACAATGATTGGTGGAGAATTCGGGATTCAAACCCAGTCTGTAAAAAAGATATATATATATAAGGAAAAGATTGCTCATACGTAGGAATGGTGGGCACGGTTTTAAATCTGTGGTCAGATACATCTATGTCTCTGCTGTGGTGAAGGACAATATAAAAATGTGTTTGAAATATTGAGTTTACCATTCCTGCAATTGTATGTGAAGGATGAATGTGTTGTTATACTCTCTGTCAACCATGGGCTGTATATGCTTCAGTTGAAATAAAATGTTAATCTGTATAAAACTAGCCAATCTTGAAAAGATTTTAGAATAGATAACGAAAACATACACTGAACAAGTTAAAGTGAGATAGGGATGCAGGTGACTATTAACTCGGATGATCCAAGCTGTAACTGCGTAGAGCGAAATAAATACGTCTGAATCATTTGGACTAGGTGACTATATGATGTTCTTCCAAGGGCGATGGGTTGCTATAGACACAGCATAGCAGACCCGGAAATCTGACATGGTACATACGGACAACCAGTCCTTTAATTGTAGTGGAAAAGTGGTATGAAATGAAATATTAAAACAAAAAAAATGAATGAAAAAGGACAATGCCTAGTGGAGCGGCAAAATAAAAACAGTCGTGGAAGAAAAGGAAACAAGAATCGCACTATTACCATGTCTCTGCCATCAGTTTAGACACGATTTCATGAAAATCACATTCATAATAAATGTATGGAGTATGCAGACCAAATATAGAATCTACCGTTATACATTTAGTGGGTTTCACTGTAAAAGGATTAGCAAAATCATTTTACGCACATGCGGGCGTGCCTAAGGCCAGCTACCCGCCTGTCATTCATAGTACGCCTATATATCCAGGGCGATAACAAAAAGTATCTCATCGCTAACTATTGCTAATCAACGTTTTACGTAACTTAGTGAATTCAAACTCCCGCGACGTTAAACTTATTTACGTAAAATTGCCCAATATTGGGGAGTTTAGTAGTAGTTTAAGAAGCGACAACGACTAAAGGGAATGAGCCTGTGCGCCACGTGCACAGTCGGTGCATATTTAAATCTCTATCTGTGAGGAACGTAAAAAAAGTCGGAGCCGAATTAAGTTTTAACGCAGTGATCTCCCTTATATTTACTGTCATCGACAACCATAATCACGTGACTGACATGTGATCAAAACATTATCCCTGATCCAAATCCTGATTAGGTCAAACAGAACCAACGATCAAAAGTACGTAAAAACAGAGTATTTTGTCCCCTTTCATTTATCTGATATTTTATTACAATATTTACTCAAACTTTAATTTGAAAATGCGTTGCATTTCGTTTTATACCAATAGGCCAACGCAATGAAAGAGCATCGTTTCTAGAATATCATTAGTTTTCGTGACCCCTTGTTCCTACTCGGGACCCTTCCAACTCAAGTCTTGTGTTATCAATCGTTTTCATCCTCAATTATGATTCAAAACATGTCAGTGTTATACACTGAATGTTAGTTTTATTTGGCATATTTAAAGCGAATACAGTTATTATCAAGGTAGTCAAAATAAGTTGATGTGAAGATTGTTTTCTCTTTTCTGATGGGGCAATCTTATGCACGTGCGTATCGTTGATATTGATAATTGAAAAATTAAAAACGCTTAAAACACAATTAAAATCGTTGCATCAGAAATAAATTATTTCACATTGTGAGACATATTGTCTGTCATTAATTTTAGAGGTATTTTGGTCCCAAGTACCATCTGAACCGCATCTGCGGTGTCTAAGTTAGAATAAAAATCCAAACCCCCTAGATGTGGTGCGTATCCTCAAATAGGGCAAGGCACGCCCCTGACAATGGCCATTCAAAGTCAATTGATATGATAAGAGATGTTAAAGGCACACCAAAGGAGAGGAGTAAAAATAAATTACTGAAAAATATATGGAGTTCTTTTATTATTGTTCATAAAAGTCATGAGAATTAGTTTAGAAATGCATTGAGTCCCTATTAAAAAGACTCGTTTGAAATGATTTATTTTGTGCTTGAAATATCTATAGTTGTCTCCAATTCAATCATGTCTATCAACAACCTGTTTGTTTACATATCCAAAATAACGAATTCTGATTGGTCAGTTAGAAAATGTGTGTATCAACTGTCAAGGTCAGAGGTGAAGAACCAGGAAAACTGAAACATTAAACTTGCTTATCTGGGGTTTTTCTGGTTTACTTTCACATTTAAGTTGTGGTGATGGTGTTTTCTGGTGATACCTATTTGAATCTGTCCAAAAGTTTACCAAATAATATAGTTTGGTATAGCATTAATCTCCTTTTATGGGCCTTTAAATAAACTTATATACCACCAAACAATGGCATCAACTGCCGTGAAACAATTGATAAAATGCTTATTAGGTTTCCCCATTCCAGTGCACATGTGCAGAAAAAATTATTGGGAGCAAAAAAAATCGTCAAGTTACGTAAATTAAACCGTTTTTTCAAAGTTAATATGCGGAGTACAGACATGTGAATTGCACGGATTGATTAAAAAAGGATTAATTCATGACTGTGAGTAAAATAATTTGATAATTTCCAATAACAATGGAAATATGGGTCTTCAAACGATGCAACAAAATTTGTGTCGCATTTAATTGTCCTCTATTGAATGAATTTTTCGAAAGTTTGAAGTGATGGGGGATATTGCCTGATACAAAAATTTCTCAATATTTTCCAATCGCGTCAAATAAGTTTGTTTAGTTTAGTTATAACATTTACAAACGTACAAATTCCTTTTGATCATCAAGAGTTGATATAGCAATGAAATATCAGATTATATATCAGTTGTGTATTTATGTAAGATATGCAATTAATTCTAATTAATTAACATCTACAAAGACATTATCTTGCATTGCATCATACTAGTGAAGAATTGTATTTGAATTCAAGGAAATGACAGTTTACTACTATAGGAATTAATTTTTAAACATTTAATTTTGTAAGTTAAGAATCTATAAGTATTTCCTACAAGACAGAACCATATGAATATTTATTGAAAAACTGTACTAAAAAGAATTACTTCTAATCTCCACTAGGGACCCAACACATTTTAGGAAATATTGAAATGATTCTATAAGGTATTCACAAAATAGTTCTTAACCAAAGAATTTTGAACACGAGGCCTATAATGGGAACTCATCACATTTTAGAAAATATTGAAATGATTCTATTTGGGATCCACAAAATGGATCTTAAACCAAAGATCTTTGAACATGAGGCCTATAATGGGAACTCATCACATTTTAGGAAATATTAAAATGATTATGATGTATATTAAGTAACCACAAAACAGTATTATGCCAAGAATCTTATAATATATTACTTAACAAAAACTGATATATTCTTTTATCTGAATATCTGCTTAACCTGTCTTTGTAGATGGCATCCAGAACCATATGTCGCAGACTTTTACAGGCTTCCAGAAGACTAAATATCAATAAATATGCCCCACTTTCAAGAGGTTTGGTAGGTCTACCTTCACAAAGGTTGACTACAGATCTGATGAAATTCCCTCAGAGTTACAGCCAAATTCGTACATTGTGTAGCAAGACTGGCGAAGGAGTTATCATCAACATTCAGAATGAAGATGACTTTGAAAAGAGGGTCATGGACAGTTCTGTCCCTGTGGTGGTGGACTTCCATGCAAGGTTTACATTATTATTATCAATGGTCCAAATAGCTCTTATATCATATCACAGTCTTAAATGATCACCATATAAAAAAATATCGAATAAACACAATTTATGTGAAATTCATTAGAGTTTTCTTGACAAGATGATTCCAATTAATTCCCACAATATATGTTTCAGAGAAGAAGTAAGTGCAAGAGCTTTAGATACTTTCAAAAACAGGGTCAAAAGGGTCCCATATGGTGCAAAAAGTGGTAGGTCATCTGCAGAAATAGTGCGCTAAAATCTATACTGTATGGGATAGTCTGTAACAAAATGACCCCTCCGCCTGCCAAATTCCCAATTCTGTAGTTCTAAAGCAGTACACCATATTTTGAAACTGTGGGTCAATCGTGCAGGGATGTCATAGATCTAAAGCCCTGTAGCATAGGAAAAACATCTCTTATATAGGGCTTTCGTTTTTATCCCCTATTGAACTTAACCCTTTGTGTGTGACTTTAAACTTTAGGGAACAGGGTACCGCTTTACTTAACATTTTATGTGCAAAATTTGCATAAGTTCAAAATGATATTCCTTCTTATTTCAATTTTGGGAAAGGCAATATTGAAAAGTAACACATCATTGGAATCGTCTCTCAGAGATGCCACCAATGACGTGTTACGGGGGTACATTGCAATATTGTACTTCCATTTAGTATACTTTTCATGTATAGTTTTGACTTACGCAATAATTTTTCCATAATTTGTTACATCATCTCTTAGAGATGTTTTCAATGAAATGTTACATTGCAATAGCATACTTCCATTTAGGATACTATTCATGTTAATAAGTTTTTACTTGCGCAATTATTTTCCTAAAGTTATTCAGTAAAACGGTACCCAGGTGTTTTGAATTATAAAAGGAAAAGACTACTTGATTACTGTTATCTTTTCTGCATTGCTTAACCCATTACCAAACAATAACAACATTTGAACATTTTTTTGCAGACTACTCTGGAAAACTAAGTTGGAAAATGAGAAATTACTCATAATGAGCAATTTCTTCTTTTCCCACAATGTTTTCTGCCCTATCAGAAGATTATATATTCAATTTCGTCGCATTTTGAAATGTTGTGTGCAAACTCTTTCAATTTGAGACAGTCGAAAATTTGGCATTTGGGAAAGGGTGAGATAGTTCTGAAGTCCTTGGAGTGTTTATAATATATTATATAAACCTTTATCTTTGAACCTGTATCGCCAACAAATTTTGAATTTCAATACTTCTTTTGTTCTGTAATCTTCAGTTGGTGTGGACCCTGCAAGCTCCTCGGTCCCAGGCTTGAATCTCTGGTGGCTGCAAAGAAAGGCAAGGTGATACTAGCCAAGGTTGATGTGGACGAGGTGTTTGAACTGGCCCAGAAATTTATGGTAATTTATTCCAGGATTCATGACCAATTTAGAGGTTGATTATATAGGAGCATATAAGAATGTTTTCTTTGCTTCATTTCTTTGGTAACTGTTATTTTGTGGGCGGGTACTCATAAGAATTGTTTTGGCGGTGAAATTTTACCCTTACAGTGCTGGAAAGAACTTTATGCTTATGCAAAGAGGTTAGATCCAGGCCAGCTGCCAAGTAAATTGGCAGCTGGCCTGTGATCTAATCTGTTTGCTACTCTGAGTATCTTTTACTCAACAAAAAATAAGCAGATATCAATATACGTTGTTTTTAGCTCACCTGAGCACGTAGTGCTCAAGGTGAGCTTTTGTGATACCGAGTTGTCCGTCGTCCGTGCGTCCGTGCGTGTGTCAACAATTGCTTGTGAACACTCTAGAGGCTACATTTATGATCCAATTTTTATCAAAATTGGTCAGAATGATTGTCTCAATAAAATCTTGGCCAAGTTCGAAACTGGGTCATGTGGGGTCAAAAACTAGGTCACTAGGTCAAATAATTTAAAAAGTTTGTGAACACTCTAGAGGCCACATTTTTGGTCCAATTTTGATGAAAGTTGGTCAGAATGATTGTCTCAATAAAATCTTGGCCAAGTTCGAAACTGGGTCATTTGGGGTCAAAAACTAGGTCACTAGGTCAAATAATTTAAGAAGTTTGTGAACACTCTAGAGGCCACATTTATGGTCCAATTTTGATGAAAGTTGATCAGAATGATTGTCTCAATAAAATCTTGGCCAAGTTCGAAACTGGGTCATGTGGGGTCAATAACTAGGTCACTAGGTCAAATAATTTAAAAAGCTTGTGAACACTCTAGAGACCACAATTATGGTCCAATTTTTATCAAAATTGGTCAGAATGATTGTCTCAATAAAATCTTGGCCAAGTTCGAAACTGGGTCATGTAGGGTCAAAAACTAGGTCACTAGGTCAAATAATTTAAAAAGTTTGTGAACACTCTAGAGGCCACATTTATGTTCCAATTTTGATGAAAGTTCATCAGAATGATGGTCTTAATGAAATCTTGGCCAAGTTTGAAACTGGTTCACATGGGGTCAAAAACTAGGTCACTAGGTCAAATAATTTAAAAAGCTTGTGAACACTCTAGAGGCCACATTTATGGTCCAATTTTGATGAAAGTTGGTCAGAATGATTGTCTCAATAAAAATGTTGGCCAAGTTTGAAACTGGGTCATGTGGGGTCAATAACTAGGTCACTAGGTCATATAATTTAAAAAGCTTGTGAACACTCTAGAGACCACAATTATGGTCCAATTTTTATCAAAGTTGGTCAGAATGATTGTCTCAATGAAATCTTGGCCAAGTTCAAGACTCGGTCATGTGGGGTAAAAAACTAGGTCACTAGGTCAAATAAATTAAAAAGCTTGTGAACACTCTAGAGGCCACATTTATGGTCTGCAGGTGGTAAGAAGTTAAGCATTTTCATAATAGACTTTCTCTCAGTCCCATCTTTCTTTCATAATGTATCTAGTTTTAATTAATCTAAATTTGATTTATTATCAATGTGCCCTCTAGTCTAAAACTGTGCATTTACACCATATTAACATATGTGCCAATACAAATGATAGTACCTTTTCATTTATGAACAATGATAAGACCATTTCATTCATAAGGTCAAATAAAGCAAGCACTTCAAGCCAAAAAATTCAGATTCAATTTGTTAAGTGTAATAGATACCTATTATGGATTATTTACCATAAGCTTGACTGTCTTAAAATTTTCCAAATTTATTTACTGTTGAAAAACAATAAACGACTTTGAGATACATTTTCCAATTGTTATTATTTTAATTTGCCCAACCAATTGTTACTGTCCCTGCTTTCACAAACCTAAATTTCCTTCATCTGAATTCTCTTTGTCTTGGTGAACATTAACTCAAGAAGACAAATACAATACACATAAAAAAATGTTAACAAGCAAGAGCATTGGCTTAGAGTATTCAATGCAATTAGCACTTAGAAGAGTTTGAAACATACCAACCACTCTGTCTTAAATATACCTCTTTTTCAAACAGAACTCAGGTGAGCGATAAAGGGCCATTATGGCCCTCTTGTTTTTAGAAAATTACCCACCATTCTAAGGCTTAAATTGGCAATTAAGGCTATTGGATTTGGGTAACAAATGCATATTAGGTAACAGAAATTACTTCTTTTATCTTTAAGAAGAAAACGCCTTCTCGTTGACCTTTACAAATTACCGTTACTAGGTATTATGACTATTTTTTATATAACAATGAAAATCTTAACTGTTTAACAGTTTATGTGTCATCTGAAATCGGAAGGATTGCAGACAAAAATTGAAATAAGATTTGAATGGGAAGATATCCATCCATCTGCTTTAAGGAAGGCTGTATTATAAAATCAGCCATTGTTCAAAATAGTTAATACATGTAGTAAGTATAAGCAGAGACTTGAAATCCGTATATGTTCAAATCCTGGTGATGGCGTTTTGATTTTCATGAGAGGTAGTCTGCCTTTCTGAATGCTGATGGTTCTACCTAGCTTGATCAGCCCTAATGGTTGAGTGTGGGGTCTTCCTTCATCCTAAAGAGTCGGGCATGGCTACATATCTGAAATAATGTTGATGCAATGTAAAATCTGTATAAACAAATGAACTGGAATTGACTTTTAGAGCCATAATGCTATAACATTTAGCTGGAGTTTTATGAATTAAAGTCTGACTACCATTGTATATTGTATTGTGAATCACCATGGCCATGTATCAAACTCACAACTTGTCAATTACTTGTCAGGCCCTCTTCTTCTGTCTCATAAAGGTGATACAGTAACTATTGAAGTATCTCAGGGGCCTCCGTGGCCTAGTGGTTAGAGTACAGAACTTGAAATCACATGGCCCCTCTCCGCGTGGGTTCAAATCCTGAGAGGGAGATGGATTTTCATGAGAGGCAGTCTCCCGACTGACTTACGGAATGCCGATGGCTCTACCCTCCTTGACCAGCCCTTATGGGCAGTTGAGTACGGGGTCTTCCTCCATCATTAATAGTCGGGCATCGCTACATAACTGAAATAATGTTGATCTGATGTAAAACCCATATATAAAAAATTGAAGTATCTCACAACACATGTATCCATTTCAATTTCAGGTTCAATCTGTGCCAATGGTTATTGCTGTCCGAAATAAAGAAGTCACAGATAAATTCATTGGTCTACAAGATGACGATATTATAGAGACTTTCATTGAGAAATTGATTGGTTGATTCATTCTGAATACTTCTTTTGTATCTTTTCATGTATTTGAATCAATTGGATTGGCATAAGATTAGTAAATCTAAATACTATTGCTCTTGTTTTGATTTGTTAATGTATGATTATCCAATGTTATGAAGATAAGAAAAAAATAGTGTACAACCACTTGATATTTGTAGCCTACCATATTGTTACCTATTATGCTATAATGTATCTCAACCATTTTGATAAAGGTTAAAACAGAGACACCATTGCTTTATTTTTTATAACATGGATAATGGCGGTATTTCAGGTATGGTAACAGGTTGAAACCATTGTGACAATAGGGATACATTGTTCATTGCTGTAGAATATGCAACAGTGATGAACACAAAATGGAAATTAATCTGTGATGAAGGTAATCTGAATTTCCATACTCTTTTAACATTACCATATTGCTTTTACTGGAACAAATTGAGCACTTTTTATGTTGATTATTACAACATAAGATCTTATTGGACTGTGGCAGGGAACTTTTGGAATTGTTGAGAATATGGGAGGAAATTTGGCACAAGCACAATATTTCTTTTCAACAACTGTTTTCTTCAATAGAATGTTGGTATGATTCTATTTCAATATCACATGCATTCTTTATAACTTTTATGTATAGATTGTAAACTAATAACACTTATAGGGGTGGTTTTTGTTTTGAAATAAAAATCAATACAATGTTATGTGTTAATAATTTTTTTCATGCAGCTGGAAAAAATAAGACAAAAGTAGAGATTACTCTTAATGGGGTATTACTGCTCACTCTTTATGAAAGGGCATGAAAAAAGACAAGCCATATAGTCAGTCATGGACTTCTACTTAACACCTAGACAAGTAAGATAGTCAGTCAGACTCCTTCTTAGAGAGTCTTAATCCAGACAAGCATGAGTTGAAGGTCTCCTGCTTAAAATGTTTGAACCCAGGCAAGCAAGTCATTCAAAGACTTGCTTTTAACATCCTAACCATGACATGCTATAAAGTCAGTCAAGGACCTGTGCTTAAAAAAGTATGATTCATCTTATTATTTATAGGTTTTACATCCTATCAACAGTATTTCAGATAAATTGTGATTCTTGGCTCATATTGATGGAGGGAAAGTTAAAACCTGACCACCAACAAGAGCTGATCATGCTGGCAAGAACCTTCGGCAATAAATCAACCTCTCATGGAAATTGGAAAGATTATTGGATTTGAACTAACACGGGAGGGGCCATGGATTTTAGGTTCTGTACTCTTAACAACTGGGTCACAGAGGCAAAAAGGCATTGATGGACTTCTACTTAGAAAATTTGAACACATATAAGCCACATGGTCAGTTAAGCCTTTACCAAACGCCAAATTTTTTACTCCCAAATGGAGAGTTTGTAGACATAACAAAATGTGATGAAATTGAAAAATTATCGTCTGATAGGGGAAAAAAACATTGTGGGAAAAGGAGAAATTGCTCGTTAAGAGCAATTTCTCCTTTTTCCACAATGTTTTTCAGAGCTGTCTGCAACAAACTGGTCAAATGTGATTATTGTTTGGTAATGGGTTATGAACTTCTGCTTGGAATTTTTTTACACAGACAAGTCATGAAGTAGGTCAAAAAGTTCTGCTTCGAATATCTTAAATCAAACAAGTCATAAAATCAGATAAGGATTTTTGCTTGAATAGCCTGAACCCAGACAAGCAAGAAAAGCAATCAAGTACATGTATTTCTCTTTAGAAAACTAAGACATGCCATAAAGTCAGTTACAGACTTCTGCATATATGAAATTTAGAACCTAGACAATTTATAGAGTCAGTAAATTAACTCTACTTATGAAAGACTAAACCTAAATAAACCAAAAAATCAGTCACAGACTTTCCTTTGATTATAAAATTATAAAAATCATAAAATATTTAAGGGCTCCAGAGAATATCTTTTCAACAAGAACTTTTACTACATGTATAGTGATATAGCTGGAAAAAAGTTGAAAATGATGTGTTGGCTAAACCACTATCATGGTGATGAAGATGCCTGTACTATTCCTGGGCAATGAAGGTTATAGAAAGACTAGTAAGTCTGTCTCAATGTTGAGGATGATTTGTTACAGTTAGCACAAAAATCTCTGGGGTTTTGGTTCAAAAACTTGTGGTTATTTGGTTCAAAATCCTCAGCATTTTTGGTTCAAAAGCCTCTGCGTTAATGGTTCATAATCCTCTGCATTTTTGGGTCAAAAGCCACTGCGTTTTTGGTTCAAAACAAAGTAGCATGTATGCCAGAGATTTATCAGGGTCATAAATTAGAACAAGACATTTGAGTACAAAACATGTATTTCTGTCAAATGAACATGCAATTCTAGTAAAAAGAACAAAACAATCTCATTGACTTTGAATTTGCATAACAGTGTAGTTTGATTTGTGTCAAGAACCTCAAATATATTAAAGAACAAAATTACATAAGGAAATTAAATAAAGAAAACATCATTCTGACCCATTCATTTTCTTTTTTCAATTAAGTTAATTGTCTAAATTTAAAAGAAAAGTTGATGTCATACATAAAGAGTGGTGAATAACATTTTCTTTGTAATAACTAATATTGAAATGAAACAAATGTAACACAGGGAGAAATGTTAGTGTCAATAACTTCTTTCTTTGGTCACAAAAGTTTTTGAGTTATATATATGGATTAAAAGGTTAAACGCATATATATATATATAACATACAATATAGAACATTTTCATCTCTATAATAAAGTCATAAACAACCCTTGAGTTTACTAGCATGATGTGACCTCTTTTGTAAAAGTTTTTTCAATAAAAACTTTTTCTAAACTTTCAAAGGAATATCTGCAAATTACATTTCAAATATCTTTTGCTAACCCTTTTAACAGCGGATTTGCTTAAACATGCAAATAAACACAACTAATTCTATAATCCATTACCAAACAAAAACAATATTTGACCAGTTTGTTGCAGACATATTTTTCTCTTCCCACAATGTTTTCTCCCCTTTACAGAAGATTATTTTTCAATTTAATCACAATTTAATGTTGTCTGCAAAATCTTTCAAAATGAGACAGTCAAAAATTTGGTGTTTGGTAAAGGGTAAATAACAACAAATGAAATTTGACTCCTTGAAACAAAGCATTTGCGCAAAAGAGGTTTCTCATAACAAGGCCTTTTTAAAAAAACAAATCTTATTCAATTCAATGGTCCAAATTAAAAAAAAATATAACAAAAAATGTGTAAAGTATTAAAAACAAATTTACAATTATGTATTAAGAAAAATTATGTTTTATTCAATTTCTCCTTTTGAAAGTTGTATTAAAGCAATAAAAAGGCAACAATTTTTAGCCTTTATTTGCTATCAACTCTAAAAGTGCTAGAACCGCGTTCATGCTTTTGCAAACAGGTTTGATCCGGGCCTTTGATCTAAACTGTTGGCTACTCTGAGTATCTTTTGTCATCAATATCAAGCAGATACATAAGGTTTTGGAAAGAATTTTTTACCAAGCATTCTAAGGGTTAAAAACAATGCCTTACATTGTTGGGAAAAAAAACCTCTTTGCTTCGCTATCTTAAGAAGAAGTTGCAAAATATTGCGATGGTTGTGAGCCTTTTTGTGCTTTCTCCTCCCGACACAATTAACTGAAAAGCTCTCAATAGTTATATAAATGATGTACTTAAGTATGTTTTGTTCAAATAGTATTTAGTTGCTCATAAGTTTTAAGTGAATACTAAATACTTGATGTTTGGTACATTCAAAAGAAAATAATAGGTTTAAAGGATAAAATAAATTGCAAATAGGAGAACACAAATAAAAACACTTAGTGGAAAAACAAACTGAAATAGTACATAAACAGGAATGTATAACTGGTAAGGAGTGTATAAACAAAAAAGAGATAGATGGCACACATAAAAAAATGAAATCCTTAAAAACTATTTCTTCAAAAAAACATTCAACTGGTATCCAATCAGTGAAACTCATTTTGTTTTTTTGAAGGTTTAGGACAGATTTGACAGACTTTTTGTAAATACAATGTTTATGTATGTATGCTTTTTTACAAACAAAATCTTCTATTTGTCATGTTATCATACTCTCATTATTTTTGTCTCAATATTAATAAACCTGGGAAAATGTGTTTGAAATTATGCTATACTTTAAATGACCTGAAAATTATGATAAACTTATATTAAAGGGATGGTTGTTGAATGCAATGGGCAAGACAGAAGAACTAGATCATTAACTCCTTATTAAATACCTGACTAGTTCATAAATGGCAAAAAAATGCATAATTGATTTGACTGTCATGAAACATTTGGTTATGTCTAAATAAAGACGGAAATTCCTTATTTCAAAACAGAATTTATTTTAGATCTTTTATTAAGATGCATATATGAAAACATGTTCAATGTTGTACATCACTTTAACCCTTTACCAAAAGCCAAATCTTCAACTGTCCCAAATTAAAAGGGTTTACAGACGACATTTCAAAATGTGATTAAATTGAAAAATAATCTTCTTATAGGCAAAAACATTGAGGGAAAAGGAAAAATTGCTCATAACATGCAATTTCTCCCTTTCCCACAATGTTTTCTAAAGTCTTCTGCAACAAAATGGTCAAATGTCATTATTAATTGGGGTAGAACAGCTGTCAAGAGAAATGGTTCGCTTTTCATAATTTGAGGAGAAAATGGGATTTCCTAAGTTAATAAAATTGAATTGGTAAAATATGTTCATATTATAACATTTATTTCTTAGAATATTTATTCATATCATTAACATTTATGACTCCCAGAGCATAAATCTTTATGTTAGTTCCTTTCAAAGAGCTGCTCAGACAATTATAACTTAAAATGCAATAAAAAGTATTTTCATTTGTAGTATGAATATACATGTACATGTATAAATAATATAAGAAAGGGGGACAAAACTAGAAAAAATGTAAAAGCAATAAAGAAATGTGCAGAAAAATTAAGATGCATGTATAAAATGGACTTCAGTGATCAAACATCTACAGTGTAAGACTAGAAAGAACACAAATGACCTTAAACCTTTCCCAAACAATAATGACATTTGATGACTTTGTTGCAGATGACTTTAAAAAACATTGTGGGAGAAGGAGAAATTGCTCGTAACAAGCAATTTTTCCTTTTCCCACAAGGGTTTCTGATTTCTGAAGAATATTGTTCAGTTTCATCACATTTTGAAATGTCGTCTGCAAACTCTTTCAAATTGGGTCAGTAAAAAATGTATTGTTTGGGAAAGGGTTAAAACACTGTTCCTAATACTGGGACTTTTAATTCTTTACATGAGAGAATATTTGAAATCATTGAGAAAATATGAGAACTGAATAACCACACACAAGCAAGTTCGAACTTTGTCGCAATAATTTGAATTCATATCAGTCATTCCTGCCATTTAACCATGACTATTTTTCACTTTTAAGCTCATGTAGTAACTTTGTTATAAACACACAGTTTGTCAATAGGAGATAACTTTGTTATAAACACACAGTTTGTCAATAGGAGAAGGATTAATCTACTAAGTAATCTAAGTAAGGTTATCCTAGCCTTATAGTGCTGGGGCCCGTTTTACTAAACAACTTACGGAAAATGTTTGCTTAAGTCATAATTGATAAACATGGATAGTATCTTCAATGAAAGTACAATGTTGCAATGTGACACTTCATTGGAAGCGTCTCGGAGAGACGATTCCAATGATGTGTCACTTTGCAATATTGCTTCGTCCAATATTGAAATAAGAGGAATTGTTGTTTTAGACTTACGCAAATCTTAAGCGTAAACTGTTTAGTAAAACGGTACCCTGGCCCGTTCGTATACCGCGAACTAGTGTGGGTTAGCATGGGCCAGGACCCCAGGCTAAGGTTATCCAAACTCTTAACATTGATAAGGCATCATGAAAGTAACCACAGTGTTTCCTTTGATCAACTCGCTCATTGCTTTCAGATACTCTTAAACCCACTCCCTCAGTAGGATTTTTGTGACTAATCCAAAATGACACTAAGAGCAGATGAAAATGGTCTGAAAAATAACATTCCTTTTTCAAGATTTGGTTAAAAAAACATTGTAACAAAAGGGGAAATATCTCTTTTTGAGAAATTTCTAATGTTATCACAATGTTTCCAAAAGCATTTGCTGAAAGTGTTTTAAAATATGTAAAAGATTTATAGTGAGGGCTTATTGAGCAAAGTATTGCATCTATAAGAAGAAAACATGGTGACTAACTAACCCATTACTAAAGACGGTCAAATATATGGTACAAGCAAACACATGGACTACTCATGCTTCAGAATATCAAGGTTTTTGACATGTTTCCAAAGTTGAGTTTGAGATGCCTCCTATGTTACATGTACCAATAATTCATGAAAGTTGTTTATTGTTTTTTCAATGCATTGGTCATCCCCCCCCACCCCATATTGGAAGGATTTCATGATATAATAGTAAACATTTGACCCATCTGCAGCCAGTAAAAAAGAGTATCCCCAGTCATACCTAGGTATCAACAAAAAAGGCACATAACTCTTATAATGACTATCTCAGAGATTGGGATTTTAACTTTTTAAAATAAATTGTTTTCTTCAGATAGAATGACACCATAGATGTCTTAATTAATATTAGACGAGGTTATTGACAAATTTCCAATTCTGTTCATAACAGTACAGTAAAGATATGGAACATTTATATTGCAAACTGTTTAAAAAGTTTTATTTCATAAACAACGATCCAAACAACGTACACGAGAGAGAATTCTCGCATCTTTTAATAAACACGCTTTCCCAAAGATGTGCTGTCAGGCGTGAAGGTTCAATTCTCATTATTCAATAAACACCTGATTTCAGCAACTTTGAGGTAAAGAAACTAGAATGGTTTTTGGTTTAGTGAAAATAATTGTACATATCAAGATTTCAACGTTTATTACTCCAAGACCGCAATTCTCTGAGTAAGTCCTTTTAAAGGAGTCATGAAAAACCATTAAGTTCATGGTAGTCACAAAATAAAAGGAAAAATTGTGTTAAACCTTAGACAAATAATCATATGATCAATATGTTAGCTACAGACTTCAATGAGTAGTCTCTCCTTTTTGAACAACAAAATCTGTTCAAACAGGGGAATATCTTTCAAAACAGGGGGATATCTTTCATTGACATCATAGTTAATGATTATACATGTACCAAGGATGCCTGCTGGAATACAGAATTAGTCATTAGGATGAAAAAATGTGTCAGGTGGTAAAATGTTTATATATATGTTACATAATTCGTGTATAATACATTTACATGGTTTTCATTCAGAACAACATCTATTTTAAAAATATACTTTTTTTCGTTTTGTCACAACACTTAAAACTTATCAATTACTAAAACACACAATACTTTATTCACTTTGAATCTGCTTTTGAGATGACCAAATTACCAGTCACATAAATAATGTGTACCAAACAACTTAACCCTCTACCTCTATAGTGTAATTCGCAGCAAACAAAATTAGAGGTGCTTTTTCACAGAAGAAAAGATTTGAAAGTCAAAATAATGTGTTGTTGAAACAATAAAGCTTTTGTATTGTTGTTTGATTAACGATGAAAAACAGCTATTGAAATAAAAAAACCTCTGTGTACACACAAATACTAATTAAGAATTAAAGCTTACAGCAATTTAAGACATATGATCATTGTATTTAAAAGCATGGGCTTTTTATCGGGCCTCTATTGACCAATTACTATGTGTCTTTGATGAAAATATTTTTAAAAAAGTCCTGCAAACGACTTTCACTTGTTTCCTTAAAGGTGATCCTTATATCTATAAACAAATAAAAGCAGCTGAAGACAGAAGAAACCTTTGTGAGAAATGATAAAACACTATGAGTAATTTCTAATTTGGTGTAATTGTTTCTTACAAATATCTAAAAGTAACTATAAATGACTTTTTTGTTGAAAATCATTCTGCCCTTAATCAAGCAATACAAGGGCATAAAAATCTTACAATAAACAGATCATTAGCAAACTTGTCAGTCAGTTTTCTCAAAACACATCAAACATTAGAAACTCAACAAGTCTTTCTCCTTTGAAGCCATTGTGAAAAAAAACACACACACAAAATCTAAAACATGGGCCTTGTGGAAATCCTTAAGTATCAAGGGCAACTTTTCTTTGTTAGGACAAGCAGGACTCATATTGCATTCACAATGAATTTAAAGCTTTTCCGAGATACTCTTTTCGTCTATGTATTTACATTTACGAGGAAATCTTTCACATTAACCTTTGAGAGAAAGGCCCCTGCGTACTGTTTTACGTTTTACTAAGTATTTTAGGCTAAAAATAGGCTAAAGATCAAAACCACATTCTCTCTTATTTCAATATTGTGCAAAGCAATATTGCAATGTAACACATTAATGATACCATCTCTGGCGCTTCCAATTAAGTGTCACATGCCAATACATGTATTGTGTTTTCATTTAAGATACTATTCATGTTTATCAATTTGGAATTAGGCAAATAATTTCTCTTAGAGGTTTAGTTAAACAGTACTGGTCTTTCAGTACAATAACAAATGCCTACACTACAGGTATTGGGAAAAGATCAAGGGCTTTGTGCAGAAACATAGTAAGTACCTCGCTGTTATGAGGGACCTTCTACATGGTCTTGCACAAAACCTTCAAATTGCAAAGTAAAGGGTATAAGCTGAGATCAAAGTTATAAAAACAATGGTAACTTTATACACAAAACATCCTGTATTGCCCTTAGGAATTCCATTTTGTGCCTTCCTCACTTCATTATGGAATCAGTCATGACTGTAGGATAAGAGGCTTATCTCTTTTGTTAATTTCTTTAACCTTTTACCAAATGCCAAATTTTCTACTGTCCCAAATTGAAAGTTTCCAAACAATTTCAAAATGATGAATTTCAAAGTAATCTTCTGATAGAGCAGAAAACATTGTAAGAAAAGGGGAAATTGCTCCTTTAAAGCACAGAAAACATTGTAAGAAAAGGAGAAATTGCTCCTTTAAAGCAATTTCTCCTTGTCCCACAATGTTTTCAGAGTTGTCTGCAACAAACTGCTCAAATTTCAATTCTTTTAGTAATGGGTTAATCATTGTTTTCACCCCATAGAATTATCATGTTGACTCCTTTCTAATGAGTACCTTCTATTATGTTTCTATTCTAAAAGAAAAGAAACAAAGGCATATCTGATACATTTGAAAATACTGGACGCATAAGACTGTGCCTGTTATCAACCAACAGCCTCTTATCTGCATTGTTGCCAATCCATTGGCAAAGGCAATGCTCACAAGTAAAAATGATCAAAGAACCTAAATAGAGAAGTAAACATGATGTCTATAATACAGGTTCAATACAAGTGTGTTGTAAATCCTTTACATAAGTTTTACATTGAGTCCACTGCACCTTACACTCTTCTTCTTGAACTCTGTGAGATGCATTGTGGAAGCATTCAATACAACAAACAACAAAGTATTCCAGGAATCAATGAACAATCAAATAAGTACATGTGATTTATACAAAATGAAAGCACATGTACCTTTTACGATTGTTAATTGGACAATTCTAACAGCTTTAAAAATCGTAACAACTCCCTTAATGTCAACATTTGTATGTATTGATGTAGACATACTTAAAACTAACAGTTTGTATGGTGACAAAAGCTGCCAAACACTTTTCAAAAAGTAAATACTTAAATAGTAATTTGTATTTCTTCCTGAAACCTGACAGGTCGGTTGCTAATCTAGCAACACTGATTGGTGGGTTGTTAATCTTGCTGAAAGCTGATTGGCTATCTACAAAGCTTGTCCAAATTCCATTGGTTCCTGGCATACTCTGCGCTGTAATTGTCATATCCGCCATTTTGACCTTTGAGCTTGTATATCACCTCGGAGATTATGAGCAAAACATATACCAAGTATCTGAAAAATAAATTGATAAGCTCTTATTATCTAATAACCCATATTTCCTCTTTTGAGGTGATTGGAACAGTCCAAACTAAAATCAACTGCTGACAACAATTATAAAACATAAACAATTTAAAACAGGGTATCTGATTGTATATCTGTAAAGAGATGAGGGTCAATGCACAAATTGGGCTTCTGTTTGAGCACAAGAAATGAGATATTGAAGCAAATGAATTTCTTACATGTAACAGAAGTAAACTCAAGCATTATTATACTATCATCATAAAAAATTCATGGAATGATCTGTTTAACAAAAGCATTTCTTCAATACTTTGTCTAAAATGTTATTTATAAATTTCTTTTTTGCATGATTCTGTAGTATATTTCAATGATACATATGCAATTTATAACAAAGGGTGAGGGTGATTTTTCTTACAATTGTGCGTCATCCACAACTGCTAATTTCAAAACAAAAAATGAGCATGGTTTTTTTTATTGGTCAAAATAGTTTCAAGAGGCATCTACTGCAGGGCCATTTAAATATATTGACACAAATTAAAGGGTAAAGGTTGATAATCTAACCTGTAAAACAGCTATACTGACAGCCACGGATGCAACAGGTATCAAATTTCTCTCCAGCCATCTCTCTCCTGCTGGTATACATCCTTCTTGATATATGTGTGTACCCCGATCAAAATCCTAATAGAAAAAACAAACATTACTGATACAAACATTTTCTTCCATCCAGATTTTTCCATTAATAAGTAAACAATCAGATTCAGTAACCGACCCAAAAGATTTTTCAATAGCATCTTCAATTTTCATTTGTATATAGATGTATCTTCAGAAATCCATCAATACATAGCATACTTTTATGTCTTACTCACATATTTAAACAGAAAAGTCCTGATCACATTAGATTTTGTATGTCAAAGAGAACACATTATGTAGTTCAAAACATTATGACCAAAGGAGAATTTGCATGAAAACAATGTCAGATGACAAGTGCAAATTATGAAAAATAACATTTTCTTTGTGTTTTTAGTAAGAACCGACTTTTACCACAGAAGAACAACAAGCCAATTCTTGATTTAAACATTGCTTTCTTAAGTTGCTTCCTGCATCCACAGGGGTGTATAGTTATTCTCGGATCAGAAGTATATGTAATAATACTATATAATAACTGTGTCTGCATGCCCATCAGAACAGATATGAGTATAATCTTAAACATAAACAATTTGAGACAGACAATTGTACATTAATGTTTCCTAAAGTATTTCATTCATAAATACACCATTTAAACAAACACATTCTAAAGAAAACTGACATTATGAGACACTGCCCATAGGGAGCAATTAGTTTCTTTGACAAAGTGTTTTCAGCTTTCAGCTTAATGAAAATATCCTTCATTTAAGTATATGGGAAGAAATGAGTTAGGCCACT
Source organism: Cerastoderma edule (assembly GCA_947846245.1). Taxonomy (NCBI): domain Eukaryota; kingdom Metazoa; phylum Mollusca; class Bivalvia; order Cardiida; family Cardiidae; genus Cerastoderma; species Cerastoderma edule. The sequence continues at coordinate 22,913,954 of OX401406.1, forward strand.
GGCGCAAAGTATCTAGTGATTCACACAGCAACGAGAAAGTATGAATCCAGTATGAGATGGATTTTTTTTTGACATTAGATTGTGTCACATAAATCTATAAACAGATGGACAGACAGCCAGGCTGGCAGGCAAACAGATAGACGGACACTCCTACAAGCTGACAGAAAATGATATGAGAGGGCTCTTACATTTTTTGACAAGTAATATGTTCGAGAAACTTACATGAGCTGGTTTCATCATATCAAACCCACAATGTCTGTTTTCAATTACCTCCTAAAATAGAAAGAAAGATATCAATCAGGCCCCGTTTAAAATCTTTGACAGCATAAAAGATCCCTGCAAGACACAGTTTAAGTCCAATCTGGAGGTTGACATCTAGGCTATATGCTACATTAATGCCATATTATCTTTTCTTTCATATGTGATAGTGTAATTGGTTGAAAATGTAAAGCATTAGCAAAACAAGGCGACATTGATTAAAGTACAACACATTTTGTTTCTGAAATTGGTCATGTTAAATTGTTAAAATGAAGTAAAGGATTGAAGTCCTAGTTATTCATTAAATACTTCATTAGGTTCCTGCATATTTAACTATGTCATAATTTCATGGCAACCTAACTCCATTTTCCTCTATCCTAATCTCAATCTTCTGACAAAAAAAAATATCAGAAGGCATCCTTGGTATATCCAATTAATTTACATCTTCACTTTAAGGCGGTTCTTAAGCATTGTAAAAATGGCTAATTTTCTCCTCCTTCGACACGATAGCGTCATATAGGTTTTTTTTCTGGAAATATCATTTAATTGAGTATCATTCCCTCATAGACTACTGTATTGGCAGACTTAAATTGGAAGCACTAGGAAAAACAATAACACATAATGAAAAATTTGATTTATGTACTTACATCTGTGGGTTTACAGCATGAGAAAGGCACACCGCATGCTTCTCCGCCTGGTGAACTACAGTTGAAGTAAATGTTCCTTTCCCAGTTCTTGTATTCACTTACTCCACAGCATTTTAGCTGAAATACATTTCATAAAATATGAACATTATCATAGCTGTTTGTAGTTGAATGAACCACTCATATAGCTGTTTGTAATTGTTTGAACACTTTATCTAGCTGTTTGTAGATGTATGAACAGTTTATATAGCTGTTTGTAGTTGTATGAACAGTTTATATAGCTGTTTGTAGTTGTATGAACAGTTTATATAGCTATTTATAGTTGTATGAACACTTTATCTAGCTGTTTGTAGATGTATGAACAGTTTATATAGCTGTTTGTAGTCTTATGAACATTTTATAAGGCTGTTTGTAGTTGTATGAACAGTTTATATAGCTGTTTATAATTGTATAAACGGTTTTATAGCTGTTTGTAGTTGTATGAACAGTTTATATAGCTGTTTGTAGTCGTATGAACAGTTTATATAGCTGTTTAAAGTATTATGAACACTTTATCTAGCTGTTTGTAGATGTATGAACAGTTTATATAGCTGTTTGTAGTCGTATGAACAGTTTATATAGCTGTTTGTAGTTGTATGAACAGTTTATATAGCTGTTTATAATTGTATAAACGGTTTTATAGCTGTTTGTAGTTGTATGAACAGTTTATATAGCTGTTTGTAGTCGTATGAACAGTTTATATAGCTGTTTAAAGTATTATGAACACTTTATCTAGCTGTTTGTAGATGTATGAACAGTTTATATAGCTGTTTGTAGTCGTATGAACAGTTTATATAGCTGTTTGTAGTTGTATGAACAGTTTATATAGCTGTTTATAATTGTATAAACGGTTTTATAGCTGTTTGTAATCATATGAAAGTTTATACAGCTGTTTGTAGGTGTATGAACACTTTATCTAGCTGTTTGTGGTCGTATGAACAATTTATATAGCTGTTTGTAGTTGTATGAACCACTGATATAGCTGTTTGTAGTTGTATGAACCATTTTTATAGCTGTTTGTAGTCGTATGAACAGTTTATATAGCTGTTTGTAGATGTATGAACACTTTTTCTAGCTGTTTGAAGTCGTATAAACAGTTTATATAGCTGTTTGTAGATGTATAAACAGTTTATATAGCTGTTTGTAGATGTATGAACACTTTATCTAGCTGTTTGAAGTTGTATTAACCGTTTATATAGCTGTTTGTAGTTGTATGAACAGTTTATATAGCTGTTTGTAGTCGTATGAACAGTTTATATAGCTGCTTGTAAATGTATGAACTGTTTATATAGCGGTTTGTAGCAGTATGAACAGTTTCTATTTTTGTTCTAAGTTGTATGAACCATTTATTAAGTCATTATAGGAGAAAACTATGATAATATAGAGTTTGAAGATAAAGATCTACATACACTCTTGTGTGATAAAAAGTAATTCATACTTTGTACAATGTTCAAATGAAATTCTATGAAATTCATACAGGAAAAAAAAACAATCTCATATAGGATTAAAGGTTACATATTTATAAGAATATAAGACATTTTGAGGTATAGATTACCCAGTCTTTCTGTACCCAGTCAACAAGATTTTGTAAATCTGGATCATCCCTATAGTTGATAATCATGTTGTTGATCTGTGATTCAATCTGCCCTTTAACCTGAAATAAAAAAAAAAAATCATTCAATATCAAACCTTTTGCTTCCTATTGATTCACTTTGGTGTGCCTTGAAACTGATGAAACCACTTTGACAAAAGAAGGAATTGCTCACAATGATCAATTTCTCCTTTACCATCAATAGTTTGAAATACTTTCTACCCAAACCATAAAGAAAATGTGATTCTCTAAAATTCTTAAATTCTCATCTAAAATTACTTTCAATTTCATCACTGAGAAACTCCATTAACCCTTTACCAAACGCCAAATGTTGGACTGACCCAAACTGAAAGAGTTTGCAGACGACATTCCAAAATGGGATGAAATTGAAAAATAATCCTCCAATAGGGTAGAGAACATTGTGGGAAAAGGAAAAATTGCTTGTCACAAGCAATTTCTCCTTTTCCCTCAATGTTTTCTTAAGTGATCTGCAACAAAGTGGTCAAATGTCGTTATTGTTTGGGAAAGGGTTAAAGGAATAAGCCATTCTGATAAGCCCCCTATATTGGATTGTGTGCACAAGTCAAATTCAAAGCAACTACAGGTGACTAAAAAGGCAAAAATCATAACATTTTCATCATTTGTGGCAGATACCAATGATTGACAAAAAAATAAATTGCCCCTTAACACATTGCCAAAAAATAACTACATTTGACCAGTTTGTAGCAGACAATTCTGGAAAACCTTGTGGGAAAAGGAGAAATTGCTCTTAAAGAGCAATTTCTCCTTTTGCCACAATGTTTTCTGCCCTTTCAGAAGATTATTTTCAATTTCATCACAATTTGAAAGTCGTCTGCAAACTCTGTCAATTTGGGACAGTCGAAAATTTGGTGTCTGGTAAAGGGTTAAGAGCAATTACTCATCAACAGCAGTTTCTTTCACAGATGTCTGTCTGTAGTTGTCCATTTAGCGTTCAGATAAAGTGTCCTGACAAGCATGTAACGAAAGCTAAGTGTGAGACAAGTAAGACTCATGGTATTCATTCAAAATAGCAAAGGACTTGTCAAAGTCATAAACTTAGCACCAGATAATAAAGTAATGGAAACATCTTCTTCAATCTCAGGAGACCATTGGATAGATTATGTTGTTGACATTTGAAAGGAGAGTAAATTCGAAGCATAGTCTGTCTTGCCCATGTTGTTAGATAACCTGAGCGAAACAAGACTAAAAGATTAATCCCAAACCCTCTTTCCTTTATCTACTGTTACAACATATTAACAAACATGAAGCAAACAGCTTCAAAGCCTATTGTAGAGAATAATTTCTCTCTTTAATATAAAAATGGTATAATATGCCTATCCCATACCATAAAGAAACGGATAATTTTAACCATGTCCTTATTGTTGTCTGATGTTGTCTTTGTTTCCAACCAACCATAAAATGCCAAAGGAGGAAGTGGAATAAAAAGCAGGAAGTTTTCTCATACAGATGTTTTATTGTTTGAGATTGCTTATACTTTTCTCCTGGCACAGATGTTTGTGCTTTAACTTGTCTATGCAAGAGAAGATTATAAAACTTCGTCTTTTGTCATGATACCTCAAGAGTTTATTAATAAAGTATTAATTCCTTCATGATTATAAGTGTACACATACATTTCTAAATTGGTTTAGTGACATCTGCTGCATGCAACTCGGACCAAGATAAGGGTAAAAGGTCAGATAAGAGCTGTCATTTCGTTATTACAGTTACTTTATCAATATTTGGAGAGGTCTCCTGGGTTTTTTAATAAACCAGAACAACACCTAAAGGACTTTAGTCCATATGAGATATAATTTACTTAAACACATTGTCGCCCTTTATCTTTTTTATGTGGTTTTCAGCAGATAATATCAAATCCCTTTATCAGAGTAAGGAAAACTTGAAGTATCAATTGAAATTATCTATACTATTATATCTATAGGTTTTCCATGCATCAACATTATTTCAATTTAATTACGATGCCTGACTTTAAATAATACAGAAAGACCCTATACTCAACTGCCCATAAGGGCTTTCCAAGCCAGGAAGAACCATCGGCATTCCATGAGACAGACGGGAGACTGCCTCTCATGAAAATCCATATCCCTCAACAAGATTTGAACCCATACTGTGAAGGGCCATGTGATTTCAAGTTCTATACTCTAACCACTAGGCCTATGAGGAAATCATTTACATGTGTATACAAGAAGAGAATTTGTGCAATGTTTTTTCTTTATCTGCTTCATGTACATGTCTTTGTATGCCTACCTAAGTAAATAAAGAGGAAACATTTTTTTGAAATAGACAAGTGAGTGCTTACCCAATCTTTGTAGACAAATGCCAATATACCAGCAATCAACTCCATGAAGAAAATCAACCCAACACAGATGCAAAACTGAAAAAAAAAAAGATCATAAGCTTAGTCAGTAACATAAACATTTAATAAAAAAAAGGAGTTGGGTGTTCGAGGTTAAACTTGGTCAACAATCTTTCAGAAGTAAAATGCAATTAATGTGACACAACAGTATCATATCACACTGACCAAGTATGTTCCTTTGGGAAAGCAGACATTGGCCAAGCAGAAATATTGTGCAGTAGTTGTGAGGAAAAACCAGGAATATATATAGGTTAGCTGACCGTTGCGATATAACTAGAAGACTGTTGAATCCAGCATAGAGACAAAGACATCACTGACTCCAATTGAACATCACCCTATGATTAAAGCCAATTCTATTTGTTAACTCTTTACCAAACGCAAAATTTTCGAGTGTCCCAAATTGAAAGAGCTTGTAGACGACATTTAAAATGTGATGAAATTGAAAAATAAACATCTGATAGGGCAGAAAACATTGGGCGAAAAGGAGAAATGCTTGTTAAGAGCAATAATTTCTCCTCTTTCCACAATGTTTTCCAGAGTCGTATACATCAAACTGGTCAACTGTCATTATTGTTTGGAAATGGGTTAAGGAACTACCTTGCAGAAAGTGTTGTATGAGAAACAAAGGTCAAAACGATGAATATATTATAAGTATCCCTATCACCAAAATGATGTCCATTTTCAATATCAATTTAAGGAAGCTGAAAAATCTGTGTTTTCATTGATTTATTATGATCAATAATCTTATTTAATCTGTGATGTCTTATCAGATACTCACAAACAATAGAAGTTTTGTATTTTCTCTCAGAGCACCGACACAGCCGGCAAAGCCAATGACAAACATCAAGCCCCCAGTGACTATGAATATCATCGCCGGGTCCAGGGCAACATTGGTCAGACGTCCGATGTTGTCAAATGTGTCCTTCTCTGTCCATGCCCATAGACCAACTGCACAGATCCCAGTACCAACCAACTGAAAAATAGCCATGGGGTAGGGAGGAAACAGATTCCAGGGAAAGGAGAAAGAAAATTAAAACAAGAGTAGATGTTTATAAAGTATGAAAATAATATTTCCTTTCCATATTGGTCAGGAAGCATTCAACCAAAAGATTAAATTGCTTGTATACGCAATTTGCCTTTATGGCCTAATGCTTTTTTTATATCTCATGTTTGATCTTTTAAATGTGTAATTCATAGACCTAGGCTAGTACTAAGCTGTTACATTACTGAAATATTGTTGATACCAGGTTTAACACCATACAAATGTTTAAAGTGTTAGTTTCAAGTTCTGTATGTAACTATAACCACCAGGCCACTTGGGCTCAGAGTAAAGGTTGGACATGCCCATGAACAATAAAACTAAATGTGCTGTAGGTTATATTTGCCCTATTGGTTTCATCAATAAAATGAAAGACCCACTAGAGCAAGGTGTTTAATTATTAACATTGCCAATTACAATTTAATTAGCTATTCACAGATAGGTCAGTATATACATTTCACTGCCTTAAACAAATAACTTTCCACACCTTAAATGGCAGTTATTGGAAAACTTTGAGGCGAAATAAGTCATTTTTCAATTTCATTATTATTCATATTGTTTAACGTTGTCACTTAACTAGTTTAACATTGGACATTCAAATATAAATCAGAGGTGCAGAAACAATGCGAATTTCCTTCACTTACTGTGAACTTGACTTATAAATAAACCCTATATTGTGGGTATTATGGGTATGATTAGCCCTTTTAGTGCTGAAACAGACCCCATGCGAATGCAAACAGGTTAGATCACAGATCAGCCACCAAGTAAAATTTACAGCTGGCCTGTGATCTACCCTGTTTGCTACTCTGAGTATCTTTCATCATCAAAATTAAGCAGATATTTAAGGTTTTGAAAAGCAGACATTGTAGTATGACTATTATAGAGCCAAAAGGAACATCTTCAAAATGGATTAACTGAGTAACTGATATTGACAAAAACAGGCCATCACAATCAAATTCTTTTTTCAAAAGAACATGAAAAATGTTGTATTTTGCAAGACATCAAAAATCTGTCTTTGAAATGTGTTCAACATTTAAAACATTATCATTTGTCAAATTGTGAATTTAAAAGGGTGAATTCCTCAACAGAATTCAATATATATTTATCAAGGAGATAATATTGAATCCTTTAGATCATAAAGATGAAGTCTCCCTTCAATGATAAGATTAAAACAAATCCATTTCAACTCTTTTCCAAAATCAGGACATCCATTTTATTGTAGTTTTAAATCGAATCAACCTTTTTTTATTTCTAATAAAATGCCTGGCTCCTCACAAATGGAGGAAGGCCGCTAACTTAACAGGGCTTTTTGCGTTATATAACAGACTCCCGTAAAAGGCACCTTCCCAATTGGAAATTTCTTTAAAATCATGCAGTTTTCCCTAAAACTCAGTCATACTAGCTTTTAGGCTTCCCAATTCAACAATTTCAGCGATAAAGTTTCCCAAATTCAACAGGCTTGGGCCTCTTCCCAATTGAAGGAAAAAAAGCCCTGTTTAACTAGCGAAATTTTTTTTAATTTTGGGAATGGGTCTGGTAACAGTCAAACTGGGAAAAATCGCAGCGTTTCTATATAAAATTGGGACTTTACAGGAATAACAAATTCAAAAATAAGTTATTAGGAAAAATGGTCTGTTAATTTGATTGGGAATGTGGAAAAAATCACTGTAAACTACCCATAATGACAGACCTTTCAATCTTACATGTAAAACCATCTATCTGTAATCTGTAAGCCTGTAATGAGACTTACTCTAATGAAAAGCAAAACACTGTTTAACAGGACAGGAGTTCTACATGCATCTAAAAAAGGGGGTTCAAGCAGGATTGAAACAGTCTTTAGAAAAAGAAGGCATCATCCAATACTCTTTGAAACAATCTTGTTCCATTACTTATAAAAGGTAGCTTTGTCTATTGAAAAAATCAAAACAAAAAACCCCATAAAATATCAAAAATGCTCATGAACAAAGATTAAAAAAGAATAAGAGGCAGATTTGTATCATGTTTGCTACAAAGTGCTCAGAGAGATTCAACACTCTGGTTTTTGGAATTTTAACCCTTTTTTTCACTTTTTTTCTACCCAGAAATGAGTTTCTAATTTCAAGTTTATACAATAGAAAACTTAAAATTATCAGTAATTTTATGATAAAACTGATGACAAAACTTTGAAAAAGTTGTTCTGTGAATGAACATAAAAATGTCTTTGGCATCATAAAAATAAAATGGGTATTTATAATTATGGGTCCCTATTTATATTTTGAATGTTAAGATGTACCAAATGAATTCATAATTTGGTTATTATGGAATCATACAAAGATGAAAGTTATATCATATACACATATATTCATGTTGTACAACAATAAATACATATAAATCAGCAAGATGTTACATTGTGTGAAGCGGAATTAGTAATTGAATTCACTAATTAGCACTTCATTATCAGGTATCTCATTCTCTACAACTTGTGAACACTTACCCAGAAAAGCACATTGAATCCAAACATCAAATATTTGACAACGCAGCTGACTTCAGACGAGTCCCTTCTCCTTTTTCTTGGCATTTTGAAGGTCGATGAAACACAAAAGGCTAAGAAAAAATCATGAAAAATATTCCTCCATACCAAACTGTTTACAAAACAATGACAGCTGCATAGGGATAGCAGTAGAGTGATTCCGCATGGATATTATGGTGTGACGTAATCAAAATGGAAGATTCTGTCAAAACTCCGCTTCCTAAGAGGCGAAAGAAGTTAAATGTACTGGGGATGATTGTGCAACTGTCTGGAGCAATATCCTATGAGCTCTTTTCTACGAAGATACTTGTTCACAAAAGGTTTTCTTCGTGAGTAATCGCACACACTATTGCCAATTAAGACGATTCGTTTAGCAAAGTAAGGGAGATAATCAATTAGATACCGATGCGTACTCTGTATTATTCGACCTCGATTTATGAAAAATAAGTTATTGTTAAAGGATAAAAAGAAATCAGTGAAGACATTGTACTCATTGCCACATCAACAATTATAAAAGGCTTAATCGATTAATAAATTAAGAAGGATTTGTTCTGTAGGCTTCATTCTTTTATTTGGCAGTCTCCAGGTAACTCTGGGGATTGTTTTTATTTTATTTCATTCCAATTTCTCTTAAAAAACAAAGATCAGATATTTAGTAGATTTCTTTGGAATCATAAGTACTTGACTAGGGTTCTGGAGCTATTGCCAATAGATATGCCCATGAATCCAGGGGTGCCAGTATTGATTGAAGCTAGGACCCTTGGGTTTCGAGTCCGCCACCTGGTAATAATGTACCAGTTTGGATGGAGCTTAAGCACTTTAAACAAACCCAAACACTTTGTTATTTGGTCTGATAATATCATGCATGGTTTTCTCAAATGATTACTACTTTTTTTAAACATCTTGGATTCTCTTGCAAGTTATACAGTAGACATCATATTAAATTTATCCATTACATCACCTGAAGAGCATGACATACACTCCAATAAATTATCTAAATTTTGACATTTTGTGTCAATGGTACAATTTGCCAGAATCAATTCCTTTGCCAAATGGCAATTGTATTTATAGAATTGATTTGCTTTGACTCTACCGCCTGCAGACCCTTTTTTAATCACTTAAAGTAAAACAGATGTCTTTAAAAAAGATTTGTTAATATTTGAAAAGCCTTTCATTTCTACTGTTGTGATATGTAAATAGATTCAAAAAGCTTTTTGGCATGAGGAGAAATTGCTTGACACAAGCAATTTCTCCTTTTGCCACAATTTTTTTCGAAAGTCTTTTGCTGCAAGATGCAAAAGTGGCATTAGTTGGTAATGTGTTAACATATCAAAGATTGTTCTCTTTTAATGAAAACTCTTCTTTTTTTCAGTATATTTGGCAGTAAAGATGCAATAGCTGCTGATGTGATATGGCTGAATGCCCATATTGGAATTGGATTGTACCTCTACCAGCAGAAATTCTTCGTCAATGTTTCTTTACCTTGGAGAATAACATATAGTGTGTTTGGAGCAGCGATGTTTAACTTTGGCTCAGCATTATTCTGGGGAACTACAAGGGCTCTTATGCCAAACATGCCTGAGGGTCTGGGGCTTATCTTTGGACTTGGTTCTGGAATGACACTCATGTATATAGGGTGGAGCTTCTTACAAGATGTAAACACTGCTTGCAAGAAAAAATCGACTGTGCCTGGTGAATCTAGTATGCTTGTTTCTGTTTGTGATATCTGAGCAAAATTTTCTAGAATCTTTCACCTGTAGACATCCAGTTAGTAGTTATTTGGATTTCATCAGAGCTAGTTTCTAAGCTGACTTATGAATGTCGTTGGCTCTTACCAGTTTTGCCAAGCCATTGGCTGCAATACCAGTTGGGTTTTTCTTTCATCACTTTTTAGTCGGGCATTGCAATATAACTGAAATCCTGCTGAGGAATTAAAACCAAAAAGATATTGAAACAAAGCTTATTTGTTGATAAAAAGTAAGGTCTGCTATACAATAATTTTAGTGCCAGAATTTGGATATTCATGAGAAGTCATCTCCTGGCTGACATATGGAATGCAAACTATGAAATGATGTTGATACGATATTAATTATAATACAAAATGATAGGAATTATTTGATGAAGTAAAGGGGTCATATCCACTAAATCATGCAACTGTTGAACTCTCCTCATAGCATGCATCCTCACCTTTTCCACATCATCATTGTGACAAAAGAGGATTGGTAATGAAAAGCAAGTTTTCCCCTTTTTTCTCAATGCTATCACTCAATATAGCCCGATGCTTAAGTAGAATACCCCAAATCCATTTTGAAAATCATTCTTTTGTTGAATAACTTCGGTCGTTCTCGGTATACAACGATCTGGACTATTATTTTTAATGTGAATCGTTCAGGCCATGACAGATGTATACAGAGAACAACCAAAGTAATCGAAAAAACTTCTTTTAAAATGGATCATGGGTATCCTTCCTTAAACTCATCATAAAAAAAATATCATTTTTTGTATGTTTGGTTTATTTTGTATGACTTGTGTCAATTTGATTAATTACGTGTTTGTGGTAATCTTATAGTATTGTTTTGATTCTCTTCCTTAATTGTTCAAACATTGCTATTAATTTCTTCATGTATTTTTTTATGGTATATATTTTTGTTTTTGTACAGGGTTTATTGTTAACTTTTAGTATATGTTTGTATTAAAATGGTAAATTGTCTCTTTTTGGTTCAATTATTGTGTCATAACTTTCCAACAACTTTTGACAGCATAAGGGAGACCACAACCTATAAGAATTTTGTTGCCCTTAACCCATTCCCAAACAACAACATTTAAGCAGATTGTTGCAGATGACCCTAGAAAACATTGTGGGAAAAGAAGAAACTGCTCGCTAATGTTTTCTGCCCTATCAGAAGATTATTTTTCAATTTCATCATATTTTGAAATGTCGTCTGCAAACTTTTTCAATTTGGGACAATCGAAAATATGGCATTTGGGAAAAGGTTAAGGCCATTACTACAACAATGTTCTTGTTGTGGCTTTTCTGGGCTAAGGCTTTAAATTGTTTAACTACAGGACACCCCCAACTACAGGACACCCCCACTAAACTGGTGGGATTGAAGCTGGGATACCCATCCCCCCTACCCCCAACCCCATTGTTTCATTTAATCCTAGTAAAACTGTATCATTTCGAAGCGACGTCCTCAGGACATGTGGGTGGTTTCGAATATCGTTAGAAAATGCATTGTGACCTTTCATTAATCAACATTTGCCATGAGTATTGGTAATGTATACAGGAAGCAGAATCAAGAGTGATCTATCTAAGTTGTAAGAATTTGTTTCACAATCGATGTAAAATGAATAAGTTTAAACTAAAGAGTATCTTTTAAAAGGACTACATGTATATCACAGATTGTGCATTTAAAACTTTTTGAAATAAAATGTCTTCAAAGGATGAAAAGAAACTGCAGTCCTGTAGAGTTACATAAAACTAGATTATTGGTGCACTTTGTCATCCCCTTTCATAATCATGTGGTAGAGATATAGCACTTTTTAGTAGGAAATATAGAAAACTGTTTAAAGTTTAAAAGATTTATTTCGTAAACGATGATCTAAATTAGAATAACCCATAGGTAAGTAGTGGTACTTTTATAAAGTATCATCAAAATGGTCTCACAAATATTTGACTTTAAATGAAAACACAGCAGTTCAGTAACTTTTGATTATTGACAAAGATTTATTGAATCCCCATTCAAATGTATGTTAACTACAGAGCACAATATGTGAAATTTTCTCTATAACCCTTTCGCCGCCAAATATATAGCAAAAAGTTCATCTCAGCGCCAAATATATTTAGCGCTTTCTAGGAAAAAAGTAGAACGCTGTACAGTCAAACTTGTGTTGAGAGGTCAGCCTATGGAAATGAGAAATTGGCTGTTAAAGACAGGTTGGCTGCTTAACACAAATTGATGTACACTATAATTCTAACAATGGGACTTTCTGAAGTGGTTGTTCAAGATAGGTTGGCTGCTTATAAAGGTGGTTGCTTAATGCAAGTTGGACTGTTATATGTAGTATACCATGTATGTTGACTAAAGTGGCCTACGGTGGTCAACTGAGCTGTCGGCTACGGCTGTGAAAGGGTTAAAGTTTTGTGCACCGCAGCATGGCATACTCCAGACTATGGACAGTTTTGATAGTTCACAAGTTACCCAACTGCACTAATGTAAATATAATGATGGTATTTTCAATGTTTCCAATAGTATTAGTCATTATCCTTCATATTTATGCTGATGCTTTTGATTTTGACCATTACCAAAATCCCCTATAAACAGTAATATGTGTTGTGTTACCCTTTTGAATCATTGATGTACTTATATAGGATAAATAATTAATCAAAAGAATGTGTATGTAAAAAAGTATATTCCTATCAAAAATACAAAAAAGCATATTTCATCACAAGACAAAAGGTCTCAATAAATATACATTTAGACAGTTAAGGGATCTGCACAAGCTATTGGAACTTCTTAACACTCATCTTCTAGAGATAACCTGTTGATGAGCATTCATTTTCTAAAGATGCCCTGATGTTAGGCACTCGTCTTCTAACTATGTCCTGTGGTTAGGCAATTATCTTCTAAAGATGTCCTGTTGTTAGGCAATTATCTTCTAAAGATGTCCTGTTGTTGAGCAATTGTTTTCTAGAGATAACCTGTTGATGAGCATTCATTTTCTAAAGATGCCCTGTTGTTAGGCACTCGTCTTCTAAAGATGTCCTGTTGTTAGGCAATTGTCTTCTAAAGATGTCCTGTTGTTGAGCAATTGTTTTCTAGAGATAACCTGTTGATGAGCATTCATTTTCTAAAGATGCCCTGTTGTTAGGCACTCGTCTTCTAACTATGTCCTGTTGTTAGGCAATTATCTTCTAAAGATGTCCTATTGTTGAGCACTCATCTTCTAAAGATGCCCTATTGTTGAGCACTCATCTTCTAAAGATGTCCTATTGTTGAGCACTCATCTTCTAAAGATGCCCTATTGTTGGGCACTCATCTTCTAAAGATGCCCTATTGTTGAGCACTCATCTTCTTAAGATGCCCCATTGTTGAGCACTCATCTTCTAAAGATGCCCCATTGTTGAGCACTCATCTTCTAAAGATGTCCTATTGTTGGGCACTCATCTTCTAAAGATGCCCTATTGTTGAGCACTCATCTTCCAAAGATGCCCCATTGTTGAGCACTCATCTTCTAAAGATGCCACATTGTTGAGCACTCATCTTCTAAAGATGTCCCATTGTTGAGCACTCATCTTCTAAAGATGTCCCATTGTTGAGCACTCATCTTCTAAAGATGTCCTATTGTTGAGCACTCATCTTCTAAAGATGTCCCATTGTTGAGCACTCATCTTCTAAAGATGTCCTATTGTTGAGCACTCATCTTGTAAAGATGACCTATTGTTGAGCACTCATCTTCTAAAGATGCCCTATTATTGAGCACTCATCTTGTAAAGATGACCTATTGTTGAGCACTCTTCTTCCTTCAATCCCAGGTTATTTGAAATGATTGGTGCAAGTCCACATGCAGATCTGTTAATTCCAGAACCTGAATAACAATAAGGATAATATCAAAGGACACATCCATTTGAGGGTTCAGTGCGAGACTTTAATTAGTGCTTCATGTTTTTTGAAAGGCTTACTAAATATATAGTAATATATTGTAATACATAGAGCCCTCGCAATGCTATTAAAAACATGACAAGCCTCCAAAATGCATTTATATATCAGATAACAATATTAATCGAATTATCTTCACTTCCAGATAGACAAATCCTGCGTGTCTCAGTGGTTAAGGTGGTGGACTCAGAACACAGGAGGCCATTTAGTTTCGTGGGAGTGGCCTTTGGCAAGTCACTTAAGAACCCTACCCTAGTACTGGTGTATCCAGGAAAGCCGTTTCAGAACCAAAATATGTAGGAATGGCCCTGACGAAGAGTACCCATATGGGACCTGTGTCGGGTAATGACTCTTAACTAAACTAAACTAAATGCATCCTGTATCCTGCTAGTCAAGCCATCATTTTCAAGCTTTTGACGATTCTTGTGTTTTAATACTTCTGCATCAGGAAAGAGCAACACTTTAGTAAAGGGGGTTGCCCTTTCAGCTATTTCTACCTCTCTGAAAATGATTTTGAAATTCAACCAAATGTGGCCCATGATTATCTTTTTCAAGCAATTTGACGACAGGTGCTTTTTGTTTTGAGATGCTTTGACCATTTTTTCATCAGTTAAACCATATTGAATATTTATAATAAAGCATTTTCTCTACTTGACAACTTTCCTACCTTGTTATAAAAGTAAAAGCCCTCCACTCTCGTTCCATCTAGTTTAACATTTCTTGGAGCTGTTTCGAGTCCCATGACCTTAACAATACCCAGTACCATAGATTCATCTCTGTATCCTAAATGGACTAATGTTGAGGTCAGGGTGCTCTGAAGCAGAAACAAACTGACTGTAGAACAGAAACTAAAGCAGTGAAGATAAGATATTAATATGTCGGTTTATTTCAAATAATGTTCAATGAATGTGAAATAAAACATTGTCACGATTCAAAATGACAATCAATCCATATAAAACAAGCTTACTATCGTTTCTATAACACACCACTGTGGGAGTCGAAGACTACACATATTTTTCATTAACGCCCAGTCTTACTTAACCCTTTCCCAAACAATTACAACATTTTATCTTTTTGTTGCAGACCACTTTAGAAAACATTGTGGGAAAAGGAGAAATTGCTCATAAAGAGCAATTTTTCCTTTCCCCAAAATGTTTTCTGCTCTAACAGAATATTATTGTCTAATTTCATCACATTTTGAAATATTGTTTGCAAAATCCTTCAATTTGGGACAGTCGAAAATTTGTTACTTGGGAAAGGGTTAATAAAACTAAAAGGTAAGAGTTATCATGATTTTTCCTACTTTGTCAAACTGGTTCAATAAAAGTAAGGCAGCGAGTATAAAAATCCATAGACTCTTAAAAATTATAAATAATTTATCTTTCCATGTAAAAATAACAAATAATAAAGCATCCTACTTACCTTTAATACTTTGAATGAAATGATATTGTATTTTCCTCCACTTATTGAATCTAAAATGAAAGAAATGATTTGAGTCATCATTTTAGATCTTCAATAGGCTCTTTTCCTTTTTTGTATGCAAGATCTAGAATGTGTCTATTTCTATGAAGACATTTATACAACCTCTACCCCTGTATTGTTCTTATCCTTGCATTCATTATAATGCACCTTAGGCATAATGCCAATGAGGCAAAGAATAAAATGTTATATTTGTACTTGTATATCATTATCTGCTGAAGCTTTCAATTACTGTAAGACCACTTACATTTCTTAATGTTGGGTTAAACATCATTTTAACAATCTTTCAGTTTTGTTACACCTTTCCTTGATCACCAGTACTAGGCTAGGGCTCTGAAATGTCTTGTCAAAGAACACTCTTGCATAACCAGAGGTACTGGTTTGGCTCCAATCCGAGACTCCCCATGTCCAAAGACCGCCACCGTAACCACTGAGTGACGCAGGAACCTTTACCATATTTTACCTATCTAATTAACCTTCAGTTTGAAACTATGTCAAGTTAACCCAAGCCCTCTTGTGAAGTTCTATAATTGGTCCAATTTGGTAGCAACAGCAGACAACAATTATGAAATATAAAAAAAAACGATGTTTCCATTTATTTTTTGTTACGAGGAATTTCTCCTTTTCTCACAAAGTTTTCTGCCCTTTGAGAAGATTATTTTTCAAGTTCAATCGCATTTTAAAATGTCGTCTGCAAAGTCTTTCAATTTGGGACGGTCGAAAAATTTGGCATTCGGTAAAAGGTTGAAAAGGAAAATTAAATACCAACCTAACGCTTCCCCATCATCCCAAAAAAGTTCTCCATCTGCATAGCCATCAGTAGAGAGTGCAACAAACAGAATAAACTTATTCTTTCTCCTGAAAATTAATACAGTTCATGGGTTAATCAATGGATAATCACAAGATCACAACATTTTGTTCAATCTATTTTCCTAATACAGAATTTTGTAAATGTTTCAATATGAAAACAACATGGAACCACAACAAAAAATCATGAAAAATAACTACCTTTGTTATTGAGGATAACAACCATTCAATCAAATTGTTTTTAAAATCTTCCACAGCAGATGTATTGAATCGTTATATATAGGAAAAGAGTTGATGCATAGTCAGTTGACTAGCAAGTACACTGCAGACTCATTATACCGCGACTCATTATACCGCGATACTCATTATAACGCGGGTCCCCTATGGCTCCCAAAATTTCAAGCACATTAGGGCTTAAACAATAGCCTAAATCTCCCCCTTTCTGCAAAATGACGCAGTCGGCATCCTCAATAGAAAGTCTACCTACAAATTGCACTCCGAAGGCGTGAAAATCAATAACTCCCTGGGTAATCCCCATTGTTTGTCACGGTCTTTTAAACAAAGCGCGTGGCCTTTATACGTACACAATCCGTGACCCGAGGGAAGATTTAGTTTAAATGGTAAAGCATTAGGTACACATGCTGGGAGAACTGTCGATAAAATTGACTCACTCCTTACTTGGAGTTTAAATCTATAAATAGAACATTGGTTAACTGAATCCACCCTCCTTTTTCTGTAGTGTGTATTTAAACTGCACGTGCCTCTATCAATGATCCTTAACTTGAATCGTAATGAAACAAATAAAAAGGAATATATAGTTAAACATGTAAGTTTTGATTATGTTTTTTATTTGCTTTTCTTTTATTCACAATAAATTCAATGATAAGTCCGTAACTCAACACAATCTTGAAATATGAATAGACTTCTTCTTGAATCTTATTGTTTCTTAAGTGGTTATGGTCTGGCATATAGCGCGTAAGGGACCCCGCGTTATATTTGTCAACCCCACTATTAACGCGGATCTAGCATCATGGCTCCCGACGACCGCGTTATAATGAGTCTGCAGTGTATTTTGGCACATTGTTAGTACACAAAGTTGTGAGTTTTTTTTAAACCATGACCCAAGTCCTACACCTTAGTCACTGGGACATGCAGGACCCTATTTTAGCCTGAAAAGGTTGTAAATCATATGGTGTAACAGTGTTGTGATGGGTAGGATATGTTTTATAAGGTTTCTATCAAATGACGTAGAACTTACGAAAATCATAAGGTTTCTATCAAATGACGTAGAACTTACGAAAGAGTTGTTGTTACATCTGGTGTCTGCATTGGTAAAATACTTCCTCCTCTTATCTGGACATTAACTGTGTCCATCGGCTGGTCAAACAGCATAAACTGGCCAGTGGATTGTAAGATTTGTGAGGTGTAAAAATCATACCATCTATCCTTGGGTAAATAGCCCATTGTCTTTGTAACACCCTGAAAACATGATATGGGCCACGTCACGGGAAAGGGGGCACTTGGACATAGCAAACAGTGTAGCCCCAGACCAGCCGCCACGTCTAATGGTCTGGGGTTACACTGTTTGCCATCTTAGAGGACATCAAGTTCTACCTTTAAATAAATACAAATGATAACTGTCGTGACTAGATGCTGGAATAATAGCGCTAAGAAAGAGCTGAGTCAGCGGTTTTTATTTATGTCCGAATGCCCCTTTTCGCGTGACGCGGCCCATTTATTGGTATAAAGCTTAAAAAACTATTAACTGTTTTGCCTTGAGCAATTTTGCATTTTATTACTATACTTTCAAATAGCGCATGCTCTAAAAATGTATGTGATAGGAATCTATTAAATCTTCAACCCAGGGGTCCCTGTTCATTCTTAACCAGGCGCACTCAGTTTTTTGTTGGAGTGTCCTTGGACAAGACACTAAAGAGTCCTGTCTAGCAATGGTACAATGCCATAAAATAAAACAGATGGTGTTGACACAGACAATAACCCGCATAAACGGACAAACAATTCCTTTATTCCATCCCTTACATGTGATTTTGCCCCTTTCCCAATTTGAAAGTATTAGTAGAAGACGATTGTGTAATATAAAATTTTCTTGGGAGCACACCACTTCGATTAAAGACATCACTACAACACAAATTTGTGTTGCTCAAACATTGTGAAAAAAAAGGAAAGATTGCTCATTATTACAATAAAATGCATTATCCTTGTGTTTTGAATATTCTTAACCCTTTCCACGCAAAATTTTCAACTGTCCCAAATTGAAAGAGTTTGCAAACGACGTTACATATGACATTTCAAAATGTGATGAAATTGGAAATTACTCTTCAGACAAATTAGAAAACATTGTGGGAAAAGCAGAAATTGCTCATTACGAGCAATTTCTCCTTTTCCCACAGCGTTTTGAAGAGTCGTCTGCAATAAAGTGGTAAATTGTCAATATTGTTTGGTAATGGATTAAGCCTATCTATCAATTTTTCTGCCCATAAGGTTAAGTCCAACAGAACCATCAGCACAAGTAAGACGTGAGACTACCTCATATGAAAAATCAAGATATCAAGACCAGAAATCTCATAGCTAGGCTACAAAACCCCGTTCTAAGTATGTATAGTGAAGATGGTACAAACCTCAGTTAAAGCCGGTGTTACCAAAAGTGCAGAGCCCCACATGAACTGTTGGTTGATGGTATAGGTCACATTGTTCTTACTTTCTGGGTATCTGCCATTGAAATAAAAAATGGTTTACTTCACAGTGTCCTTCACAATCACACAATCTAATGCATCGCTCGCAGAATACTTCAAAAACACTTGTGACAAAAGGAGAAATGTGCTAGAAGCCAGTGTGGATAAGTCAGTGTTGATGAATTGCGAATGCTTCTCTTGAAAAGTCATAACTAGTGTAGTTTGGAAAAAACTAATTTTTGTCAGAGATTCATGGAATAGCTGATCTAGAAAAGCTTATTGGATGGAACAAATGAGCATCCCTCACTGTAAACAGGGCTTCCATAACCTTGTGATTAAACAACTGATCTGTCATCCCATGGTCCCATTTTGTACAAGTTACCATCCTGATATCTACAAATTTTGATTCCTATGACTGACTTGTTGATGATTCTACCAATCTTGAATTAACCCCTTATGGTGTTGGAACCGCCTTCATGCTAATGCAAACAGATTAGATCCAGGCAGGCCACCAAAAGAATCGGCAGCTGGCCTATGATCTGACCTGTTTGCTACTCTGAGTTTCTTTCCTCATCAAAATTAAGCAGATATTTAAGGTTTCGAAAAGCAGATGACACAAAAACCTTATTTTCAGAAAATTGCCAAGTGCTCTATTGTTTAATGAATGAATGGGGTTTTAGGTGCAGCAAAAGCTAATATTCATTTCTCTTGCATAGTCGTGACCAGTCCTTATGTGGGATAAAGCTTGGGGTCATACTCCATTGATTAGGTTTTGGGCATCCAAACATAATTGAAATACTGTTGACATTTATAAAAAATTAATTACGAAAGTACCTAACTTACAGGAAAAACAAAGGCAAGATGAAAGGTGTCCCATCCACATGGTATCTATACAACATTGTATAGAGGTAGGGGATCAGGTAGTATCGCAGCTCTAGGGCCTTTCTTATCATATCCTGGATGGGCAGGGCAAACACACCTGGATCTTGATCCTGGAATATAATCAAAACATATTTTTTTACCTGGAATTCTATGAGTGATTCAAATCAATAGAATTACCAGCAAACAATATTATGAATTGTCAAGTGCTTGATAATCAATTTAACTCCTTTTAATAACCAATGCATTTTAATTCCAAACTGGCAAGACAAAATCGAAATAAAAGGGAAAAAAAAACATGTTTAGCATGACAAGACTAAAGCACTGAATTCTTTGTAAATAATAGGATCATACATGTTTGCCTTAAACTCAGATTTTGACATCATTCAAGGGCGATATCTCTGATGAGTCAAGCTTACCTACAACAGCTGTCTATAAAATTCTATCAGTATTTCTTATAAGATTAAACATGCATTTTTTTTTCTCCAGGATAGATGACAGGACTAAAAAAGCCAAATGTGGACACCCCAACATCCATAAGTCTAAAGAGTTGTTTTGAAGAATGTTGTCTAAATAGTTTCTCATATCTTCAGCAACAGAAGCAATAAAACATGATCAGCATTCGAAGGAAAGTGCTAACTTACCTTTGCCCCAATTTCATTGTGGTTCCACATGAAGGGGTAAAAGACCCCCAGTTGGAACCATCGGACACACATCTCTGAGGTTGTGTCCCCTCCGAACCCACAAATATCCACGCCCCAAAATGGTATACCAAACAGTTGGAAACTCAGCATGCCTGAAAGGTAATTTTCAATGATTAAACCTTTATCCGGTACTAACACTGTGACACGGATGTTGACAACATATGGTCATTCTGTTTTGGAAACTCCTTTTAAAGTAACCGTGATGGAATCAAATTTCCAAAATGTATCATTTCTGAAAATTGAAATTAAACAGATCATAACATTACCATAAATACCAATTCCAACGTCCATAGTATCACTATACCTTGCACTTATGTCCATAGCATAGCTGTACCTAATGGCATTGTCCATAGTATATCTATACATAATACTATTGTACATACTATCACTATACCTAATGCTTATGTCCATAATATAGCTATACCTTACACTTATGTCCATAGCATAGCTGTACCTAATGGCATTGTCCATAGTATATCTATACATAATACTATACTATTGTACATACTATCGCTATACCTAATGCTTGTGTTCATGGTATCACTATACCTAATATTTATGTCAATAATATACCTGTATCTAAAGCTTATATCCATAGTATAGCTATATCCAATGCTTAAGTTCACAGTATACCTATACTTAGTGCTTTTGTCCATACTATGGCTCTACCTTAGGCTAATTTCCATTGTATCACTATACCTAATGCTAATGTCCAGAATATACCTATACCTAATGTTAATGTCCATAATATACCTATACCTAATGCTAATGTCCATAATATACCTATACCTAATGCTAATGTCCATAATATACCTATACCTAATGCTAATGTCCATGATATACCTATACCTAATGCTAATGTCCAGAATATACCTATACCTATACCTAATGTTAATGTCCATAATATACCTATACCTAATGTTAATGTCCATAATATACCTATACCTAATGCTAATGTCCATAATATACGTATACCTAATGTTAATGTCCATAATATACCTATACCTATACCTAATGTTAATGTCCATAATATACCTATACCTAATGCTAATGTTAATGTCCACAATATACCTATACCTAATGTTAATGTTAATGTCCATAATATACCTATACCTAATGTTAATGTCCATAATATACCTATACCTAATGTTAATGTCCATAATATACCTATACCTAATGCTAATGTTAATGTCCATAATATACCTATACCTAATGCTAATGTCCAGAATATACCTATACCTTTACCTAATGCTAATGTCCAGAATATACCTATACCTAATGCTAATGTCCATAATATAACTATACCTAATGCTAATGTCCATAATATACCTATACCTAATGCTAATGTTTATAATATACCTATACCTAATGCTAATGTCCATAATATACCTATACCTATACCTAATGTCCATAATATACGTATACCTAATGTTAATGTCCATAATATACCTATACCTAATGCTAATGTCCATAATATACCTAAAGCTAATGTTTATTTCCATATTATAGCTTTACCTTAGGCCATTGTTCATTGTATACCCATACCTGATATGCTTCTGTTCAGCTGACCCCACTCTGAGTTACAGTCCCCTGACCAATGTCCAGCATAAGCCCCGGTACCAGCATAAGATGACCTTGTTATGACAAAACTTCTCTTTCCAAGGACAGTGTCCAGTGTCCTGAAATGCATAATTTGATACACAATGTCCCCCATGGACAAGATATACTTGACTTCTCATGCAAGTTTGTCTCCCATCTCATTAACCCATTACCAAACAAAAACAGACGACTCTGGAGAACATAGTGAGAAAAGGATAAATTGCTCGTAATGAGCAATTTTTCCTTTACCCACAATGTTTTCTTCCCTATCAGAAGATTGTTTTCAATTTCATCACATTTTGAAATGTAGACTGCAAACTCTTATAATTTGGGACAGTCGAAAATTTGGCATTTGGTAAAGAGTAAATGGAATGCTGATGGTTCGACTAAGATTTATATCTATCTCCATCCATTACAGCAGAAAAGAAATACCGATTATACAATGTAAATATCTAATACAACAAACCACAAATCAAGTGTGTTAGTAGCAATTGTCCTTACATATTATAGCCTGATAATGAACTATATTTGATAAATGACCATCCCTTTAACTCATTGCATGTAGTTAAAAAATTTACTTTTGCTGGATCAAGGATATAAGAAAGAAGGATAATGACTAAAATTAAATAAATAAAGGGCACATAAGAAAGCATGTGAACATTATGTTTAAGTCATGTTTGATTAACCCATTACCAAACAATAACAAAAGTAGGCTAGTTTGTTGCAGATGACTCTTGAAAACATGATGGGACAAGGAGAAATTGCTCCCACAATGATTTCTGCCCTATCAGAATATTATTTTCATATTTCATCACATATTTGAAATGACATATGCAATCTATTTCAATTTGGGCCAGTCGAAAAGTTGGTGTTTGGTAAAGGGTTAAACAAGAATTGGTTCTTATCATGGTTACATGATGTTAAAACCTACCTTTTTGCCACAATTGACTCGCTATGTCCGTACAGACTATGTACATTGTAGTGGGTGGAGAGATGCTGTCGAGCAGACACACAAACTGTCTGAGCTCTCAATGTCCCCTGTTTTAACCCTGAACAGTGAAAAAAGGATTGATGAAACCTTATAGTGCTGGAACTGACTTCATGCTTATCCAAACAGGTTAGATCCAGGCCAGCCGCCAAGTAAATTTCTTTCCTCGTCAGAATTAAGCAGATATTTAAAGTTTTGAAAAGCAGAGGACACAAAGATATACTTTTAGAAAATTACCCAGCATTCCAAGGGTTAACAAGTGATAACGGGAGACAGCCACTTTCAGGAAAGGGGCATGATTCTGAATATATGCCATCAGAGTGATGGGAGCTTTGCTCATCAAATAAAACAACCACATACAGCAAGTGTGTTGTGTACAGAATGGTTAGTTAATAGTTAAAGACATACCAATTCACATGTTGAAAGCTTAACACAGGAATATAAATGCTTCAAATGGGCAAGTGCAATAGCTCTCCTTATTCATAAAACAGTTGACTAAAATATGTATCAACTCTTCTTAACCTGAAGATCAAATGGAGAAATTATGATATCATGACAAAAAGAAAGTTTCCTCGTGATTATCTAATTCGTTATCAATCACATTGTTCTCTTAAATTATTTGTATAAAAGTTATTGTTGATTCAAAAGTAAGACAAGATTTTCCACAAAATCAATTGGAAATGATCTTCTGTAAAATAGTTGCTGTGTTCAATGAGTTAGCCCTTTCCTTCGAAAGTCAAAAAGAAGAAATTCTCAACCAGGAGTTTTTCCTTTATGCACAATGCTTCCTTTCTAAATATAAACTTCAAGACTGTTACTGTGCCCTTCATTAGCCAAACAGCGGAGGACACTACTCCAGGGCTAGAGTGTCTACTTTGGACTTGAGCAGTATCTGTGCCAACAGGAGAATATGCTCATAACAAAATTTTGTTCTTTGATCAGAAAGGTTTCTTTCCATAATGACAAGAAAAAGTATTTTCTTACATACATGTACTTAACATTTTCCTACTTCATATTTACATGTCATCTGTTCTTGTTCTTGACTAAAACTTGTCACAAAAATCCAATATATGGAAAAAGTGTACGAACCCGAAGGAACAAATGGAGGATCTTCCAAAGTGTTGTTTGGACAACCTTCCATACTGCCATTCACAAAATTGGAGGGTTCATTCATATCCTGAAAATGTTGATGAATTTAATCAATAGAGGATTAACTCACAGTGTAACAGTGTAAAGCCATTGCTTATGACGAGAAAACATGATTGTTCACTTGTCACAATTGTTTCTCATCATTTTCCAAAAAAAAAATGTTACTTCTCATAATTTTGATGGCAATCTGCCAATGTTCTCAAGTCAGACTGGTTTCAAAAGCTTGAAAGAACTATGTGTATATGAGTTAAATTTTACGGATACTTTTCGAACACCCCTCATAGACAAATTCTTACTCAAAATACCTCACTTTGATATGTCTGTTACAGGTGACTTAACACATCACCACCATTCGCCACATTTTAGTGTCTTGTAGTAGCAGACTTTCAAAAAGCTTAGTGGCAAAAGAAGAAATTGCTTGTCACAAGCAATTTCTTCTTTTGCCATAATGCTTTTTCAATCCTTTCACATATCACAACATCAAAACAGAAAGTTTTTTCTCATGTTTGCAAAGCTTTTCTTAAGTTGTCTGCTTCACATATAAAAATGTCGTCTACAAGTGGTTTAAAGTTTAAAAACCACTGTGACAAACAGACAGAATTGCACAAACTGTTCTCTTCCCAATATCACAAAGAAAATGTTTTTTCGTTTGGATTTTTTTTTTTTCATTTTGATTGTCATCTGATGTTGCTTTGAATTTGGTTCAAATTGCACCAAAAGAATATAAATAAAACATACTATGAGATGTCCATCATAGGGCACAATATCGTGAAACGCTTTAGCATGTCTCGTCCAATAGGCTGAGGCATTTGGATTGGTAAAGTCAATATAAACCACCTGTCCTGGCCAGCCCTTAAAAATACCAATTCAAGGGATTAGTGACATAATATAGTAAGTGCTTCATGTTTGTGAAGCACTGACTATTGTCTTGCATTAAACCCTCGATATATAAATAAATATATTATTCATATATAAATTTATATAAGTATTTCTTACATAATGCTCCTAGACACAATACTTCAGAAACATTTTCTAACAGTTCCCCAAAACAAGACATCTGCTTGTGTTTTCAACTCACAGCCAAATTCTTTAAGGAGTGATGGCGGAAGAAGGCATGGTTTATAGCTACTGAATCTTTGATTGAAGCACATAACAATTGATGTTTGTGTTGAAAAAACAATTTGAATCTATTTGGATTAAGATTTGCTTCGTTTTTAAGCATCTGTATGTGCACTGCATATAGTAGAAGATTTAAGAAAAAGTTGGTACAATTGTGGGTTTCATTCCCATATCCCAAATAAGATGTTTGTTTTTGTCACTTTATGACTGTTGTTGGTTGTGGCTTTCAATATGGACCAGTAAGAAGATCCCAAATTAGTGGAACAGTCATTAAAACCACCTGTTTCTGTTAATTGCTTTAATCACAAGCTACATAACAAACAACATTACTAGTTCCATTTGGTTCAAATACCTAAACAGGATTTACTTGTGTGTAAATGCTTAATCCTTTCGTGTACTGGTCACAATATGTAATGGTAATGTAGTAAATTTCAGTAAAGAAAACTTGTCCATTATGGCTGGGCAATAACGACAATTCATTTTGCCACTCCTGCTTAGTAAATTGGTACCAGAACTAGGTTTCTTTCCCAATCACAAATAAAATGTTGGTTTTTTGTCACTCTATTAATATTCCTTGTTGTGGCTTTCAATAAGGACCAGCAACAAGATCACACAAGGGAACAGGTTATAGAAAACTACCTGTTAATTGCTTTGATCCAAACCTACCTGACCAATATTGCTGGTTCCATTTGGTTCCAATAGCTAAGTAATAATTCATACCCAAACTAGGTTTCTTCCAAACAACACAACTAAAACGGTTTTATTTTTTTTCACTTTATCACTATGAGGGAACAGGTTCATGAAAACTCCATGTTACTGTTAATTGCTTTATTCATAACCTACCTGGCCAACAATATTGCTGGTTCCGTTTGGAGTTTTAATGAAAACATTACTTATAAGTCCATCAAAGTATGGAGGATAGGTACCAGTAGACTGGTTTATACTGATGAAAGGTGGTTTATACTGATGAAAGGATCCTGAAGAAAAAAAGGTTTCCAACTTGAAAATGAAATGATTATAAATGGATATAAAATACGAATGGAACTTATTTAAAACATATTTGCAAAAATCTAGATTACTCATAAACCAAAGAGCATTAACACATAAATGCAGTATTTTCACATATTTGCCACAGAGTCTTCTTAATTATATTTCCCAATCATTTCTAGAAGTTAGTTTGTTTTCTGGTAGTATTTTTCAATGATTATAGAACAAGACATGGTAGAAATCATTTGCAAAATCCTTTTTGTATTTAGATGGAATTGATAATCAATCTGATATCAATAATGTGTTTGTTGACAGAGGCTGATTATTCACACATTTGCTCAGCTTCGTAATACTGTTCCTGAATGCATCAGAGGTTTGAAGATAAAAAATACATCAACACCGTAACATAACACATGAGCCCATGCTACCCAAGTGCTTAACCCTTTCCCAAACAAAAATTTTTCAGCTGTCCCAAATTGAAAGGGTTTGCAGATGACATTTCCACATTTCAAAATGTGACGAAATTTGACAATAATCTTATGACATGGCAGAAAACATTGTGGGAAAAGAAAAAATTGCTGGTTACGAGCAATTTCTCCTTTTCCCACAATGTTTTCTAAAGTCGTCTGCAACAAAGTGGTCAAACGTCATTATTGTTTGGGAAAGGGTTAAAACATTACAGATTAGTAATTTCACTGTTGGTTGTTTGATAAATTTGGTAACTGGTTTCAATCACAGGGAAGATCAAATTGATGACCATCAAGAATGTAACAAATATAATACATACCACCAGCATGTTAAAATGTTGACCATGGTCATGCAGATCACTGACCACATCTACCAGTCCCCTCCAAATTCCGTCTGCATCATACGTCCAGTCCAGTTGTGACCTCATTGCATCCGAATCTACCCATTGGCTGTCCTGGACAGCAAGATTAGAAGGGTACTTTGATAATCATTCTTGTTGTAAGGTAGAATAAAACCAATAATCCGCCATTTTGAAACTAATTCTTCCGTCGACCTACTTTGGTCGTTCTCTGTAAATACCGGTCATGGCTGGAACTATTCAATGTAAAGTTTGAGTTGTAGTAGTTCCGGCTCCGACTGATGTAAACCGAGAGCAACCAAGGTAAACCAATGAAAGAAAGGGTTTCAAAATGGTGAAATATTCTATCCTTACTTCTTTTTCTAAAATACCTCAGCTTGAAGCCCTTGCTGCAGTTCTAAGACTTAAAATGTAAACAGGATATGGGAAAATGGTACAACTGTAATTCATACATGCTTCAAGCAATTTTTTTCTTCATTCTTTTTAAAAAAACTATAGTTGCAAGAATTTCTTAGCAAAATATTTGCACTATTTGAAACAAAACATTGAAAGCAATGTCTCAAAATGAGATTCATGAAAATTACTATTTTTCTAGTTCGAACTTTTGAATGAAATACAGTACATAGGCATCAAAAGCAATTCATTTCAAAGTAATAGTAAACTCCTTTTTAACTAGATGTGGACATTTTTGCTTATAAAAAGATATGCATCCTCATGTTCATGTATCATCAACCTAGTCTAAACATGAAAACCATAAATAATAAAAACTAAAATCAAACTTTACATAATACATTCTAGCCTCCCTGTTTCTATTTATAACTTTCTTCAGGGCTTCTGTTCCACCATATCCATGTCGACTTAAATGGAAGCCTAGGGACCAGTAGGGTGGCATGAAGGGTCGTCCAATAAGTTTGGTGTACTGTTCAACAACATCAACTGGGGAAGGGCCGGTAAAAATGTAGAAATCCAGCACACCTCCTATAGCTCTGTATGTAAGTTCTGGGGATGGTTGAAGCTCTATTTCTGTAAAAAAACAACAAAAAAGAAACAATAATGACTTCAAATGTTAACAAGCAAGATTGATAACAACAGCTATTCATTAATGAGAAACACTTACGAAAGTCTTGCATTGAACCCTTGTTTATCAATTCTGTTAACTTATACAAAGAGGTCCATAAGCATGTAAATTGTAAATGTAAAAGAAAATTCAACAACCAGCTGACTTGGAAAAGATTTTGGTTAGATTGCTCTTTAAGCCATTTTCAACAACATTTCAGTAATTTTTTGGTAGTAAGAAAACATATCCATGCTCCTGACCAGTATTTCCTTACCAGTACTGCACTATTATTATTTCCAAGCTGCAGACTGCTTTTCCACATGAACATAACTGAACTATGAAGAGACACAAATAAATCATGTTGCTTTGACTTCATTGATTGTTATCAAGAACATTGGCTTAGCCACTTCAGGACCCTTGTATTCCCAGCAAAACACGCTACCAGATGATCTAATGAGGCTGAGGAACTTACAAAAGAAAAATACTTATTATTGTTGACAGTGTATTTAATATTCATTTACATCAAAAGTCATTCTTATCTTTTTACAAATTTCTTCACACTGTTATGTAGCTGCCTAACTCTCTTCAGCATAGAAACAATCAATAAGGACAAGATCTAACCTATGTATTACAAAGCAGACTCTTTAGCTATGCTTCCTTTCAGACATTGTTCGTAACAAAAACAAACACTTGGTATTTGATTGAACAAGGGGACATACTCAATTGGGTTTGAATTTTGTATAGTTTTCAACCATACTACCAATTTATCATCTTATAAGAATGAAAGACTGGGAACCGGTCTCTCATCTATCAAACATGGAGACCGATATGGTACAAATCTACAAGGCAGAAATCTGGCTAGTAACGGAAGGAAGGAAAACACCATACTGTCCTTAGAGATTAACTTTTGCCGACTCAAATAAACGGTTTGCCTTATTACAAAGTTCCCTTCATGGACATATTGCTCAAAACAATTCGAAATTGAAGTTTTGACAAACATTTTATACAAAATAGTGAATAATTAAAAGTCTAGTATAGGGCCGTTTGCTTTGAAAATAGCAAAACAATGATTCAAGGAAAACAACCATGTGTTTCTTGTTATTGTTGTCGTATTTTGGAATGTTTCATTCTGACCAATCAAATCACCCAGAATATGTAGGCTACCCCTTGTCTATCTTGTGGAATGTAGTGGAGCTTGTTGACAGAAGGGGACCAGTTGAATCAGGATGTTTGGTATATCCATCTATCCATGATCCTAGCATTATCCTATCAAATACGGCTTAACTAGATGACCTAAAAATGATATCTATCCTGTCACTAGTGCCATTTTGGGACCGATAACTAGGTGTCGTATAACATTTGTGATATCCGGCACTAACCATATAACACATCCACGTGACAAATCATGACATCATAAGAATGCAATGACACATGACGTCATATTTACATCATTCTCTGCCCTTTTTCACGTATTTTGTTTTCATTTTGTTTGTTAAAGCGTATACATAAAGGTAACAGGATAAATAGAATAGATGATTGGTGCCTTTGAATAGGAAAAGTTATCGGGCTCGGCATCGGAATATTATCCGTTTCGCCTTCGGCTCACCGGATAATATTCCTACGCCTTGCCGGATAACATTTCCGATTCACGACACCAACCATCTATTCTCTATATATAATAAACTATAACATTACCCATTGCATTACTATTCAGCAGAAACACCCCATGAGCGTTGTGGTCTGACTCAATATTAAGGTAAAATGGATGAACCCCATACAGATTTACATCTTTCTGTAATTATAGATAAATATTTTAAAAAAAACAAAGAATAAATATCTCAGGTCTCTAAGATCCTCTGTTCATAATTATTTCTAGGCTAATTGGTATCAATTAAGAGCCAGTACTTTGTATAACTTTGTATTTCCAGACTCTTATAAAGTATGACATACTGTGAGAAGAGACTTTATCTGCATTCAAATTTCCTTTATTTGAAAGAGATTCTATTATGATAAAGATTTTGTTGTCATCGTTTTTTAATTCATATCATTTTCAGAAAGTAGATATACGAAAGGCTGTGTAGTTTATTTGTATCATTCTTTTTTCTAAAGAAGAAATAAAGACATATTGAAAGCATGTTTCTTGTCAAAGTAAGGATCATCCAATTTTCCTAGGGCAGAGGACGAAACAAGTAAGACACATTGCTTACTGCATTAGGATCAGGGCTCGGAGGTAAATCCCTTGCCCATAAGACCTTTTTCGTCCAGTTTAAACTCAGCAAGAAGTCGTCCATGTGTTCACCAAGACCATATATGTAGGGAGAGCTGAGATGGGTGCCAATCTGGAGGAATTGGTCGGCAAATACTAGAGGTGCTGCATTCTTAGTGTCAAACCTATTTAATAAGTGAAAATAAGCATAAGTGATAAACTCATGAATTGAATACAAAACAAATTGCATGAAGCTGACAGTTATGTTATACATGTATAATCTTTTGTTTTAATCAAATCCATCAATTTGTTGCACAAAGGGGGAAAATGGAATCTGTCAATAACCTATCCCCATCATATAACTTTGTATGACTGCTTCAAAGTGAAAGAAGCCACATACAACGATTCAAAAATATTTAAAAAAAAATCTTTTGTGGTATTGGAATAAAAAACATTTTGACACAAAGGGACATTGCACATTACGAGCGAATCTTAGTTCTTTCTTCACACATTACCATCTTTTGCCAAATTTTTGCATCTTGTTGCAGACAACTTTCAAAAAGCATTGTGGTAAAAGGAAAAATAACTTGTCAGAAGCAATTTTTCCTTTTCCCACAATTTTTTCTACTCTGTCAGAAGATTACTTTCCAATTTCATCACATTTTGAAATGATGTCTCCAATCTCTTTCAATTTGGGACCGTTGAAAGTTTGCCGTTTAATAAAGGGTTAGAGAGTTGTTTTCCTTAATTACAAACACAGTTATTGAGGGTATCTGAAAAAAGAAACCTTACAATATTTCCCCTGTGGAACGTCTCATGACTGATATGTAGAATGGTCCAGCATATGGAATATCAACCAGAATATCTTCATCCATCTCGGAATGATGAAATAAAGTGTCGGAATGGGTCAATGGTACTTCATATCTGGTTCGATTAGGGTCAAATATCTGTTCAATAAAAACCCAAACCAATCATTGCCTATCATCAGGTAAAGAGGATTAAAGATTTAGAAAGATTATGACAAAAGATGAAGTTGCCTCACCATTGCTCTTATAGTTTAATCATATGTTATTGCATTATTCCTACATGTGTTACAAGACATATATAAAACAAGCAGATAAACATGTTTTGAAAGAAGACAAGAAAAGGCAAAAGAATAATTGCAATTGGATTGGGCCACAAGTTATTACAACATTAGCGATTGGCCCTCTCCTAATGCTCTTATATGGGATCAAGAAAGCATAGCAAGAGAAATTATTCAATCTTCACAAGCAATTTCTCCTTCTGTAGGACTTTTTTTTTTAGTTTTTACCCTTTTTTACAAAGTTTATATTTGTAATATATTAGAATCAAATCTGATTTTGACACAATGGTTTCTTATTAATTATGTAAAGAAAATGAGTACCGGTAACTCGTATCTAATAAGTACAGTCTTCAGGTGCTTTCAATTTAGAGAAGTCAAATAATCATCTCATCTCATATAAAGATAAGGATGGAATAGCTGGTAATTAACTTTCATGATAATCAGTTACCTGATAGACTTTTACAAATTGACAAACCTAAATGACTCTTCCTGGCTTGACTAAGTCTGTATGGTCAGATAAGCTTTGGATCTTTCTCCAGTGATTACAGGTCAGGCAGCCCTATGTTAGTAGGGTCCTGCATTACCCAGCGGTTAAGGTTGCTGATTAAGGACTTGAGGGTCTGGGGTTTGAGCCCCACCAACACCTCGGATTTTGTGGGAGTGACCTTTGGCAAGTCACTCCGGAGCCCTAGTGCAGTACTGGTCGATCCAAGAATGGTGTTATATTATTGAAGAATTGTTGATACGGCATTAAACACCATATAAACCAAATCACTATGTTAGTGAAATATTCTTGCTATAAATGCACAGGGATCACTCAGCTTATCATGCATATTCCATGTATAACTTATCAGTACTAGGCTGGGAAATATGTCTTGCCAAACAACACTCCATGGTGAAATAATGGATTGCAATTGGGAATTGAACCTGATTCGTCAAAACCATGTAAACTAAAAATACATATGTATATAAAAAATATTGGTAACTGATTTACCTTTATGTGTAGTCTTGTCGCTGTTTCTATTGTCACAGTAACGGCTATCTGCTTGATATCATTTGGCCAGCCAGAAAGGTGCATCTGCTCAAGATTGACTTCATACTGGGAACCAGACCTCTTAAGGCTCTTAACAGTATAAAGCTGGAATCGGGCTGGATAGAAACACTGTGGTGCTCCACTGTATGGAAGAGATTATTTCAAAATGGGAATCAGTGCAGTTTTTCAACAATTTTCATTATATTCTGGCACCAGTGAACCTTTCCATGATTCCAGATTAATCTAGCAGTACTTTATATTATGACACTCCAAAATAACACAAGGGGAGGGATTCTTTTTCCTGAAATTCCATTTGTTCTTAACCCCTAAAATTTTAAGACGAAGACTGACTATGCCAGATAAAAACTAATCTAAATCTATAGAGGGGCCTTGTGAGGCCAAGATAGATATCTATAGTCTTGTGAGGCCAAATTGTAGCTTGAACACCCCTCACAAGTTTGATCCCAACTAGTGCCACAGATTTGTTGGAACATATTTTGGCAAGACACTACTTTCCCCTAAAACTTTCAAAGGAAAACCATTATGTAACTGAAAATCTGTTGACAGGTGTTCAACCAAATTATAATGATACAGGCAAATGTTATTACATTTCCTACTGAATAATTCAAAGGTGCTAGTTCACAGATGTAAGGACATTTTGGAAGTTAAAAATTAATTTCTTTAAAACTGCACAACAGCTGCAAAGTTTGTTATATGATAAGCACGGGAGAATAGTTATTGGGACAAACACCTTTAGATAACAAAGGTGCACATACCTTTGTCCTTATGTAGGGGGTATTGTTCTATATCTAGAGAAGGAAACATTCTTTGCATAGGGTGAATTTGGCTTCATTTTGACCACCAGAACATGTCAAATTAAAAGTCTTGTCTATAGTTTGTGTATCACCTGTAATCTGAAGAGGTTGACCAACAGCACTTTTTCTCTGAACATTTCTCTTGGGTAACAGTTCCAGCCTGGGGCCAGCAATCATGCCTTAAAACTACTGGTTCCCGATCACACTCTTTAGAATAGTAATCCTGGCGAAAAAATCCAAGTAAATTTCAATTATGATTAATACTCACCTTAGATAACTCTGATTTTCAATTTCAATAAACAGTGGTTTCTAAAAGGATGAAGATATACTGACAAATATTTACCGTATTTGTTTAGTTTTACATCGATTGTGATGGAAGCTTAAAGCTTGTTCAAAGTCACTCTCGATGACTACTTCCTGGATACTAAGCCAGTACCAGTGTTGATTTGTGGGTAAGTCTCGCATATTATTTCCTCCACTTAAAGGGTATCGAACCCAGGACCTTCGGTACAAAAAGGCAACGGTCTACCTTTGAACTCGTCAAAATAATTTGATGTGAAAATTGCTTTCTATTTTCTGATAGGGCAATCTGAGGTCCAAATTTCAAACGATCCAAATAATGTCGGACTTTTTTCATTCTTAATTTGGATTTAAATCACAAGTGACCATTCAAAGTCAATTGATATAACAAGATATGTTAAATATACAAATATGCATCGTTGCCGTTAAACTATTACAAAAAACGTTCATTAGGGTTCTCCCATTCTAATACGCATGCGCAGAAAAAAATTATCGGGAGCAAAAAATTTTCAACTAATGACAATTATACTGTTCTTACAATGTAAATATGCGGATTGATTAAAAAAGCATTAATTTTCACAACTGCATGTGAGTAAAATAATTTGATAAATTTTCAATAACAATGGAAATATAGGTCTTCAAACAGTGCGACTAATATTTTGTCGCATTTGTCCTCCATTAAATGAATGGTTCGAAAGTTTGACGTGACAGGAGATATTGCCTGATACAAAAATTTCTCAATATTTTCCGATCACGTTTAACAAGTTTAAAGGCACATAAAAGGAGATAAATGCTATATCAAACTATATAATTTGGTCAACTTTTGGTCAGGTTCAAATAGTTATCACAAAAAAAAACATCAACACAACTTAAATGTGACAGCCAACAAGAAATAACCCAGATTAATCAGTTTAATAATTCAGATTGTGTGTTTTTTTTACCCCTGACCTTGACAGTTGATACGCAAATGTTTGAGCCGACCAATCAGAATTCGTTATTTTGAATATGTAAACAAACAGGTGGTTGATCAACATGATTGAATTGGAGACAACTATATTTCAAGCACAAAATAACTTATGTTAAAGGAGTCTATGTAATAGGGTCTCAATGCATTCCTAAATTAATTCTCATTAATTTATCAATATGATAAAAGAACTCCATATATTTTTTCAGTAATTTATTTGTACTCCTTTCCTTTTATGTGCCTTTAACTATCTTTGGACCACTGTCGCCCAGAACAATAAAGCCATATTTCAAAGGAAGAAAATTATTCTTTTCAGGAATTCATTCTTTTGCCATAGCCCTTTTTTATGTTCTGACACAGGTTACAACAGGTACATATTAAAAGGATGTGCACTTACGCGTGTCCATTGGTTGTCGAAACGAGGAGCATATTTCCAGACTAAAATTCCGGAAAACAATACCACCGTTACCAAACATAAAGTGACAATAGTATTAGATAACGGATGAGTATCTTTGTAACGAGTTTCTTTGAAATGTTCATGTTTGTACGATGATGCGTCGTGTTGTAGGCTGTCGTACAAAACTGTTGAACGGTTGCTCATCTTTGTTTGTTTACATCCGAGCCAAGTATGGGCACGTGACTGTCACGTGATTCGGTTTCGTACCCTATTATTATCAAGACAGTGATCCTTCAAACTTCTTTATTCATTAACGTGATAAGTGCGTGATCAATTTAAACTTTTACTTTAAACTTTGTTTTAAAATATGTTAACATTCGTTCTCATTTCGTTTTTAGTCAAACAATAATTGCCTTAATGTGCTTTTTGTGAAGGATCGAGCTTGTTAAATGAAGAATTCAAGTACGCTGTCCGTCACGTGCAAACCAAAAGCGTAAAGAAAAACCCTTTTCTAAATACATGTAATCTTAGAAACATTGTCTTGCATTGCTTTCTAGATATCGCATGTGCTTCTAGTAAAGACTCCCTTATTCAATTCATTATAAGAAGAATCATTGTTGAGTAAATATTGCGCGCTACTCTCTGTGCCAGAGCCATAGGTAATCTATTTGTTGTATATGGCTCTGTTACAAGTGCAAGCGTTTTCTGACCGGTTTAACTACAATGGTTTGACCATTATATGTCAGACACATACCTAAGACTATTTGGAGATTACGCACTTGAACTATGGGCCCGGGACATGCTGTAAGTAAGTATGATTTTAACAGAGACATAGATATCTATGTCTCTGATTTTAAGAATCGTTCTATCCAACTAACGTTTCGTGAAATAAAAAAATAAAAAATAGATCGCATGGGTGACACTAGTTTTAATCAGTTTAGAACATTTTTCATGAAAAACAAAATGTGACACGTGTACGTTAGAAGGCCGAATGTACCGACATAAATATATCGCGGGTTTCACAGTGACCATGTTTACGCACGTGGATGCCTGGGCCCAGCTATGCCCTGGCATAAAACTACACGTCGAGGGATATTCTAGACAGTTTCCCCCGGCGGTGGCTTCTATTTATATTCATGACATCTGTTGCAGTAAGACTTCATATACCTTTTTTTTAAAGCTGCACATTGCGATATTTTAAAACAGTATGGGAAATATAGAATGATTGGTCAGATGGGACATACATAATTATATACGTTATTTTAGTCTCCTATGTTTCTATTTAGACTTACGCCCATTCTATATGAGTAGATATTACTGTTACTTTAAAGAAATATAGTGGGGCATTTCCCACATTCGTCTAGATTGTCCATCAGTAAGCACAAAAAAAATATTTATGAGTCGAAATATTTTGACTTGTCTATTTCTATGATCATAACTGGAGAGGTTTGGACCGAACAGAGACATAGATAACATTATCTATGTCTCTTGACCGAAGAAGCAGATATTTAGTTAGTCACTCCTTTTGCATTCAAATTGGTGGTGAGTTTGCGTATTGCTCATCCATACGTAATGCTTTCGTCTTATATTGGGCGCGTATACTTGTGCATGCATCTCACAAAGTTTGCAGATGTACACGTCCGATATTTTTTCTAGCCAGATTATCTTAGGAATGATGAAAAATGCCTTACTTTGTTCGATATGAGCAGACGTTATGTTGATAGGGTTTTCATTGTTTTTTTCATTCATAATGACCAATAAGCTGCGAAATATAAAAGTACGAATCAAAAGAACCACGAAAGACAGTTTGTGCGATTAGGTGTAACTTCCGGCTAAACATTGAACATTGTTCTGGAAATCAGATTTCAAAATACATTCTCTATTATCCTTAATTTTACCGAAGACAGCTTGAAACAATACATATAGCATGTCTTGGGGTGGCCAACCGCCTCAACAATTTGTGAGTATCCTATAAGTGTGTGCAAGATAAGACACTGAACATAAATCTGCGAGTTCGCTCCCTACTTTGGGCTTCAACATCATTCAAGAAGGAGCTATCTACCTTCCCATTCTACAGTCTATTTTATGTTGTTAGCCGAATAAAGGAATACTCTCCGAACGACTATGAATAAGATGAGGCGACTTTCACACCAAGTTTTCAAAAATACTTTTGACTTGCCTAGATAATTTATCTGTCGAAAAATGCTTTGTTTCAAAGTCTGGTCGACAGGGAATGTTTGCCCTCAGTGTTTCCTCTATCTTTGTGTAAGCTCAGGTTTGTAATTAAAAGCCTGCCACCGGCCAATTTGACCACTTCAAATGATTTTTTGGTCTGCTCAAATAACAAAAAATATGAAGAGTTGTCATAAGTAACACCTAATTTTTGTTTGGTGTTTGCTTCATTCTCCTCTTCAAATCAAAAGTTGGCCTCTTACTTGAAAAACAAATGACAACCCTGAAGCTTAAATGACTTGACATTGTTGTCTTTGAAGACATAGATCAAATGGAGCATGCATACATCATCATAAACCATTTAAGATTATGATTAAAATGTTAGGCTATTTGATTGCCTTGTCAAATTAATTTGAGATTCGATCTTTCATGATATATCTATGTGTAAGTTTGATCACTCTTCTGCTAATTGAATCTTGGTATAGGAATACAGAACTATTGTACAAACCTTCCCATATTTTACAAATACTTGCTAGAATAAAACATTATCTACAAACTTTAAAGGTTTGTAAGATAACTATTATACCTTCTTTATATAAGTCTGTCTAAAGCTACTTTTCTTTTCATTTTCAGGGAGGTTACAACCCCCAGGGAGCCCCACCAACAGGCTACAACCAGAACTATGGCCAGCCTGGTGGAGGCCAGCCTGGTCAGTATAACCCACCTCCAGGACCAAGTCAACAAGCTTTATATGGACAATCAGGGGGTCCTCGCCCCGCATATGGAACTCCAACATCACAAGGCTATAACCAGCCACCACAGGGTCAACAACCAGGGGGGTATGGTCAACAGGCACCAGGGGGATATGGTCAGCAGGCCCCCGGACAATATGGCCAACAGGCTCCTGGTCAGTTTGGGCAACAACCCCCTGGACAATATGGCCAGCAACCTCCGGGTGGTCAATATAGACCGCAAGGTCAATATGGGCAACCGCCCCCTGGTGGTCAATATGGACAACCTCCAGCCTAT
This sequence comes from Cerastoderma edule, assembly GCA_947846245.1. Taxonomy (NCBI): domain Eukaryota; kingdom Metazoa; phylum Mollusca; class Bivalvia; order Cardiida; family Cardiidae; genus Cerastoderma; species Cerastoderma edule. The sequence goes on from OX401406.1 coordinate 22,952,376, forward strand.
GGACAGCCACAACAGGGTGGATACAGACCACCCCCTCCCCAGCAAGGGGGGTATGGGCAGCCCGGGTATGGAGGTCAGCCGGGCGGTATGGCAGGCTATGGTGGGGCTCCACCTGCCCAGGCCCCACCAGGTGTCAACCCCGAAGTGTGGGGATGGTTTCAGGTATAGTGCTAGGGCCAGATTAGGAGGGAACTTTCATTTGTGGTTTTATCTTTTTCTCTAAAGCCTATTTTGTTGAAACTTGTTTTAATTGTATAAAAAAAACAATACCTGAGTACCTACAAACTAGGACTTTATATTGCATAAAGAAAACTCTTAAAGACCCTATTTTCTAACCACTGATGATGATAATTCTTTACATTTGGTTTGGAAAAAGAAATGGCAAAGTACAAAAACAATAATTCTTATATGTGTCTAGATGCTCTTTGTTCAGTATTTTGGATGAAGTTTTTTTTAAGGAAGATCAAAATAAACTGAGCCTAACATTTTTTCAACCTCAAGTATTTAAAACTTATGTGACAATAAAAGAGATTGCTGATTGATGTTTTCCTTTATCAATTGATTTTTCTTCCTTTGATGGAAACATAATGCAATATTTCATCTGTATATTTCAATTACATATCTTTATGGATTTGCTAATGAATGTTTATGAGTTATTATTGTATATATTTTACATAATAATCACAATGTTTTACAGGCTGTGGATACTGACAGAAGCGGCAAGATAACTGCCAGTGAATTACAACAAGCACTACACAACGGTAACTGGTCAGCATTTAATGCCGAGACCTGTCGGCTTATGATAGGAATGTTTGATAAAGATAGGTAAGCTGTAATATTTCTGTCATGTAAGATTTTATTACCAATATACATGTGGTGTAAAAGCAGGAACACTCTCGAATAATGAAAAATGACATTTCCGCCATGGTTCAAGAAAATCATTGTGCCAAACGAATTAATTAATTCTGTGCATTTTTCTATTTTAACAGGGAAAGCCCTTAATGTGTTTACATTATCCAATGTGAGTTATTGTAAATATGATTCAATATTTTTTTCTATGTTTCAGGAGTGGTACCATTGACATTCATGAATTTGCTGCATTATGGAAATACATCCAAGACTGGAAACAGTGTTTTGACAGGTAAAAATGAATGCATAAAACTTTATATTCAATCTATCAAACACAGGGGTCTGTAGTTATCCTGGCATCCAAACTATGTAATATTGTTATTGTATTACATAGTTCTGACCCAAGCATAACTACAAAACCCTGTGCTATCAAGTACATAGTCTATCTTTACCAGCATTTGAAAGAAGGCAACTGGAAGAACTTGTCATTAGTATCTGTCTACTTTAAAAAAAAATAACTTGGTATTTTTTTTCTATTTGATTGTTTGTTCAGGATTCTAACAAGTGCCCACCCCATTTAGCTAATGATAGGATGTGTTGTATATGTAGGGTTTCTTCAAACTTTTAAACTCTCACATTTGTTACAAATCATATTTCTAGGTTTGATACGGACAGATCTGGTAATATTGATACGAGGGAACTTAGTACAGCATTCCAAACCTTCGGCTATAATTTGTAAGTACTTTTCTTTTGTGTTTCCTTATCCAATTGTATCTTACATTGACATATTTTGCTGCTGAAGACGTTAGAAACCACTTTGACAGAAAGTAAAATGTTCAAATGAGCAATTTTTTCTACTGTTTATAATATGGGAAAAGTGTTTATCTTAATAACATATTTGATATCTGTATGTATTAATCATAATGTAATATTGATATAAAGGATTGAAATTAAGTTAAGATGAATGGAAGTTGAGTTGTATGTCATATGAGTTATATATTTTAGTTATCCAAGAACAGACAAGTATGGCCATTGCTTAGAATTACAATTAAACCTGCTAGTTTACTCTTGTGATTTCAGATCTCCACAGTTCTGTGACCTTGTAATTCGAGTTTTTGATAAAAGAGGTGCTAGAAATATAAACTTTGATGACTTTATACAAGCTTCTGTCATGTTGAAGACCTTCACAGATAAATTTCGAGCCAAAGACGCACAGCAAACTGGGCAAGTTCGGATCAGCTATGAGGAAGTAAGTGATGTGTTGAAATATCATAAAAAAGTTGGAATTTTTGGTTTTCCGTTAATTGCAGCATACATTAATTTAGCTTATTCAAGACTATTGTTTAAGAAAATCCAGGAAAATGGAATTTGAACTGTTTTACCAATGACAAACTCTCCTTTTGTCACATTTTTTCAATTGTCCTTTGCATTTACAAAATCTGATAAATGAATTATTCTAACTAATTCTACAAGATATAAGCCTTAACTGACTGTCAGTGACAAATTTAGATATTTCTTTGATAACAGAAGAAAATAGATTCAATCTTCACATGTGATTTCTGGTATTAACGCCAGATCTCTGCTTAACCAGCGTAACTCTGACTTGGACTTGAAGCAAATTATGTCCCTTTTTGTAATCAGAAGTTCCATGTTGCGTTTTTTACCCAAGTTGGCATTTCCTTAACTGCCCAAAGGATGAAATTAAAACTTCAAATTCTGGCTTGGTTATCAAGCAACTGATACCTCTTTTTTGTATGGCTGGTCAAGTCTTTACATGCTAGTTTGCATCTAATCAACTTTCCTGACTCATTTTTATATGCAAGTTTTAGTGCATGAACTGCTGAAATAAATGGACTGGAACTTCAAACAAAACCTGTATCATTATGGTTGGTCTCGGACCAAGCCCCAAAGGATCTTGCATGGCCCAGGGGTTAAAGTGGCGGACTGGCACCTCTGGTTTCGTGGGAGTGTACTTTAGCAAGGCACTTCAGAGCCATATCTTAGTTCTGGAAGATCCAGGAAAGCTGTAACATAACTGAAAAATTGTTGACACAATATTAAGTACCATACAAGCATACTGACCAAGCCCCATACTGTTCAGATGAAATATTTGTTTCCCTTTCCATATAGTCTTATGGAATGACTGGTTGTTTTTTCTGTTTGTAACAAGGTCCTGTAATTGAAATAGATTTGAAGTTAGTCCCAACCTTTTGGAATTCTTATACATCCCAGATGGTATTTACAAAGTGTTTTGAAATTTTGTTTTCTTAGGGAATCCTGAACCCAACTCTCTTACTGCTCCTTTTCTTTTTGCAGTTCCTTGAAATGGTACTGGATACAACATTAATCAGTTGATCTCTAAACACACATGAGCTATTTATAGCAACAAATGGACCATCACGGAAACCAATGGGTACAAACAGTGCCAGGCAATGATAATCCCCATTTCTATATATATGCATTAATTGGAATCCAGGGCAATTAGACAAAACTTGCAGAACAAACTATAAATCAATGCCGATATTGAGATTTTGTGAACAAGATCCTATTTTGCCTCTTATCTGACCATGGGTATGAACAGGGATCAGGAAGTCTCTCATTTGTATACTGTGTAATAGCAGCTTAATACAGAATGCAAGTCATCCAGGAAGTAGGTTTTCAGTCTGCTTTAAGCTGTAAATGGCATTTAAGATCACACATGATTAACTTGGGGACTTCCCTGGCCTAGTGGTTAGAGTATATTACTTAAAGTCACATGGCCCATTTCTTTGCAGTTCAAATTATAGTAGTTGTATCTTCATGAGAGAAAATCTTCCTTCTGACTTACTATATGCCAATGGTTCTACTCTGGTTGACCAGCCCTTATTGGCAATTAAGTATGGGGGTCTTCCTTCATCACTATGATTTGGACAGTGCAGCATTATTGCAAAAATGTTGATGTGATGTAAAACCCAAAGAATCTTAATCATTTTCAATGCTGTAGGAACATTTTACTTTCCAGTTTGGTTGTCTTCAGAAAGTTTTTCTGGTAAACCTGGAATAGATAAGAATCATGATATGCTCAGTGGTCTTGAGAAAGGGGTATTATGGCATCTTTCACACAGTTTTTAAAATCTTATATAATCCTATATATGTTGGCATACATAAGACTTGTTAGGCATTTAGTGTTTAGACAACCTTTTACCTTTACCGTTGGTGCAAGATTGGCTCTTAACCTTTTACCAAACACCAAATGTTTGGACTGTCCAAAATTGATAGAGTTTTTAGACCAAGTGGTTAAATGTTATCGTTTGCTAGATTGGCTCTTAATGCATATGTGTTAGAGATGGATTACACTCAAGTAAATACCTGAGTTAATCATGTGGGGTTGAAATTTTGTGAAGTGACAGCTGTGTTTGCCGTGACTGAATGTGTGTGCTGTGTGCCGTGACTAAACTATTCTCTTCATCATTTCCAGTTTCTGGACATGGCACTGGATATCAAGGTGTGAAGACAGGGGCAAAGGAAGACAGGCAATGAATGTGTTGTAATTGTGTAAAGATTTTCTAATTAATGTATGAATGTATGTACTTACTAACGAAATATAGGCATGATCATTCAGCAGAATTCAAAGCAGCATTATATAACCTAGATGTTTTTTGGTTTCATCCATTTTGATTGAGTTAGCACAATTGTAAGCTTATAAATAAATGACATTGAGAATAGGAGACTCAAAATGTTAAGATTCTCCTTTTTTTTTAAGTACACAATTACCTATTACTCCATTACTATATACTAATTTAAATGTGTGCACTGCATGACTCTTAGGAAACTTTTGTAACAAAACAAGGTATTGCTTGTATCAAGTAACCCTTTTCTTTTGTTACAATAATTTCTGCCAATATGATGTCAGTCTATTTTTATGAACTGTCCATTAGACATTTTGATTGTGCTCAATACGACCTATGTTCATATTACATATGATATAGATGTTAAGATAAACAATGGTCAGGTTAGAATAAAACCTTATCTGTTTTGTGATCCAACAAGGACCTCTTAATTTATAGGTTCCCGTCTATTTATAAGGAGTCGTTGAGAGAAATAAATGAACAAATTCTAAAGAAGCATGTGTAACCTTACAAGTAAGGACATGTTATGTTAAAGAATATTTTGATTAAGGTGTAACTTCCATTTTGTTTGGGTATTCTGTATTTGATTATGAGTTGTGATGCATATATGTGACATAATCTTTGTCAGTGTCTTAATTGAGAGATTTGAAAATCATACTGGTTTCAATTATCAGACTAAAAAAGAGAAAAAGTGCTGGACAGCATCTAGAATTCTTTTAAACTTAATATGTAAACCATAAATTGTTTACCTTTATAGTGCTGGAACTGATTTCATGCTTATGCTAACAGGCTAGATCCAGGCCAGACGCCAAGTAAATTGGTGGGTGGTCTGTGATCTAACCTGTTTGCTACTAAGTATCTTTCCTCAACAAAATAAAGATTTTTTAAGGTTTTGGAAAGCAGACAACACAAAAATTTATTTTTAGAAAATTACCCGGTATTCTAAGGGTTTATATTCTTGTATATCATGGCGTTGAGAGCATTTGGATGAGTAACCACAATAAAGGATATAAAAGGTTATTTTTTGAGTACTTAATACAAATGACTTTGATGCTCCCTTTTATCTATACTTCTGTAACCCCACTGACATGTCACTTATTTAAAGCAATAGCATTTTTGGTGCTTAAGCAAGAGAATAGTTGACAATCAGTGCAACTGAAGCCTTTTTATTTTGTGCTGTATGCTGAAATTTATACTGCTATATTGTCATCTGAAAATTCACTGATCTAAAAAACTCAGATATGTATCATCCCAAATTAGAGGTCGACTCTTATGGATAAGAAAGGGGTGCCAGATTTCACACTTGGAATATCTTAAACCTTGTGACATCTTATCAGTTCCTTATTTACAAAGTACACGTACGCAACATATGAGGTGTGCAAGATTTCTCTCCCCTGGTTGAGACAGGGTCACATGATATAATGCAAATAAATGATTGGTTGATTAGGCAAAGATGTAATTAAATGTGTGGCGGGATATCGTCTACAATGTTACATCATTGCCAGTTATTTTTGGGCAAATCAAGCTTTTGTTCAAGAATTCATTGGACTTATTACTTTCCTTTTGGAAGATGCCTGTCTGTGTTTATTAGGTCTTTGGAAACTTAAAGAAGTTGCTCCATATTTGTGCTGCCATTTTACTACATGTATTTTATTTGAATGAATTAAATATAAGACAGCTAAAACCATTGTGACTTGCTGCTGAGAAAAAGTGACCATTCTAGCAAAGTTTACAATTTAGTTATAAACTTGATGTACATTTTATGTTATTTTCATTAATCTTATGCTAGTGCTTTTCATTTGTATTTTACACTTAGATTCTTTACATTTTGTAATATGTTAATGATTATTAGTTTTTGCATTATGATCCATTTATCTTTCACGTTTATTGACTTACAACATTATTGCTCACAGCTTTGTAGTTTTTGTCTATTCATTTCTTGTGATTTCTTTTTTATTTTGACTCAAAAATTTGAACTTCTATTTTTGAATGGTTATTGAATGATTTTATTTAGTATAAATATTGATCAAATAACCGTTTAAAAATGCATTGCATGCCTTTACAAGTCAATGCTATAAAACAGATGTTTTTAAAAACCTAATATTTGGTAGTGTTCCAATTCTCTGGTTAGACAGAGCTCCTTGTTAAACAATTAAGAAATTGCTCATATGAAAAATTATCTTTTCTTCCAATTATAATTTCAAGATTTATATTGCAGACTATTAAATTCTACGGTTTTCTAATGGATGCAGTGTAACTAGCGGTCTGTTTGTATTGCTGTTGGTGAAATTTGGAACCAGATTTTATTCTAGTTGAATGGTACATTGACTTTAATGGAAACCAATTATCAGGACTTTAAATTAATCTAATATGTAAATTACAAGATATGACTCCTTTGATAACAAGTCTATTCATTTCATATTATAGAATATCTGGAAATAGAAATACTTTGTTGGTACATTCTTTGTATTTCCTACAGAGATTTTTTGCCTTACTGTATACATCAACTGTATTCAAAAACGATACTTTTTTCTTTGAAAAATGAAAAAAAAAATCTATTTAACAAGATAAGGCATGTTGATTTTTTATTATTCCTTATAATAAGGTCCATGAAGGTTGTGTGTGGTTAAGAGGCTTGATTTAGAATTTGGTGGTCCCAGTTTCAAGCACAGCCACCTCTCCTTACATGGACGTGTTCTTTGGCAAGATACTTCAGAGCCCAGGGTACCGTTTTACTAAACAGTTTACGCTTAAGATTTGCGTAAGTCTAAAACAACATTTCCTCTTATTTCAATCTTCGGTGCAGCAATTTTGCAAAGTAACACGTCATTGGAATCGTCTCTCCAAGATGCTTCCAATGACGTGTCACATTGTAATATTGTACTTTCATTGAAGATACTATCCATGTCTATCAGTTATGACGTACGCAAATATTTTCCGTAAGTTGTTTAGTAAAACGGTAGCCAGGTCTAGAACTGGTAAATCAAGGCAATTAGAAAAAAATTGAAAAAATGTTGGCACCATATTAAGCCCAGATATAAATCTAGTCAAGCATGGTTAAACTAGACCAACTTTTCTAGTACAACAGCTTTATCGAGTGAGGACACAAGGCTCTATAGTTAGGGCATCTCATTTGTTTTCTTGACCTTTACATCAAATCAACAATTTTCAGTTATATTGCAATGTCTTGCATGTCATGGATGGAGGAAGACCCCTTACATAACTACCCTATAAGGACAGGACAAGATGGATAGAACCATGGGCTCCCTGCCAGCTATGAGACTAAATCTCATGAAAACTCAAATCCACTGCTACCATGTCACATTTTTTGTTTTTTTTTGTGTGAATATCATTTAATAAACAGTTATATATGAAATGTAGCAAGATATGAAATATCATTCCCTCAAATGGGATTTTTATGCAAGAATAAATCAAAATCAAGACACAACAACACTTATAAGTATTATATAATTTTATTTTGGATATTGAGGAGAAACCATTAAAGAGAAAAGGAGAAATTCCTAGTCTGAAGCAGTTTCTTGCTTTTCCACAAAAGTATTTTGTGATATGGTCTCCTCATATGCATCAAAACACTTGTGTAAGAATAACCCTCATGGTGCTGGAACTGACTTCATGCTTATTCAATCAGGTTGGATACAGTCCAGCTGCCAAGTGAATTGGTGGCTGGCCTGTAATTCAAACTGCTACTCTGAGTATCTTTCTTCATCAAAATTAAGCAGATATTAAAGGTTTTGGAGAGCAGATGACACAAAAATCTATTTTTTGAAAATTACCCACCATACAAAGGGTTAAAAAGGCTGCTTTAAAACTGCTTTGTTCAAAGAGGAAACATTTTTTTGATGTTAAACATCACATTTTATTGTTAAGGAGTACATATACTTCTTAATGTTCTGCTTAATCAATGGTTGACATCCTATGATGTCATCCTTGCATGATCGGCTTGAGCCATGGCCCTTTTTTTATCACTTAGGAATACCTCCTTATTTTCTCCTTAATCCATGGTAAAAATTATGTCATTCTGGCATATATATGTACAATACACCTAAAGCCTTGGACCTTTTTTTATCACTTAGGAATACCTCCTTATTTTCTCCTTAATCCATGGTAAAAAGTATGTCATTCTGGCATATATATGTACAATACACCTAAAGCCTTGGCTCTTTTTTTATTAGTTAGGAATACCTCCTTATTTTCTCCTTAATCCATGGTAAAAATGACGTAATTCTGGCATATACGCCTGGAGCATTAGCCTGTGCACACTTGGCTCCGAATGACGTGACGCCCATCAGCGTGTAGCGCCCATTGAGCTGGCAAACCAGGGGCCCTCCTGAATCGCCAGCGCATGTATCTATTCCACCCTCGAGGTATCCCGCGCAAAACATCTGTGGCGTAATTTTAGAAAAGTACAGCAGGCTACAGGTGTTGTCTGTCACAATGGGTACTTTGGCCGCTTTCAACATGTTCTGTAAACCTTTAAATGAAATATTGGATTTGTTTACTTATATGGGTTAACCCATTACCAAACAATGACCACGTTTTACCACTTTGTTGCAGAAGACTCTGGAAAACACTGGGAAAAGAAGAAATTGCTCGTGACGAGCAATTTATCCTTTTTTCCATTGTTTTCTACTCTATCAGAAGATTACTTTCCAATTTCATCACATTCTTAAATGTTGTTTGTGAACACTTTCAATATGGGACTGTTGAAAATTTGCCCCCGGTAAAGGGTTAAAATCCCTTGTAATAAACTGACCATAATGGCTCAATCAAGCCTTTTGGTAGAAACAATAACGACATTTGACAAATTAATTGCAGATGACTTTAGAAAACACTGTGGGAAAAGGAGAAGTTGCTCTAAACGAGCAGTTGCTCCTTTTCCAACAATGTTTTCTGCCCGATTAAGAAGATTGTTTTTCAATTTCATCACATTTTGAAATGTTGTCTGCAAACTCTTTCTATTTGGTAGAGTAAAAAATTTGGTGGTTGGTAAAGGGTTAGGAATTACCATTTTCAGTGCGTCCCCAGCCAGAGACATGGCATTTCTGCCCAGCAGTGTAGGGCGATGTTGGTTCAGGAAGGCACGCCGGCTGGACGTGATCACTAAACGTAATCCCTGGCTCCACCCTTATCAGGGTAATGTCATTGTTCAAACTGCTCCCTGTGAATAAAATTGGTCAACCCATTACCAAACATTTGGGACATTTGACCAGTTAGTTGCAGACGACTCTGGACAACATTGTGGGAAAAGAAGAAATTGCCATTAATTAGCAATTTTTACTCTACCCACGTTTGTTTATGCCCTATCATAAGATTATTTTTCTTATTTTGAATTGTCGTCTGCAAACTCTTTCAATTTGGGACAGTCGAAAGTTTGGCGTTTGGTAAAGGGTTTAAAAAAGGATTAGAGGACCTGCATGGCCCATTGTTATGATGGTGGACTTGAAACTCAGGGTCTTACGCACCGAGCAAATAAAACCTCTATAAGACACAATCACATTCGAATCACATTGTCCTTCATTGGTCAGTTGAGTTGTCCATTTATATTCCAGCATGTTCTCTATAACTCTTTACAACGCAATAGGTTCCCTAATTTGCATAAACTTTCCGAGAATATTACATTTGTATTGTGGGACCATCCTTCACACTTCAGAGCCCTAGCCTGATACTGTTGAGCCCGATGTAAAAACATTAAATAACGAAAAATTGAAATGATGTTAAATTCTCACCAAAAAAATGAATTAATTAAATAAAAAGCTTGGAAAAGTATTTTACTTATGGAAAACAAAAGTCCCATGGCTAATGCTGTACCCTTGGACCACTTTCCTGTACAATTTCATGTATGGGGAATGGGTTAAGCAATGTTGAATAGCTCTGAGAAAGCAAAAGGTTTTCTTGGATTAGTTCTGCACCAATCATTAAACTGTCTCCTTTCGATGCAATGTTTTGTCAAAGTGTTTACACTTAGATGTTATACCAGTCATGATTACCATCAAACAGTTCATGGTTGATTATAAGCTCTGCCTCAAACTCCTGTTCATAGGTGTCGCCAACCTTGTTGTCATGGTCACCAGTTCGAACACGAATAAGACCTCTATGTATATCCCTGGAAATGGAATACAAAAATATAAACCCTCAAATAGAAGATTGTGTTGTATGCTTTCTAAAACCTAAAACATGTGGTTGAATTTGATGAGGAAAGATACTCAAAGTTGCAAACAGGTTAGATTACAGGCAGGCCGGAATCTAACCTGTTTGCATAAGCATGAAGTCAGTTCTAACACTATGAGGATAAAGAGATCAAGTTTTACTAAATGATGGCTCTTTATTGACAAAAACTCTTGAATTACTTTAACAGAATTCATACATGGTTAAAACCAAATTCACATGATTGACAACCTTGATAATGGAACCATAGACAACAATGACACTTAGGGATCATCCAAAAATCATGTCAAGGCATTTGCAGATTATGACTTCTTTTGCAATCAGTTTTTGTACTAAATCAATTTCATCTTATAATCCTAAATTAGGGCTGTCTCAATACCCAATACGAAGGAAGGGATCGAAATATGAAGACAAAAAATGTGTTGGTTGATTGTAACATACCATATTAATCAAGACTTACTGAAAGCAGTGAGCAGCACTAACAATCCAGTTATCATGAATGATGGTTCCCCCACACCAGTGTGTGTATGCTCCATACCCTACATGACGCCGGACACCAACCTGCCAAGGATAGAACCCACGGGAGGCTGTGTAGCCACCGATTATTCGCTCGAGTTTCGGCGCCTCGGCCAACTCCCGAATACTGGCAGGTTCTTCTCTCTTCTTTCTTGAATACATCTCTAGAGGTCTTCGACCTGAAATTATTCAGCTCATACCCTCATATTGATTTTTTTTGTTATTGGTTCAAATTGAAAGTATTACCATATGATAATCAAAAATCATGTTTTATCTGTGATACTGCTAAGTGACCTATGTGGCAAAAAAAGAAATTACTTTTTTCAAGCAATTTTCTCCTTGAGTGATAGTGGTTTCTTGAGTCTACTGTGTGCAAAACAAAAAATATTAATGAGCAACTTTTACAATAGGAGTTAGTGGTAGTAATGTTGGTTTTTTTGAGGAAAATTATAAAATATGCTGCTTGCTCTTCTATGCTTGACCTTGCCCACTATACTGTTGGATCTTCCTTCAACGAGTAAGAACCATACATTGCAATATAACTGAGCACCATTCAAATTCAATAAAGCAAACAAAAAAGATAACACTAAATACCACAAGTAACAGATGGTTTGAGTACATCACTTTCATCGTCATTGCCTCCCTGGTCCCCATCTCCATCACTGTAACAGACAACACCTGCATCTTCTCCATGTGCGCAATCATTGACACCCCAGCCCGGATGTGAACAGTCCATCAATGAACTTTCCCTACCCTCACAGTTGACATCATCCAGTAGGATTGGGTAACTGGAGAGCCCTGGGCCAAAGTGGGCTTCTAGCTTGGCTATACCAGAACTGCAAGTGACAAAACAGCTTTAAACCCATCAGCTATTACAGATGACTTAACCCTTTAACAAACGCCAAATTTTCGACTGTCCCAGATTGAGTTTACAGACGACATTTCAAAATGTAACGAAATTGAAAAATAATAGTCTGAGAGTTGTGAGCATTTTATCCTTTTCCCACAATGTTTTCCAGAGTTTTCTGCAACAAAGTGGTATAATGTTGTTATTGTTTGGTAATGAGTTAAAACAATGATTGGTTGTAAGCTTTAAAAAGTAATTTGTCACAAACCAAGCCAATAACCACAAGCACTTTCACATCTGTTCAGTAAGAAATGGACTTCTATCCAAGTTACGTCAATTTGATCATAGCCTTCTATAAATTGTTGAACCCGTTCCCCAATAATCCTCATTAAACCGCATCCCACTTTTAACAGAAACGAAAACAAATCAAGCACTTTATCCTTTTCTTGTTATGATTTCTAACAAATATCCTAAAGAAAACCCGTTTCGTTCATGCTAATTTCTGTTGTCGGCTGTTGTTTTCAGTTTGGACCAGTATTAGTGAAGGGTGCAGTAGAGCCAATGTATGAGTTCCAGAAAACAGTCTATATCGTTCTTATTGTATTGTAACAATAACATATCAGATCCCGAATGGAACCGACAAAGTGAACCTATCATATCATAAAGTATGATATCGTGAACCTATAACATCAAACATGTACATTCTATCATAAATCAGATATCATAGACCATACATCATATGATCATGGTTTGTAATACATAAACACAGTCGCATCTTTTCAATGAATTAAATGCTCTCATTGCATTTGCCCGAAAATACACTGGAAAACAAATACTCTTTTACTTTTATCAGGCACATAATGAATACTTTTCTGTAATACAAACTAAGAATAAACCAATAAAAATATATACATTTTGATAAAAAAAAATATGTAGTCTATCACATGTTGTTTACATTTATTTCCATGGCAGCAAAAGGATTTTTCACTGAATTTTATTTTTCTATTATTCCTTTCACATGTAAGAGAGAGTCCATATTCTTTACTATTTCTTTTCTTTGTTAAGACGGCCGGAGACATTGTTTCAAATATAGTATTGCCTAAACAACAAAACTCATGTACTTGTACCTATATCCGAGCATTCTGCAGACGACAGTGGCATCACTATTATCCCACTCATCATCACAGATTGTGCCGCGTCTCCCGTTATAGATCACTTCCACTCTCCCCTCGTTAGTCGACCTTCCATCGACAAGTTGTACCCTCAATGCCCCCGGTCTGTCAACTAAAAATAGAAAAGGTTACATACCCCATTATAAGACTTTTAACCAACTGATATTGAATGATAACCAGATAACATTGGTCAATATGTGTAAAATGCATTTGAAATACAAAATATAAATATACTGTTGATTACTTTTGTTGTTATGGATGGAATCTGCTTGTGACTCATGATTTGCTTCATAATTTAAGTACTTTTACATTTTAGAACTCATTTCACTATGATCCCTCATTTCAGCGCACTGATACCATGAAGAACATCATATCTTTTTAATGCTGTTTGGTGGTGTCTGCTTTTGAACCAGTCACAGAGTTTAATATGGATGAATGGAAATAAACATACCTACAAAAAAAATATATAAGAAATCTCTGTGACAACAGGAGACTATTCTCATGACAGAATATCAAAATTGTTTTTACAAATTGTCACAAATCAAGTATAATTTTTCATATTTTTTATATCCATCACCTGCCATTGCTTTGATTTTGGAGAGCTAAATAAAACACGAAGAAATGCCTGAACTGTGTTATATGAAGCAGCAGGCAACAATGGTAAATGTTGAGGGTTCAATGCAAGACTACAGTAAGTCCTTCATATACGTGAAGCAATTACTACTAGTATATTGCACTGAACCCTCAATATGAGGAGAGAGCATCAACTATTTGTGAAAAAAAAATGTTTTGAAACGAGGAGATAATATGAAAAAAATATGTGTTTGTCTCAATATTGCTACTTCATTCAATTAGAATATACAATGGCAAAGTAATTGATTTACAATAAGACAAAGAGAATATATGATCGGCACCAAGATGGAGAAAGCCTATCTGATGTGGCTGAGAATGACGATGGGTGCAAGCTTTACCTATAGGATCCTCTGGGAGGGGTTGTTTACTGCATCGAACCCCGGCATCCTGTGAGTGGTCGCAGTTACTCACACCCCAAGAGCCTAGGTTACACCTCAATAGCGAGCTCTCCGTTCCTACACAGTCCACCTTGTCAAGCCACACAGGCCCCGCCCCATCTTCTACCATGTCTCCGCCTTGCGCTTTACCATATCTAGTGTGTAGTGAAGTAAATATATGCTTGCTATTGCTAAGAGTGCAATTTAATTTTGTTTTTCAAAGCTTTATCAGTAATTGTTTTTTAAAGCTTTATCAGTTTTGTTTTTTTCAAAGCTTATCAGTTTTGTTTTTTTCAAAGCTTATCAGTTATTGTTTTTTTTAAAGCTTTATCAGTTTTGTTTTTTTCAAAGCTTATCAGTTATTGTTTTTTTCAAAGCTTATCAGTTATTGTTTTTTTTAAAGCTTTATCAGTTTTGTTTTTTTCAAAGCTTATCAGTTATTGTTTTTTTTAAAGCTTTATCAGTTTTGTTTTTTTCAAAGCTTATCAGTTATTGTTTTTTTCAAAGCTTATCAGTTTTGTTTTTTTCAAAGCTTATCAGTTATTGTTTTTTTTAAAGCTTTATCAGTTTTGTTTTTTTCAAAGCTTATCAGTTTTTTTTTTTTTCAAAGCTTATCAGTTATTGTTTTTTTTAAAGCTTTATCAGTTTTGTTTTTTTCAAAGCTTATCAGTTATTGTTTTTTTCAAAGCTTATCAGTTATTGTTTTTTTTAAAGCTTTATCAGTTTTGTTTTTTTCAAAGCTTATCAGTTATTGTTTTTTTTAAAGCTTTATCAGTTTTGTTTTTTTCAAAGCTTATCAGTTATTGTTTTTTTCAAAGCTTATCAGTTTTGTTTTTTTCAAAGCTTATCAGTTATTGTTTTTTTTAAAGCTTTATCAGTTATTGCTTTTTAAAGCTTTATCAATAATCAATATTTTTAAATAGCTCTATCAGTTATTGATTTTTAAAGTTTTATCAGTTATGGCAGGCTGTGTGTCTAACAATGTTTGTAAAAATTTCCTCACTACTACAGTACAATGTTCTTTCCAAGCCTCTCACTGGTTCTTCAAAATAACATAATTAAACTATGGAGAGAAATGGATGATTTTAATAAATGGTCAAAACACTATATATGCTGAGCCTGGGACTCAAACTTAGCGTAAATATTTCAGAACGGAATGTCATAACTTTGTCACTTACGGGTAGCCAAGCATTTGACAGAGTACAGCTGCGTCATTGTTATCCCAGCCGTCATCACAAACAGTTCCGCGGAGACCATTCACAATGACTTCCACTCGCCCAGACACACTACCATCCTCAGGGTTAACAACACCAGGTACTTCTATACTAATGGCTGTAATATAAAATGATGAGCAATTCATCCTTTTTTCACTATGGTTTCTCCTCAACATCATAAAGCAAATATCTACTAATAACATCTAATAATTAAGTGTATGACAGAAAGCAGTATTGGTCTGTTTTAAAGTTGAAATCCATTTCCCATAATGTAATTTGTGACTGCTTCAAATTGAAAGCAAACAGCAGTTGGGGAAAAAAAAAGACCATTATACCTTTTTTTGTATGTGATATCTGATAGAAACAATTGTGACAAAAGGATAAATTGCTCATGATGAGCAATTTATCCTTTGGTCACAATGGTTCCTTCTCAATATAATAAAGTAAATATGATTTCAGAAATCTAATAATTACCTGACAAAAAAGACTAGACAATTATTAATCTATATACCTAACTTGTATATGATATATCTGAAAGAAACAATTGTGACATAAGGATAAATTGCTCATGATCTATCCTTTTGTCATAATGGTTTCGTAAAATCATCTTCTTTTGCTTCCAATTTGGACCAGTACTAAAATTCCCCATGATGATAAAGTGAAAAAGTAGAAAAAGTGCCTTAGCAATGCTCACCTTTACAGTCAAACTCTCCATTTCCATTCTCATCAGTGCAGTTAGGTCTACAGTCGCAAATCCCATCGCACACGGAGGCCGCGTCCAGGCACTCCCCTGTACTACAGGTATATTCTGCTTTGGTACACGCTGGAAAATGTTTGTGTGTAAGGGTTTTAAATAGCTTCAACATTTTCATCAGTAATATTGCCATGCCTGGTTCATTATCAAGGGAAAAGACTCAACCTTTTCACTACTTATAGCGACAGATATATCTGGTGCACTTTAAGCACCTTAATTATATACCATATCCGCTGTTAATGAATGGCGTAATATGGTTGTGTTAATTGAAACACTAGGTACACATTAGAGTATAGAAGTTTGGTATATATAACTTGTACTGTGAAACTTGCTATCAATTTTTATGAATCAGTGATATCATTTGAGCGTCGGTTACATGCGGTGCAGGGGTAAATTCTGTCTTTTTAACAATCTTTCCACACTTTTCCTTCATATGTGAGAGAGTAAAAAGGTCTGGTAGTGACAAGGTTAAGATTAACAGCTCATATGGGCTGATCAACACAGGAAAACCCATCAGCATTTTGGTAGTCACCTAGGAGACCAACTCTCATGCAAATCAATGTCTGCCCCTACCATAATATAACCGTTTACCAAACGCCAAATTTTCAACTGTCCCAAATTGAAAGAGTTTGCAGACGGTATTTCAAAATGTGATGAAATTAGAAAATAATCCTGTGATAGGGTAGAAAACATTCTGCGAAAAGGAGAATTTGGTCATTAAGAGAAAAATGGCAGCTGTCCTGTGATCTAACCTGTTTGCTACTCTAAGTATCTTTCCTAAACAAAATAAAGCAGATATTTAAGGTTTGAGAAAGCAGACGACACAAAAACCTATATTTAGAAAATTACCCAGCATTGTATGTAAGGGTAAACTCACATTTCCTTGATTCACACTCAACGCCAGCTGTTTCGTGTGGATTACAATTGTGGTGCTTCCATCCTGCATGTTTACAGTCAGCAAGAGAGTCTTCCAGCCCAGTACACTCCACATCATCAAGAAAGAATTTTCCGTTTCCTTGACCATATTTAGCGCTGCTTGTAGCCTTTGCTTTACCACTGAAATATAGGTGTTTTAAAAAATAAATGGGTCTTTCTTAGTTTTAAATTGCTCAGTCTTAGGAATATGTGGTGGTGTAACTTAAAAAGTCTGAAGATTGCAGTTACGAAAATCACATTTTAAAAATAAAATAGGTTATAATTATGAATAAAAAAGAAATTGCAAGCATTGTGGGAAAACCCAAATTTGTTATGAGGAGGAAAAGCAATTTCTCCTTTTATCACAAATGGAATCCCTTTTATTTTATTTGCGAAAACTTTCTGCTATTCTTTGTTTAATTTGGACCATTCCCAATTTCCGATCTAAGGGAATGTAAGGAAATGTCTGAAATGATATATACCTTGTATATCCGAGCATCTTGCAAACTACAGTTGCATCATTGGCATCCCATTGGTCATCACAGACTGTTCCCCATTGGCCCAGATATTTGACCTCTACACGACCCGACGTATCTGAACCATCAACCAAGCGCACCTCAATCGGTTCATTTTGCACTGATAGAATTTAATTCATATTGTTAAATCAATTCCAAGAATGTGATAGTGCAACATGAACAGATAACCATTCTTATAAAGGATGAGTTTATCCTACATCTCTTATTCAGTTAAATTGAATATTTGAAAAGCAGTAGTTGTTATTGCTTTCAACTCACATTTCTTGTTTTTATCAAAGTCCACCAAATAATTTTCATCAGAGGAGTCTTTAAATGAACAATAAAATCATAAAGAAAGCAATACATTCAGCGGTCTACATCATCAGAAACACCAGACCCCTCAACTTTGACGCATCACAGCAAGATATGGCTTTTTGTGTACCTACACCCCGCATCATAATAGAAACATACGTAAAGTAATAGTTTTTTAAGTATAACCCCAGGATTTGATTGTGACATGTAATAACTACAAGAGAGGTTAAATCAACATTTGAATCAATATCCAGCTACCAAATAGGAATATCATATCTCTATTTATAGACTGATTTACCCACAATCCTTTAAGCAAAATGACACAGGTCAATGCAAATGCAGACCTGCCAAACACAATGTAAAGAAAGAAACAAAACAAGTTACAGCAGGAAGTTTCATCTGAAAAATCTCCACAGTCGTCTTCATGATTACAGACACCAGACTGGTTTATACATCGGCCATTTTCACATGTAAACATTCCATTACAGTCCACTGGAAATAGAAAAAAGGAAATTACTTTTCATACAAGGAATGCCCATCCTATGTCACAATGGTATCTATCATATGGCATAAAGAAATAGTTTTTGTGCTTTTTTTGCTGTGTGCTATTGCTTTTAATTTTTAGAAAGCAGAAAGTATTATATGACAGTATGTATTTAACTTTTCCTGGTAGAGCTTCATTAGAGAAGTTTGTTATGGTGCTAATTTGTTCAAATTGTTGTGTATTTGCTATTGCAGCACAACAATATAAAAACAAACTGCCTTGTTACTGATGCATTCTTTTGATATGCAAAAATAGTCAGATTATAACATACTGTCATACTACATTACACGTTTGGTCTGACTTAACCATAAAACAGATAAGAACCTGTTTAACAACAATTTGTGAACATGATGTGATCAACAATTTTTACAGACGATTGAAACAAGCCCCTCATGTGAAATTTAGATATATTGTGACTGGCCAAACTTGGAACCAACAACAGTTAAAGGCATGCAAAATAGCATTTGGTTGTTGATATTCGGAAGAAATCGTTTGAGCAATGATGAAAGTGTTTACATTGAAGCTTTTTACAAATCTAATTAACTGCCTTATAAGGAAAGCAAACATTATTGCTAGGTGAATTATTTTTCAAATCTATTGGATGTGGATATTTCCATTGCATTTTAACCAATTACCAAACCAAAACAACATTTGACCAGTTTGTTGCAGACGACTCTGGAAAACATTAAATGACTCTGGAAAACATTGTGGGAAAAGGAGAAATTGCTCGAAACGAGCATTTTCTCCTTTTCAAACAATGTTTTCTGCCCTATCAGAAGACTTATCCTATTGAAAATTTGCCATTTGGTAAATAAATATTTCTAACGTCCAATTTCATTGCTTGAAATAGATTTATCATCTTTAAATTAGTCAATAAAAGTGGTTTTTAGACTGCTTACATGTTTGGGACATTAGCTCATAAACATTTGTGTCTGTGTCAGGCACAGGTGCCCCTGATAGCTGTGTGTTAGTGTCGGACAATGAACAGACACGGCCTTCACGCTTGTATGAAAATGATCGACACACATAAACCTCCTTCGATAAACAGTATTTGGCACACTGGAACAGAGAGAATTCAAATAAAGTTCAAAATACAAACAAAAACTGTTGTTTAAGTAAGGGACAGGTACATTAATTTTACTTTTAAAGAACTTTTTATATTTCATCTTTAAATACACACAAAATAAAGAATTAAGACAGTATTTCATAGTTGATACTATTATTTTAAAACTTTGTAACATCAGAGACAATCTTTTATTTAAGAATGATCCTTTTTTGTGGTTGAAAATTTAGAGAGGTCATTTTTAATTATATGACCATTTTTTCAAACAACTTTTTGTGATTCTCTAAATTGGACGTTTAATTCCAGATTGACTGTGCTTTAAATGAAATGTTAACGGTATGGAAGAAAGTGTTTGGAATCATTCCTGACATTCAAGGTTTTTAGACTTATCCTCCTTTTTATTGATAAAGCAAAATTGCATTTTCAAGATTCAGAACTAGAGGTTTGATTTTGAAAATCTTGAACTTTAAACCATGTAACTGTAGGTGATAAACAAAATAAACTGTCAATGAAAGACTTGTTGATACTATGTATGACAATTAAAAGATCTTGCTTGGACAAATGAATCAGGTCTAAAGCCACATGAACCAAGATATACATATCAAATGGGAGATGGAATAATAGAAAATAAAAAAACAAACATCTTGATCATAGCATGAAGTCTTGAAACTAAACCACAAAGGAAAGTTCAGTGCAAGACTATACTAAGTCCTTCACAAAAATGAAGGACCTACTATAGTCTTGCATTGAATCGTTTACAGTGTTTTATACAAACTCAGCCCAGAGGTAACATGACTTAGAGAATACATTGCCAGCTGCAAACTCAATAGTACTGTAAACAGATTGGTCACCATTTGAGTCATATTTGCATGATTAGCCAGATAAAGAATAAAACAAATACAATAATTCTCAGCTTCATCTAGAATATATTGAAAACCAATGATTCTATGCTTAAACTTACTGTTTCATTCGATATTCTTGTGAAAGTTTCTCTTACGGCATCCTGATCCAGTTTGGAAGATCGTATTATTTGGAACTGTAGGATCTTATAATCTGATAAAAACGATATCATTTATTCTGAATTATATCTACCCTTCTATAAATGGCCATTTAAACACATCAATTTTGAATAATATCACAACAAAACTTACTTTAACCCTTATAGGGCTGGAACCGCCTTCATGCTTATGCAAATTTTAACAGGTCAGATCCAGGCTGCCCGCCAAGTAAATTGTTTACTGGCCTGTGATCTAACTTGTTTGCAACTCTTATTATCTTAATCAAAATTAAGCAGATATTTAGGGTTTTGGAAAGCAGACGACACAAAAACATATTTTCTGAAAATTACCCAGCATTCTAAGGGTAAATGCAACTCCAGCAAGCAGTTCAATATATTTTCTTATAAGCGATTATTGAATGGATCAATTTAAAGGCAACGACAGCAGACTGAAATCTCATGAAGTTTGTTGAATGCCCAATAATGTTCTTTCTGATATCAGTATGAAACCATTATGACAGAAGAAATTTCTAGTTTTCAGCATTTTTTCTCATGAAGTTATTATACCTTCTAATGAAAATGTTGACAAATGTTTCAACAAATATCACTTCATATTATCTTTTAAAAAAAACTCTCCAAATGGGCTAATGATAAGTGTCTTTTATTTGAAAACATTGTAACCAAAGAAGAAAAGCTATTGTGGACAAATTTTGCTTTTTATCAAATTGTTTAACCCCAATCAAACCAAACAAACTGTGTAAGGGGGTTTAGTATGAAACACAAGAATAAACTAACCACAATCCTGTTCATCCTCTCCACTGTCACAGTCTGGCTCCATGTCACAGTGCCACGCCTTTGATATACACCTGGAAACATATTTCATTAGGTTTCTCATCACTTCAACAATATGTTGGTTATATTTCAAAATCTCCCTTAAAGTCAATGAAGAAATATCCAATATAGTTTCCCATAAAGGCAGCAGATCAAAATTTTGAAATCATGATTTTTAACAAATACAATTCCTTCTTTTTAAACGACATATTCTTTAAAGCCATTCAAACATTTTGCAGTTTTATATTTACTGCAAATAAAAGATGAACTGTTGTTCTAAACCTTATCATTTTTGATAAAATCATTTGTCATTTCATAAATAATTAGGAAAAGTTGTTTTCCCTTTGTAACATAAAGCCACTCTAGTTATGAAACCTCAAGTCTTTCTATCATTTAAACGTGATTTAACATACCTGCAGGAAACTCTTTTAACAGAAATTCTTGTGAAAAATGAGAACTTGTTTGTTATGAGTGATTTAACCTTTTAATCAAATGTGTGTCTATCGTTGGCCTCTACAATCCTTATGTCATACTTAATAATTGCTGCTTTTGTTCTTTTGGATCAATCAGAAAACCTCATGTACAGCAATGGATAAAAAGAAAATTAACCTCATTTTGTTTACAACCATCTTATTGAAAAAAAAAGTTGTTCCTTTATGAATGATAGAAGAGGTTTATATTCAAAGAACCCTCTTGATAACATGAGATATGCATGAATAAAAAGATCCTTACTTGTTAGTGTTCCTGCAGTAGAACAAGGTATCCGGACACTCCATCACACCTGAAATTTACTTTTACCCTTAGAACACTTGGTCATTTTCTAAAAGTAGATTTTTGTGTAGTCTGCATTCCAAATCTTAAATCTTAAATATTTCCTTAAATTCGTTAATGAAAGATACTCAGAGTAGCAAACAGCTTAGATCACAGGCCAGCCGCCAATTTACTTGGCGGCTGGCCTGGATCTAACCTGTTTACATGAGCATGAAGTCGGCTCCAGCACTTTAAGGGTTTATCTATGTATATGGACTTTTTCCATCATATCAACATTATTTCAGTTATGTTGCAATGTCCAACTCTTTATGATAGAAGAAGACCCCATTCTCAACTGCCAATAAGGACTGGTCAAGCTCGTTGAAACCATCTGCAATCAGTTAGTCAATCGGGAGATTACTAATCATGAAAATCCAAATGTTCGTCACCAGAATTTGAACCCCCATGGTGAGTGGCCATGTGATTTCAAGTTATGTACTCTAACCACTAAGCCATGGAGACCCTACTGCAATATACAAAGACAAGATTTAATACTGTGAGAAAGACTAAACCAAAGACAAACAAAACTGGAAACCCACTTATCTATTTTCCTCACCAGTGTCCAATTGCGTTCATGTGGGAAAGCAGTTGATGGCTTTGAAAGAATATCATGCAGCAGCAGATTACTCTTTAACACCTGCAGACAACATTTTTTCACTTGAAGCAGACTACTTTAGAAAAGCTTTGTAAACATGTGAAAAACCTTTCAGTTCTGCTGTTGTGATATGTAAATAGATTGAAAAAGCATTGTGGCAAAAGGTGAAATTGCTTGTGATAAGCAATTTTTCCTTTTGCCACAATACTTTTTTATAGCCGTCTGCTGCAACTTCCACAGTAAAAAGAGAAAATGTATGCAACTAGCTTGCAATATGGTACCAAGATGCCTATCATACCATCATTAAACCATTCTATACTTCTTTTGTTATATATCTTCAATTCCACATACCTTTCTTACTGAGGCGACTTTTATAGAACTGAAGCAAGGGGAGTGAAAAATTCAGAAAAGCTGATTCATACTTGTGACAGGTGTTGGAAGGGTTGTTGTGATAACGTTGGCCTCAGAACAATTCCTGATTGAACAAAATCCATATGTTAGTTCCTCATTAACATAGCACCAGGGTTTTGTATCATTGTCGGGATTTCGACAATAGTTGTGATTCTGTCAAACAAAACAAGAAAGAAAAGGTGTTATAGGTGAAGCAGACTAAATTCATGATGAATTAACCCATTACCAAACGATAATGTCATTTGACCAGTTTGTTGCAGACGATCCTGGATGACATTGTGCAATGGGACTCATAACATAAAAATCAACAAGGTTTAACTTCACCATATCAGTTACTTATTTTAGGTGTCCAACTTTGCCTCAGGAAGGGTAGGATGTTTGAGCAGTATGGAAGGCGTTTGTCCTGAAAATGTGTCTCTTTGGACTTCTTTCGAAATGGCCAGTTAGTGAGCCGCGAGTTCAATTAATGTATACCATCTTATATCCGCTTGGCACCTGGCATAAAGATAGAAGTTTGGAGGTACTTCATATAATCAGTGAAAAATTTCTCATAAGCCAAACTGGCTGGCCCTTTTACAAGGGGTGCCACTATAATAAACAAAACATTTACCATTTATTTGAGCACTCCTTGCAAGAAAAACGTTGGGTATATTTGAGGGGAAAAAATAAAAATGTCTCACTAGATTGATGCGACGATGCGGAGGTTGGTTCCGTGTGGCCAATGACCATGGTATACAGGGTGTGCCTTTTTCCGTGCTTGAATGTTTTCCACGGTAGCTCTCTCCATTACCAACATAGCAATCTAATGGAAAATAACTTCATAAATACTTCAAATCAACTTCAATGCTGACAAACTTTACCTATAAACATAAGATCTGGATGATCAAGTTATGATAAACTTTCCATTTGATATCTGCAGCCAACTTTTAATTCAGATTGTATTACAGGAAGACATCTAAAACAAGATCACTTTATTCCTTAAACAAATGCCACATTTTCGACTGTCCCTAATTGAAAGAGTTTGCAGACAACATTGCAAAATGGGATAAATTGAAAAATAATCTTCAGATAGGGCAGAAAACATTGTGGGAAAAGGAGAAAATGCTCGTTAAGAGCAATTTCTCCTTTTCCCACCATGTTTTTTAGAGTCATCTTCAACAAACTGGTCAAATGTCATTATTATTTGGTAATGGGTTAAAAGATTGGTTGCAAAAGGCAACTCCTCTGTGTATTAATAAGTTCTAAGATTTAAATCCAAAGAGTTAGTCTCTATTTGATGAGGGTTCTTTAATACCAAATTTATTTCGATATCAAATCAAAACGAGAATCAGTAAAAACTTATACATATTTCAAGTTGATTACTCTGACAAAACTAACTTACAAGAAATTGCAATGAAGAAAAATGTGCCTGGTCCAATTTGGAAAGAAGGAACATACTGGTTAGAAGACAATAGCAAGAAAAAAAAAACTTTCTTTATGATGTTGGGTAAAAACCATTGTGACAGAGAGATAATTTGCTTGTAACGATTAATGTGGAATTTGACATGTAATCTAGATACAAACCAATTTTTTTCTTGGGACCAGAATAATCATCTCTAACATCTGCATCACCGGCTCCCCCCTCTATGACAGTGTCTGCATCCTCAATATATATAGGCCTTTCACACAGGAAACGAAAACCATTCTTTAACTTCCTCTTCGTTCGTTTACAGATTTCATCATCCCAATAAAAATATCCCACTTCCATTTCTCCTATTGATTTGTCCGGGTGGGGAAATCGACTTTTCAAGTAGATGCACTTTTCATTTTTCTTATTAGTTGGTTCCATCTCTTTGTTGTCTGGTATCCATCCTGCAAGTAAATACTCTTTAAACCCTAATTCCTTGATATGATGTTTTGTAAATGGTCCAGATTGAAAGCAAGTGCAGACGGCAATCTTGAGTCATACGCTACACAAGCATTAATCACTCAATCCATATCACCTCATTTAATGGAAGAATTTTGAAACTACTGCGACAAAAGGAGAAATTTGTCCTATTATGCAATTCCACATTTCGTAACAGAGGTTTCTGCCTAAAGTCAGAAAAGACTGCTTTTTGATATGTAAAAGCCATTCCCTCTCTAATAACAACTTCCAATGTTTATGTTTTTACTTTTACATTACATTAAGATTTATTTATTTTTTGAGACCCCAAAAGTCAATTGCTACTTTACCTGGAAACCATTTGAAGATTTGAATGGAGTTCTGCGTTCGAACCTCAGAATTCACCACTGTGTGAACTTCTGCATTCCTGCCTGTCTGCCGGCTGTTTGAATGTCGACTTGAAAACCTGCTTGATCTTCTTCCCGATCTTACCACTCTTGACTGTCTATTGGCCCCTCCCCCTGGTTTATTGCCACCTCCCCTTGGTTTATTGGCCCCTCCCCTTGGTTTATTGGCCCTTCCCCTTGGTTTATTAGCTCCTCCCCTTGGTTTATCAGCACCTCCCCTTGGTGAGCGCTTGCTCCGCCTCCCTGATAATTGTGCCCTGAGGAAGTTTGTGAGTGCATCGGCAATGTGGTCCGCAACATCATGGTTAGCTGGTGAGGGGTCCAGTGTTGGTTCCACTACTGCTTCCGGCTGTGTTTGTAAAACTTTCTCCCACAACCAGTGGTTTTTCTTTTTCAATGCCCCTGTGATGATCGGTTCTAGATCAATGGGAAAAAGATGGCTAAGTCATTAAAATATCAACATTATATTCAATATTGACTCATAATGACCCACCTTCAACAAAAGACTAGAGGTACTACCTTGTTTATGCCAGACATTACTCCTTGAAAGGGACTTCTATTATTGTCATATTGGTTTATTCTCAGTCTCATAAGGAAAATACAGTTTTTAAAATGTGTTCAATTGTTGTTTTTTGAAGTGTTCCATGTGAATCAACCACAGAATCCCATAGGAGCAAACTAAATGAAATCAAAATGAACTGAAAATCCAAATAATTGTGTCATAAAGACAATTTGAATAGATTTTTTTTTTTTTTGACAATATTCTCAATAATCTTCTTGAGTAAACAGCATTTTTTAAGGAATCAGTATTGTGGAATAATCAAACTAATACAAAAGGAGAACTTTATCCTGCCTAATACTGTTAAAACCCAGAAAAGCTGTAAAATATTAACTGAAATATTGTTGACGCTACCTTGAACCCAAGATATATGCATTACAATGATAAGGAAACTTTGAAATCAATACCTCCGAAATCGTTAACAAACGCGTTGGACAGGAAATGGTTTTCCTCCTCTGTTTCAATGTTAACAAGGTACCCGCCCATCTTCTTGCATTTGTCGGCTGCAAATTCCTTTCTTGTTGTTGTGAGCTTGGACAAAAAGTAGCAGCCATCTGGCCCAGCCAACCAGTTTACTGGACATCCTGACATAACAGATATAGAATCCTTATAAGAAATTGTTTAGGCGAAAAGAAATTGCTTGTAAAAATCTATTTCATCCTTTATTGCACATAATGATTTCTTCTTATTTGAAAAGGAAACTAATAGTTAGTGTCGGGGAATAGAGACCGGTCAACCCCGGTTCCATCCCCAAAAGGGGCCAACTATTTAACAGTGGGGTATCCTTGGGCAAGACACATTTCACATGACAAGTATGTATTTGAGCTGGTATGATCATAAAAGTAATGTTACTACCGTGTCTGGTCAGTGGCCAACCAGATATCAACCACAAGACGTTACAACATTGTTTCTAGTAAAATCACTGGTATAAAATACAAATCTTGATGAAACAGTTTCCAAAACCATTTAACCTGTATTCGGACGGCACTCAACGCCTGCTTCTTCTCCCACTGCACAGTTACTAAGGAACTGATATCCACACTGTGTGATAGATGTCTCTGTGCCTGTACAGTCCACGTCATCCATTAAATAATCCGAACTATTCCACTGACCCGATCCATAATGGGATTGCTGGGTAAATGAAAGGGCTCCCCTGAAAATAAAAGGATAAAAATAATCAAGGGTTCAATGCAAGACTATAGTAAGTGCTTCACAATTATGAAGCAATACTATAGTATTGCATTGAGCCCCTGATATCATCCACACTAATACATTTAATCAGAGAGTTAAGAATATATGGAGTTAAACACCTTGTCAACAATATTTCAGTTATGTAACAGCTTTCCTGGATTCACCAGTACTAGGCTAGGGCTCTGATGGGTCTTGCCAAATGAAACTCCCACGAAATCTGTTGTAGGGGGGGTGGGGGGGTAGTCTAAGACCACCACCTTAACAGAGTCAAGAAGTCTTAGCTATGCAATACATACCCAGTAAAGCCAAGCTGTTTGCAGACGACATTTGCCTCTTTGGTTGTCCATTCATCATCACAGACTGGGCCCCACTTGTTTCTCAAAAACACTTCTACATTACCGGAGAACTTTGTTCCATTACCAAATCCAGTCAACCTTAAAAAGCAAAGAAGACAGGGATTGAAATAAAAATTTGTTATATTTCAACTTAAAATATTACAGATTTTTAAGAGACACCCTCTTCATTGTCTCTCTGATCAGTGGAAACTACAAAATGTAACAAATACTTTGAATTATATACAGTGAAACCTCGTTTATCTCGACCCAGTTTATCCGGATGTCTCGCAATCCGAATGAAATTGTAAAGGAACGGAATTGTGGCAGTTTGTTGCAGACGACTTTTGAAAACAGTGTGGGTAAAGGAGAAATTGCTCGTCATGAGCAATTTCTCCTTTTCCCACAATGTTTTCTTGCATATC
The DNA here is from genome assembly GCA_947846245.1 of Cerastoderma edule. Lineage (NCBI taxonomy): Eukaryota > Metazoa > Mollusca > Bivalvia > Cardiida > Cardiidae > Cerastoderma > Cerastoderma edule. The sequence continues at coordinate 22,980,303 of OX401406.1, forward strand.
AGATTATTTTTTAATTTCATCACGTTTTGAAATGTCGTCTGCAAACGATCTAAGATCTGGCGTTTGGTAAAGAGTTATAAGTATACACATGCATATAAACCATTTACGTCTAAATGTGTTAAAAACCAGGCACTGCTTCATTAGTCCGGATGACTTGTTAATCCGGAAGTTTTGTTGGGACCGGACGTGTTCGGACTAACAAGACGTCACTGTACAATAAAAAAAGTAGTTGTGAATTCACTTTGAGACATTAATGCAAGACTAAAGAATGTCCTTCATAAAAAAGGAAATCCTTTTTCAGTTCAATGTAAGAAAAAACTTTTGAAATTTCCATTAATTTTATTCTTTTTAATTTTGCCTTCCAGAAATTTATTGGCATAGATTTTCCAATAAGATAAAAAGAATTTCTATCTTACCTGACTCTTTCTCCACTATTTGATGGAACATAATCAACATTTCAATAAAAGTTATTTTCAGTTCATTTCAAAATGAAAAAATTCCATATTTCCAAATCCAAATTTCGACTATGACATTGTCATCAAAGGATGAATGGTCTAATGATTCATAAAAAGAAATTACGAACTTACCTGACTCTTTGTCCACTAACTGGAGGGTAATACTGTTCAGCAAGTCTGGGTCTAGTCCTTACATCACTGGGCGCATTGTTCCACCTATTGCCACGCCTCCCTCCATGCCCTCTTCTGCCCTCAACCTTAGCATAGGAAAATGTCCATCGTAAGATTAATTTGAATTTGTCCTTTTTACATTAAAACCTTGAGCCAGAAAGGGCCTTGCTCCTTAAAAATCTTCTTCTCTGGAGCAATAAGACCTAGAGCTTTGATATTTAGTATGTATCATCATCTACTGGTCCTCTACCAAGATTATGCAAATTATGACTGCTTGGCCACAAATGGCCCCATTCTAGGGGCTTATTAGTTTTACATAGCCTTATGTAGGAAAAGGCTTATAATTGTTTTTCTTAATTTACATTTGACCTAGAGTTTTTATATCTGATATGTACCATCATCTACAGGTCCTCTGCAAAGTTTGATTAAATGATGAACTTCAAGCCTTGAAAAGCCAAAAGTGTTCATGGCTCATGGTTGTATTGATTGTGAAACAAGATCTTACAACTGGGATTCACGATTCTGCTTCCTGGATACATAAGTTTCATAATGAGTACTCGGGGTGATGTTTGGGTTAGTCCTGGCAGTTTCAACTTTCTGCTAATGGGGTTGAATCTAGAACCCTTGGTACCAGAGGTCGATGCTCTACCGCTTCTCGACTGCATTATTGTTGAAGCATATTGGAGCATTAAAAGACTGCCCTTTTCTTGTTCAAATTGGCTCATAGCAGACAACAAAAAAAAAGACTAAAATATATCCAATTACCCATTACCAAACACTAACGACAATTGAACAGTTAAATGCAGACGACTCTGCGAACCATTGTGTGAAAAGGAGGAATTGCTCCGTAGCAACCAATTTCCTATTTTCTCACAATGATACTTCCCTTTCAGAAGATTATTTTCAATTTCATCACATTTTGAAATGTCATCTGTAAGCTCTTTTAATTTGGGGCTGTCGAAAATTTGGCTTTTGGTATAGGGTTAACCCCTAACTCCATGATGTCTCAATTTGAGGCGTCTGCTGTTGAACAAAAAGGCAAAAGTAGAAATTGATAGTTGCAAGCAATTCATCTCTCATTGAAAGCAATTTTCCCTTTTACCACAATGTTTTCTAGGGTCATTTGCAACAAATTGGTCAAATGTTATAATTGTTTTTTAATGGGTTAAGTCACAACGGTTTTTACGCATTTTCATATTCCTTTAGTCATGCCGTCTTTCGAAGAAATCTGCTGTAATGGCATTTTTCGCATTATGTATTAGTGGAAAGATGAGCATGTGCCATTGCATAATGGAGGAAGAAGAACATTTTGTTTCAACTGAAGCAATTAAAGCTCATGGTTGACAAAGAATATAACAATAAATTCATCTTCATGTACACTTGTAGAAAGGGTAAACATACAAACACATAAATGCACACATACACATACAATGTACATACACATGCTCACATCAATACCTAATGTATTATATTGGAAAATGTATCGAAAAAAATCGCAAATACTTATTTATATACATGTACATCTTTGCATATATATATTAACTTTATCATTTTCATTATCATCATCTGTTGTATCTCTCAACCAATCATAAATTCTTATCTTCAAACATTTGGTATCCAAATTTTTACATAGTCTACCATATAATCGTTATCTGCTGATAAGTGATGATTCAACAGCACATCCCTTTAAAGTGGAATGTAAATGCATAAATCATAATTTGGTATTCAATGCAAGCTATAGTTGGTCAGTAAAGTTTGCGAAGGAGTAACTAAAGCCTAGCAATTTTCAATGGACTCTTTTGAGTATTTTAATATTTTTGCTTAAGTTGTGACATGTCAAATATAAAAATTCCTGCAAAAATTATCTGCAAGAAACAAGCATTTCACATTAAACAAAGATTAATAATTTGAAAGTTCCATGCAATTCTATAGTACAGTCAGCGCTGACAAACAAGCATTAACTATAATACTGCACTGCACCCTAAAACTGTTACTAAGTAATACATACCTGTACTGCAATGGCAACCAAAATCAAGACCAATCCAAAATGCTTAAACACACCCATTTTGTGAACCAACAACATTTAGCTCTTTCGAAATAGCTTTATCAATTTATTTTGTTTGCCATTTCTCTTCACGAACTAGACATTGTAATATTAGTACTAAGTGTGGAAGTTTGGTACAATACAGTAACTATACTTATTCTAGAGGCCAGTACTTCAGATTTATACAGCTCTTAATTTAACCCTTATAGTGCTGGAAGCAACTTCATGCTTATGCAAACAGGTAAGATCACAGGCCAGACGCCAAGTAAATTGGCGGCTGGCCTGTGATCTAACCTGTTTGCAACTCTTGGTATCTTTCCTCATCAAAATTAAGTAGATATTTAAGGTTTTGGAAAGCAGACGACACAAAAATCTATTTTTGGAAAATTACCGAGCATTAATAGTGTACCGGTAAACTTCTGCAAGGGAATTTGTTATTCCCCCAACCCCTTTACTCTCTGATTGTCTGCGGCAGAAGTCTTTAGAAACTGTTGAAACAAGAAGGATTATTTTAGTAATAATGGTTTAACACTTTACCAAACGCCAAGTTTCCGACTGCCTCAAATTGAAAGCGTTTGCAGACGACATTTCAAAAAGTGATAAATTGAAAAATAATCTTCTGATAGGGCAGAAACCATTGTTGGAAAAGGAGAAAATGCTTAGCCTTGTTAAAAGCACTTTCTCCTTTTCCCACAATGTTTTCCAAATTCTCTGCAACTAACAGGTCAAATGTCGTTATTGTTTGGTAATGGGTTACATGGAATATCAAGAAGAAAATGTATTTTGTTATTTCTATTTATTTTGTTGTCTGCTGAAATTGTACAGTCTTTCATTTTGGATCATTTGCTAAATGGCTTATTTTTGTTAAAGGTGCTTGTTCACAGAAGAGAGAATTTGAAAGTCAAAATGAAATGTCATTGAAACAATTAAGTTTTTGTATTGCTGCTTGATATACAATTAAATGTAGCTATTGAAAGCATAATTAATTCTGGAAGCTTCAATCTATCTAAGTATGTACAGTTTAAATGCTGTAGATCTCAAAAGCTATGGCAGGCTTTTGGCTTAAGATACATATAAATTCACTGCAAACACATTTTAAAGAAATAAAAACGATCTTAATTTGCTTCCAATGTCTTTTTTCAGTGCTTATCACACAACAGCTGTTGTGCACTTTACAGAAATCAATTTTTAACTTCCAAATTTCCTCACATCTGTGAACGAGCACCTTTCATATATCCTTAGACTAAGTGTAGTGAACTTTTCATATATTGCCCGACATAGTATTTGATTGTTTGCATTGTTTTACCATGTGTAATGTTGTTTAAATGAATGTAAGTTATGTGCTGAAGTAAATCTCATAATCAAGCTATCTACTGCATACAACCACATACATCTTTCTTATAGATCAGTTTATTGTCTGTTACAAAATGTGTTCTTTGAGACTTCAGATGAGAACAATTTCAGCAAACAGTAAGACAAAAGAAATCTTATATTATAAGCAAACTCTACTGTTCAGTATTTGCTTAACCTCAAAGGGATTTCAAAAGTTTGCCTTAAATACACATATGTGTCATTAAGAAGATTGATTAGGCAAAATTGGTCAAAACAATGTCTCGTTATATGTGGGGGAAAAAACACAACAAAACAAACTCAAGAATATTAACTATTTGCAGATAGTGGACTAATTATGAATACAGTAAGGTTGTGAAGGAGTTATAACAGTTTTGTAACAAGTTATTCACATATCCATGGTATTCCTCTCCAAGACTTTGACAGGAAACTGTTCCAATTAATTAGACACAGGGTTTAAGTGGTTGGCACTTGACCCTCTTGTTCTAATAGTCCATGATATTTTGCCCCATAGAGAATCTTGTGAATGGCCATAATGGACCCAATTAGAAAATGACCTAAGAAAGCCTTAAGAAATAACATTTTTCATTTCAAATTGATTCGAAAGTCTGCTAACAAGTGCAGAGGGTCCTGCATGGCACTGTTGTTAGAATTTGTGTGTTCCTGGTTCGAGCCCCACTAACAACTCTGGTCTCATCGCACTTTGACAAGTTACTTCAGAGCCCCAGCCTAGTATTGGTGGACCCAGGAAAGTCAATACATGACTGAAAAATTGTTGATGTGGCGTTAAACACCATACAAATATAAGGTGCAGACTTATTTCAGGATTTTCACTCGGGTTTTCCCCCCTGTCTTGTACCGGTGATGTAATATGAGTTGTATCAAAGTAGGTACATGTCAATCATCTCACATTAAGAAGACCTTTAGAATACTAAATATGTGGTCAGAAAACTAACACATATTAATCCATTCCTTTGATTGAGGTTTGGTTGATTGGTCAAACTAGAAAGCAAGATAACGACATTTAACCACTTTGTTGCAGATGACTCTGGAAAACATTCTGCTTCTAACAAGCAATTTCTCCATTTCCCACAATGTTTTATGTACTATCAGAAGATTATTTTCCAATCTCATCACATTTTGAATGTCGTCTGCAAACTCTTTCAATATGCGACAGTCGAAAATTTGGTGTTTGGGAAAGGGTTTAACAGAAGGAAAAACAACATTTTCTTTGATACATACCATTTAGTTTAATGTGACAAGATTAGAAATATTCAATAATTATGAACAATTCATATTATCAAAGTGGATTCTTCAATGTCATGCTTCAGAGATGCTCCATGAGTAAAGGGTTGACTCTTTACTCCATACTACCTTACTTTGTTAAATCTCCAGAGTACTGTTTTACTAAAGAACTTAAGAAAAATATTTGCGCAAGTTAAAACTGATAAACATATAAAGTATCTTTAAAGAGAATACAATGTTGCAAAGTAACATGTTATTGGAAGTGTCTCCGAGAGATGATTCACATGATGTGTGACTTTGCAATATTGCCATGCCCAATATTGAAATAAGAGAAGGAATGATGTTTCTAAATTAAGGCGAATCTTATAATAAAATATTTAGTAAAACGTTACCAAGAAATCTTACGAGCCAATGTGACGCATAATAAAGTGTTCCTGATGAGCAATTCATACCTTTGTCACAATTGTTTTTGAACCAGTATCATAAAGCAAATGTGTTCTCTGACAATTATTTGTCGTCTGCAGTTGCTTTCAATTTCAATTATGTGTGAACTTCTTCACAGGGACAAAACACAACAAAATAAACAAATTCACTATTAAGTTTTATAAATAGATTTCTTTATTAAGTATAATTCATTTATCTTTTATGCACAACATGCATGCTCTTTTCTTCCTCACTACATTACATTGATGATATAATACAATAAAATCCCCTAAACCAACTTTATCAAACAACTCTGGCATTCTATTGGTTTGCTGAAATCATAATAGAAAAAAAGAAATTGCTTGTGTCAGCAAAACCTCCTTTTTCAACAATAATTTATATCCAAAACAAGAATACCTACAATATTTTGTTATATTCAGTATTTCTTTCCTTTGTTTGTCTATAATAATGTCTTATAATGTGAACAAACAGAGCAAAGAAAAAGTACCTACAATTCATTTTAGATTTATATTTGAAAAACAAGGTATATACATAGTAGCACTGGCTTCAATCACAAATACACATTGTAACTGGTAAGCTGCTATCAATGACATAAACGTCCATCAATCCAACTGAAGATACCATACATCAAGGGTTCAGTGCAAGACTATAGTAAGTGCTTCACAAACATGAAGCAATTACCATAGTATTTTACTGAACCCACTACATGTACAATGCAAATAAACAAAACAATCATCATCATTTACTGCTATCCTTGTCCTGTTTAACCTTTGATCTTGACACCTTGGAGAGGAAAGACTTGTACCAATTGTGTGGATTATACCTAACTTTCATTGAGTTATAAATATCTCTGTACGGGGTTTTACTGTCAATAGAGAGCGACTCCATCTTTAAAGTCTGTTGCACTCTGGGACTTAGAAGCATTAGAGTCACCATATTCGCCGACATGGATGATATACTCCAGTAAAATGTTACAGCCTGAAATAAATGATAAAAATGATTAACTTCTTAGTTTAGTGATTCATTTATTCTTAAAACTTAATTCATTTTACATTAATTATGAAGCAAGTTTTTACTTTTAGAGTTGATTATTCTCAATTTAATTTTATTCAAGTTAACTGCATCAGCAGTATTTGAGTTAAAACATTAGCACCTTTTAACTTCGGGTATTATAAACATGGTAAGTGTTATCTTCTGCACTTGGGAAGTTGGAGCTGTTTTATATAGTAATGTTCAGTCCTTCCATAGTCATGGAAACCTAAACAGATAAAAAGATATAATGATGAATATAACTAGTAACTTATATAGTTACCAATGTTCTCATTTTGATGAATAAACATTATCTGTACTGTAAGCTATATTTATTCTTAATTATCCTGGTTACTTCCCTTACTTACAAGGCTGCCATTTGCAACATGTTTGACAAAACTAAACAAACCTGCAAATCTCTCTATGGAAAGGTAAAAAAAAAAAGATGCTGCAAAAAAATACAAGATGCTGATTAACTTTGCTTACAAGACGCATAAACCACTTTATCATCCAAATTCTTTGTAAAAAAACTTATAGTCGAGTATATACGGAAATTCTTTATTGCATAAGCATAAAATTTATTTGGGTTAATTATATATTGTTGTCATAAGCATTGGTGTGATTTCACCGTTGTAATGTAGAACAGAAAAAATCTTCTGCTGAAGGTGCTCTAAAATTAGAGAGGAAGCAAAAGACCAAAAGCTTGAACATTTTCTTTCTGTCTTAGGTTTATTTGCAAAGAGTGAGAAAAATTGTCAGATGAAGAAAATATTGAACCTACCGATGGAAAATATGGACTGACTAATAGCATCAAGACTAAACCAAACTTGGAGACATAATCCACGATTTTCAATATGGTTGGTTGTTTTGATCCATCAACATTTAACGTCATTTCTCGAAGTTTAGAAATCTGAAGAAAACAAAACTTACATGGCAAATATGTATTGGTCTGTATAGTGTCATTTCCATAATGAAAGGAAAATATGCTGTGGAAAGACGAGCACTTATTTGCCATCATGAAAGTTAAAACTACATCAGGCATATCAACGGTCAACTGTGTTAAGTATAAAGCAAAGGATATTATGAATTCATTTCCCCAAATATTTGAGACAACATATTTTCTTTGTGGTGATGGGTTAAAACCATTGAAACCAAAGATAAAATGCTCATTAGAAGTCCTTTTGGTCACATTGCACTTCTTTCTAAAGTCTTCTGCAGCAGATGCCACAAATTGAGATATATCAATAAGTAAATACTTATATGGAACAGAATGCTAAAAGCCTGACACATAATTCAAGGGTTCAATGCAATACTATAGTAAGTGCTTGATGTTAATGAAGCACTTACTATAGTCTTGCATTGAACCCTCTATAAATAGAACTTGGAAAAAATGTGTAACCTCCATTGAAGTCCAGAAGGAGAAAACTGTTACAACTGGTAGTATGAGTAATGGGTCCGGCATAGCAAGGTCTGGGAACCATAAAACACCTTCTGTTGAAAGACTAGCCGCACAAATATCCTCACGAGGCTCTGTAGAATACAATTAAGACAATCATTAATAACGATACATTACCATGTGTAACAAGTCTCCACGAACTAAAATACTCTTTCTATAGACAAATCATAATCACATTTACAAGATAGTGCAACATAAAAATTCGAACCACAATTATGAAATATGTCTCACAAACAGTTGTAATCCTAAAAAATCTTTATTAAATGTTTGATTTGGCTTTTCATCATCTTCAACAGTATTTCAGTCACCTGACTGCAATCACCAATCTCATCCTTGATCCTTGTGTTTTCTCAACAGTACAGTAAAATGTTATTTTCAAACTGCTGACTGCTTTTCCAAATGGACATACAGTCTAACATGTGTTAAGCAACCAACCTTTTAAGCAGCCAACCTGCCTTAAACAGCCACTAAAGAAAGTCCCATTGTTAGATTTACAGTGTACATCAATTTGTGTTAAGCAGCCAACCTGTCTTAAACAGCCAATATACTCTGTCCCATAGGCTGGCCTATTAACACAAGTTTGACTGTAATTGATCCATGATATGAGATGAATGAAGTAAGTGCTTAAGAGGTGATAAAGAACAAACCTACTACAGAAAAAGAAATCGCGTCCAGCCATCTCTCTTAGGGACAAAGACAGAGATATCCAAATAGGTATATGCAGCACACCATAAGCCACTGGTTTCATAGGGTGACACTTGCGTCTTCTATACAAGACCTGCTGAGCCTGCCTTATCTGAAAAAGAAAATAAAATACTTGGGTTCTTGAACCCTAACTATATATCACCTTACTTTAATCCACCTGAAGCAGAATACCAAAGAAACCACTTTGACAAAAGGTGAAATGGCTTGGGACAAGCAATTTATTGTCCAGCACAATTAAATCATTAAGATATTGTTTCTTTCCTGCCATCTGTTCTTGCTTTAAATTTGGATCAGTCACAAATTCCCATAATGTACTCTTCCTTCTCACTCATGTTGCATTTTTGTCAATGGTTCAAAACGAAAGCGACTACATATAAAAGGCAATAAAAAAGGAAATATTATTGATGATATTTGGTAGGACCAGTTTGACAAAATGAGAATTTACCTATTACTTCATGTTCTTACAAGAACGTATTAAGAAGAAATTAATCAATGTATAAGAAAGCATCTACAAAATGATCAAGACAACAGTTACCGTATAATCAATTAAGAAGCTCAACCTTTTCCTTTATTCACAAATAGTCCATACTAGATCATTTTTTGCAAATGAGGTACAGGCAAATAGTGGGAGGCCGAAAGAATGAGGCAGACCAAAGGCATACTCCAATATATTCATAATATGCAAAACAAAGGAGATAAAGGTCAATCTCAAAAAACAACTTTATTCCCAGATCTGGTTTAGATTCACCTCCAGCCAGACATCATCTCCAGTCAGACAGATCTGGCTGAAGAGAATGGATGAGAAAAGGCCTCATTTTCTTGGTTTTTCTTGTATAAGTTAAATGTCTTTGCTCCGTTTACTCAGAGCTCTTGCCATCAAGGCAAGAACAGTGAAGAGGCCAGAGGCCAGTGCACTCTTAAAATTATAACGAAATGTAGATACCATCTCCTGCCAACAGGGTTTGATTAACATTTTTGCTACACCATTAGAGGATTATCAACACTTTACCTCCCCCCACTCGAATCATCAGGGTGCTCCCCAATATATAAGGGTATGAAAAGGCTTTAAACTGGTTGAAACACTGCTAACAACATTCAGTGCTTCACAGTAACCATGTCTATTTCATCCATCTGTACCATTTATTATACTTCAAAACTGACTTCTTATTTCAACTGGAAACAAAATGATGTTTGAAGAAATACGTTTAAACATCTCAAAGACAGCAAATTGGGTCAAAATGCAAATGAATTTCATCTTCTTACCTTATCTTTGAAGTCCTTTTCTCGCACCCTTATAATTTCTTCTTTGTAAATTTTTCTTTCAGCTTCGGACAGATTACTACCAATATGATGTGTCATTTTCGTTATGTGTGGAACTACTTTTGTCTTCAACTCTTCCTGCACACCAACAAGGCGGTTTGTATTTCTACGCAGGTAATATTCTTTCAGTATCTGTAATCCGACACGCATTGGAACCACCACCAGTACTGCCAAGCCATAGAAAGTAACTAACATTGGTGCACATTGTGTTGTTTTACAGCAGACGCCAATGAAGAACATATAGAACTATCAATGCGCTATCTTCAAGATAATACAAAATAATCTATCAGTAAATATTGACTAGATTTACATGCAAACATTTCTGCACATTATGCGTAGCAATAAGGTGCAATTTTACGTGGACTGATATGTTTTGTAATCAGATCTTGATGAACAAATTCTAATTTTATGACAATCACTTTTGATCAATCATTTAGTCCTTTTGTGGATGTTTCCGCCATTTTTTTAAATCAGTTTCATTAATATCAGCAGAAATCGGTTTGAACAGGTAACGATTTTACCATTATTTTCATAATGAACTTAATAAACTTAACTATAAGAGACAACTTGAGTGATTATTGTACCAGAGTAGAAATTGCTCATGACGAGCATTTCCTATGTTTGGCAAAAAAGGTTTTTACACAATATCACAAAGAAAATAACATTTAGTTTAAACTTATTTATTTTACATCAATTGTGAAGGAAGCTTGAAGCTCAAATTCACTCTCAATGACTACTTCCTGGATACTAAACCAGTACTAGCGCCGATAAGTGGGCTTGTCCAAGCAATGTTCACATGGCTTCTTACATTATCGAACCTGGGACCCTCAGTACAAGAAGCCAATGCTCTCTCACTGCAAAATTGTAACCCGCAATAATACCTCTTTGCCATACTTTGAAATATTCATCTGCTTTTGCTATTGATTTGAATCAGCCTCAACTCTCATAAAAATGAAACTTTTAAAGGGAGATAACTCACCTATACTTAACCACCAAGGGGTGCCTGTCAAACTGTGTACTGTGTTAAAGCAGACAAATCCTGCCTGGGACATAGTATAAAGGACATCCGTGAAGTAAGTACACTGTTGACTTTGGAAAAGTTGGTGTTGGGTGCAGAGTCTGTTATTAACATAGGGTGTGGTCATCTGTAAATACAAAATCGAGGGTTTTATGCAATACTAAATATATAGTAAGTTCACATTTGTGAAACACTTACTATAGTCTCACATTGATAACTCGAAATATGGTACTCATCAATCAAAAGGATGTTTTGGAGATCAAATCCCTATCATGCTGCAATATGTGTGTCATTTCTGAAATAACAATGATTGCAGATAATTTTATTGATGGCATTTTTTCCAAATGGGGCTAATTGAACCAATTACTTCATATGTATTGAATTTGATATGAACCTACAACCAGAAATTAGAAAATATAATAATAAAGCAGAACATTTTTTCTATCAATCAATCAATGTTTTCAGAAGATCACTTTCCATTTTCATCTCATTTTGAAATGTCATCTGCAAACTCTTTCAATTTGGAACAAACGAAAATTTGGCATTTGGTAAAGGTTTAAGACTTAATAACTTATCACACACAAGTTCAGAATGGTCACTAAAGACAAGATTGACTACTTGAAAAACTGTTGGAACAAAAAGACAATTACATAAATCAAAAGATTACAAAATCCATCCTTACATCACATCTTTGTTTTATCAAACATGAGTAACTTCTGTTGATTTCTAACAACTGATATATTTGATATCCTCCCACTGAATGTGATAGGACTGTTAGTTTGTAACAGCATCGACTCAAGTTATGTAGATGGTGACACTTTATAAGACTCGCCATTGTTCTTCTCCACATAGACAGGCTGATAGGACTCCAAAGCTCATATAACCTGAAATGGAGATGTTATCAATAATACATTTTCAAAAAAAAGTTTATCACACATTAATTGTGATAGAAGTTTTAAAAAGGACTATCTCACAGATATGGATTTCAACTTTTTAACGCTTTCCCAATTAATAATGACATTTGACGACTTTGTTGCAGACGACTTTAGAAAACATTGTGGGAAAAGGAGAAATTGCGTGTGACGAGCAATTTTTCCTTTTCCCACAATGATTTCTGCTCTTTCTGAAGAATATTATTCAATTTCATCACATTTTGAAATATCTTTTGCAAACTCTTTCACTTTGGGACAGTCGAAAAATTGTTGTTTGGGAAAGGGTTAAAATCAATTGTCTTCTACCGTTGAAATGATAACATAGATCTCAATAGTAATATAAGACTAATTATTGACAGCTTTCCAATCCCGTTCATTACCATAAAGAAGATATAGAACATTAGTATTGCAGATATGGTTATGCTGTGGTGCAATGGTTAGCATCTAGAGACTGGCTAACCTGGGTTCGAACCCCAAAAGTGATCCTTTATTTCACCGTGGCGTGTCAAGACACATTACCTAGCCTAGAACTGGTAGGTCATCCAGCAGACATGTACGATAATGCTCAAAAGTGAGTGTTAAACATTAAAAGTAAGAAGATATTGAAAACCATATAAACCGTTTTTTTCTTATTCTCAAACATCATTGAGGGAATTCTTTCGCCAGGCACATGTGGGCCACAGTGGCATAGTGGAAGAACGTCGGGCTACTGCACAGAGGGTCCTGGGTTCGAATCCCAGTAAGGTTAAGCGAGAATTGCCAGGACTAGCCCACAAACCAGTGCATTTTCTTGTGCATTGTCATGGATTCAGTCATCGAGATTGACTCGATGGGCTTATTAAGCCTCCTCACAATCGTAAAACAAATCAAACAAACATGTAACATTTTTACCACTGTAATTCAATTAAAGACTGTGCGAAAAGCTCAAATTCTTAAACAAAGTTTGAGTCGTCTGAAACAGGTGAAAAATGTTCCTGCTATCATAATTGACCGTTAAAAATAACAGTAAAAGAGACAGGAGGAAGGGAAATGATCGTTAAGAAGAAATGCGGTCGAACCATTTCAGTGACGAAAACAAGTTAGTGTCACTTATCGTTGAATTGCTTTTTGTTTAGCATTTACCAGATACCACACAAACTAGAATATTTGTGAAGCACAAAACGTATAAAATTACCACACGTATAAAACAGTTTAAAGAGTATCCCTTTCGTCCTTCCAAGTCAATGTTGTCAAGACTTCTACTGAGCCGACTTAATGATTTTCAGTTACCTCCCTTCAACAGGTGCCGATTCATGTAGCCAAAGATGCAGACGCTGTATGCATGCAGTGCTAAAATTTTCATTGTTTTTAACGTGCTTTTTGGACTTTAGTGCACATGCTGAAAACGCCTTATTTTTTTGGCATTTATCGTGGTTTATGCTCTTTTTTGAGGATATTGAGAAAAAACGAAATGAAAAACTTGAACAATTAGATGGACGTCCCAATTAGATCAGAGACATAGATCTAGATAACACACATTATCTATGTCTCTGAATAGATGACGGAAAACTGGAAATTACTGTAGACATATTTCTAGAAGATTTAAGCGAAAACGAGATAAACTCTAATTAGAACCGACCTTTGCTATCAAACCATTATTTCAACGCCAAAGAAACATAAACCTCACGGTTATTATGTTACCAGAACAACGTAGATCTAGTACTAGGAAACAGAGACGTAGGAAAGGAGACACAAGCGTTGATAAAATACAAAATAAAATGAAAAAAGAATTTACCATAGATTTTGGCCAACATGTACTTAATAAATATGTAAAAATGTAAAAAATAATTGCAATTGGATTGGGCCACAAGTTATAACAACATCAGCGAGTGACCCTCTGTTAAGTGGTAATTAATTTCTTTTAAAATGACTAGACTTTCCTCTATCTCGTTTAAAACTTTCCCGAAATCAGTTATCCCTTATGCATAAGACTTTCTGCCATAGCCTGGAGTCCTGGCCTAGTTCGCGGTATACGAACGGGCCAGACCCCAGACTATTTCTGTCAGAGTCGCTAGAACCCCTCTAGACTAAGGCTTCAATGACCCAGTATGCCATATGGGTGTGAATCAATCATCACCTACAAGTCTATACGTTTCTTTCACCCTTTACCAAACGCCCAATTTTCGACTGTTCCCGAATTAAAAGGTACAGACGACGTTTCAAATTGAGATAAAATTGAAAAATGATCTTCTGATAGGGAAGAAAGCATGGTAGGAAAAGGAGAAATTGCTCGTTTAGGGCAATTTCACATTTTCCCACACTGTTTTTCAGTCCCCATCAAGAACTGGTCAAATGTTGTTATTGTTTGGTAATGGGTTAAAGTACCTTCAAGAAGGTTTTAACATAGATTTAGGGACTATGCCCGCGTGTGTTCGAATCCCATCTTTGTCGAAAATAGTCTGTTGTGTATTAAATGCGGGTAAGACAATAGAGAGAGTCCGAGACGTGTCGCCGTTGATAGCTAATTTAATAACCAAATATTGCAAGAGACTATAACTATACATATAGAGATGCAGTTACCTTAAACAGATTTTATTGCCATAACACTTTACAAAAGAAACATGTACATTCACATGTTATCTATGTCTCTGATTCAATCAAGCAAATGAATAATAAGGCAAAATGGTTTTGCCACAAGTTATACCAACTTAGATTCGGCCATCCCCTACGAGATGCGCTGAGGGCGGAACCTGATGGATAAGCATACATTACGATTAAGTTCAAGTTCATTTGCAGCAATCTATGCTAACACAATTTAACACTTGACATCCCAAGATACATGTAATTGGGAAATTGTCGACCCAATGTAGCAAGCCAATACTCAATCAAATCTTGACCGCCAATTAAATTTGGATTTCGCCAACGCCCCTTTGCTCCTTTTTTCTTTATCTGCCCTTATTCCCACCACTCTTACTTCCTTTTATATACAAACGTTCTCATTATTTACTGTACCAGTAGACAGATAAAGCAGATATCCTGTTTACCAACAAAAGCATTCGTATGGTTGATTCGCTTGTCAACGCACTAATGAACTTTGGACAGGTGACAATGTGGTTTGTTTTTGTTTCATTGATACATCTTTATATGAACGGTGTAAACATGATATTTTTCTTCAAGAAAATAACAAATGGGAGATGGAATGTGTTGGGGGTATTGTAGGCCTACATGTAGACTGTAGAGGAATGAGCTTAAAAGCATGTATAGTATACGCCCATATGTGTGAGCGACTGAGCGGTACAATCAACTTTCTGCCGCCAAAAAAGCCAAAAACCGGTCGCGTGATCCAACATTTAGTTTTTATCTTTTTTTATTCATTTATTTTTTTCGTTTGAGTATGTTATGAATAATTACCATTTAAGGCTAATAACATATTTGATATACAACAAATGAAAAAGAAATATAGAAAACTTATGAACAGTGATCGAGAGTACGCGTGACGTCATCACTACGAGAACTGGAAGCTGAAAAAAATTAATATTATTAGAAAATCTTACAAAATGTCGACACTTAAAGGTATTTCGTAGCCTGGTTTGTAATCATCAATTTTGTCTGGTTTATAATCATCAATTTTGTATTCATTTCCCATTGTAGTCCGTAAGAGACGTTTTTCTTCTCTGTCAGATTTGCAAGATGTCCTTCTGCAGACGACATTATGCAACATCGTCTGAGTATTGGTTGATGATTTGACTGATCTTTTTAAAACCAGGAATATTCAGTGATTATTACCTTGAAAAGCACTTCCCCCACCCATGTATGTGGTTTTGTGACATGACTGTGTCCAAATCGAAACCATTGTGTCCCCAAAAAAAATCATGGCCAACATCATTGTGTTCGACAGGTGACGTAGACCCCTGAACAGGATGCCTATCATGGCCAACTGTTTCTTCATGAGGGGACAACCTCCCATTTCAGACAATAGTGATTCCAATGGAGAATCTGCATTTTTGGGAGGTCACAAATATCAGTATTTATAAATCAAATTTAGTATAGATCTACGTAAACACATCAATTCAAAAAGTAAAAATTCAATAACACAGATGGAATTATTACATCTCAAAATATAAGCAAAATATCACCATTTTCACTAAAATTTTTAAAAAAAATCCCTGACAAAGCCCCCTTACCCCCCTAGTGAGAAGGGGTACATCCCCTCCTACACCCTTCTCTGTCAGTGTGTAGCATTGATTTGGGGCTGGCAAGGCCCCTGATCCATTAAGTATTTAAAGCCAATCGCCACAAAAAAGAATGTGATTATCATTTTTTTTTAACATTTACAACCCCCAAAGCACAAATCTCTAAGAGAGTCTCTTTTGACATTAAATAGTAGATACGATGTCGTAACGTCTTTTGGCTGCTATCTGCCCAAACAGGACACGGTAGTAATATTACTTCTAATTAAATAGGTGTTCATGTTTTGTTGATTTCACATTTTGGTTGATATTGGGTGAGTTTCATTACAAAGAACTAAAATTGTGCAGGACAGGTCTTATATTTGTAATGAAAAACTTTCAGCAGGACAGGTCTTATATTTGTAATGAAAAACTTTCAGTTATTCTCCAAACCAATGAATAAATCAAGGCTCTGCAAAATTCATCTATTGTTGAACAAGTATATGTTAGTGAATAAGGGTACGATAACACAGCATCTGCTTGACAGTTAGCAGCTTTCTTGTAAACCATCTCCATAATAACATTTTGCTTCTTTGAATTTTCAGATGAAATAGATTTGCCTAAGAAAACTCTTGCAGTGATGGTTTGTGATGTAATGGTGAATGGTACAGATGACCCCCGTCTTACCCAGCAAGATAAGCAGTTATTCTTCACGTACAAAAGTTCCAATACCCTCACAAGCAAAAGAGTTATTGGTCATAAAATGCAAAGAAAGAAAAAACCAGAAAATAAGGGTTCAAAGAAAAGGAATAAGAAGAAAACAAATAAAAATGGATCGGATGCAAATGGTGAAAGAGACCACGAATCTGTATTTAGAAAACATTTTCGAGGACTCTCCAAAGCAATTAAGATTAATGAGCAACCAAAAGTGCCCAACTTAGTTGACAACACATCAACTGAGAAAATAGGCAGAGTGCTAATGTCCGAGTTTCCCCAGACAGCCAGCAAAGCAACAATGTCCAAATGTCAAAAGACAGTGGACAAAACAAAGACATCAGACAAAGAAACAATGTCTGAGTTTAAAAAGACAGCGGACAAAACGACAATGTCTGATTTAAACATGGCAGCAGACAAAGCAACAATGTGTGAGTTTCACCAAACAGCAGACAAAGGAACAATGTTTGAATTTTACCAAACAGCAGACAAAGGAACGATGTCTGAGTTTGTTAAGACATCCTTTCCCCCTCACTTCTGTTCAGTCTGTGGACTTGACGTTTTAGATAGTGTAAGTATTTCAACACATCAACATCATCTATGAGGTTTGAAGAAGGTGATATAAATTTAATTGCTTTACGGAAGCTATCAATTTTAGTTATTTTGTGAGTTGGGGAATCATATTTTTTTTCATTACTTCAGCTATTAACACCATAATTCCTAAATTTGACGCATTTCTTGCAAATGATTCAATAAACAACTATGTCAAAAGAAAGTTTGCTGAAGATCAGATATTTCTCTTTTGTCTTTTATCTCACCAATTGCCATAAAAAATTAATTTATTATATTCATGTTTAGCTTTGTCATCTGATGTTGTTTTCAATTTGGAATGGTGACAAAGTCCAATAAGTCCCATATTGTAGAACAGCTTAGTCTTCCTTTTTTGCCATCATGCTGTTTTCCTGGAAATACATACCCATCAATCTATGCCTATAATTAACTGTACTGTTTGTGCCAGAGTTCATGATTTGCCAAAATTGAAAGCATCAGCAGATAATGATTTTAAATCCATGCAAAATGAGATAGAAAACATTTGGACAAAAGCAGAAGTTAGATGAAACAAGCATGAAGTAGGTTTTGGCACTATGGGGTGAATGAAACCTCTAGTTGTAAAATTGGCCAACATAAAGGATTGCAAGCCTGCGAAATGTCCATGGCTGACCATTCACTTGCATTATAGTATACTATAGCGGACAAGAACCCATGGTCAATATAGATTCCCGTAAAATGACCAGATTTTCTCTTTTAAGTGACAACCATGTGAAGCAGCTTTTTTTTTTTTAATTCAACCCTTTACCAGTCAATAACAGCATTTCACCAGTTTGTTGCAGAAGTCTCTTGAATACAATTGTGGGAAAGGAAGAAATTGCTCATAACGAGCAACTTTTCCTTTTCCCACAATGTTTCTATAGCCCACTTAAATTATTTTCCAATTTCATCACATTTGGAAATGTCGACTGCAAACTCTTTCAATTTGGAACAGTTGAAAATTTGGTGTTTGGTAAAGGGTTAAGAACAATTAAATATGTTGATAACAGGAACCACAGAAATCTATCAAGGAAGAAAGCGAGAGCGTTGAATTGAGCCCTGCAAAGAAGGAAATTGGTTGCAAGAATGTCCCTTCCAAGACAGAGAGCGTTGAATTGAGCCCTGCAATGAAGGAAATTGGTTGCAAGAATGTCCCTTCCATGAAAGAGAGCGTTGAATTGAGCCCTAAAAAGAAAAAGAGCAATTTCAAGAATGCACCTTCCGATTCTTCAACAAAGGGAGTTAATGAAACTGTAAGTTCAAAAGGCCAGTAACTCCATTATGACTGATAACCATTTCTCCATTTTATATAAACATAGGCAAAATATAACTGAAACAATGGTATAAAAAGAAAAAACTGCTTACTACATTATATGAGAAATCAAGAATTATTAGTTCAAACATGTTTTCATACTTTAAGATTAAGAAACTGTCATGACAACACAGAAACTGACGTTTGTCCTTTTGTCAAAATGTTTTCTAGCTATAACATGTACATAATGTTAATTGTTGCGCTCTTTTTACTTGTTTTGTGATCATTTGAATGAGTCGGAAAATGTGTAAATCCTTTAACACCTTATAGAAATTTCCACCTCTTATTTTAAGTTAAGATTGTTGTTTGCAAAAAACAACATTTAAATTGTTAGCAATATCTGTACCATAAATGTTCTATATCTTTTATGCATAGTTTTGAATGGGTGTTGAAAGCTATCAATTATCTAGTTTTAAGCTACTTTAGAAATCAATGATGCCATTTTCTGAGTTGAAGACAATTTGTTTTAAAAAGTTAGATTTCCAATCTCTGAGATCGCCCTTTTAAGCCATTACCAAACAATAACGACATTCGACAAGTTTGTTGCAGACAACTCTGAAAAACATTGTGGGAAAAGGAGAAATTGCTCTTAACAAGCAATTTCTCCTTTTCCCACATTGTCTTCTGCCCTAACAGAAGATCATTTTTTAATTTCATCACATTTTGACATGTGGTCTGCAAACTCTTTCAATTTGGGACAGTCTCAAATTTGTAGTTTGGTAAAGGGTTAAGAATGAATAGAGAAGAGTGTGTGGGAAAAAGGTACCTACCTCTATTTAGGAAAGTTCCTACAAGAATAACCAAAACATTTGGAAAAAGTGGTTGTTTTGTCTTGGTGCTTTCAAACAAATAACAGACAACATGTCACCATTCAGTCATACTGACATCCTAAATCTTAACCTCAAGTTTAGACAAAAGGAGACCATTATCGGGGATATTTTTTTAAATTAAAACAATGGGTTTTGGGGATGCATCTGATTTGAAACAATGAGTATTATTGGAAAACAATGGGTCGCTTTTTTCATACTTCATTTGGACAAAAATTAACTCAATGATTCAAACTTGGTAAAAGACACTTGTTTTCTTTTCTTGTCTCATATAAGGAAAAGGAACCTCTTCAAATAGGTAGGTGATTAAAAGCATGAAAGTTAAAGCTTTACAAGTGATTCCTGCCATTGACACGAGTTTTTTTTTTGTTTTTTTTATTCAATGGATCCTGAGGGATGCATAGGAAATGAAACAATGGGTATTTTGAGATTTTAATGAGTAAAAGATGCAAAACCCATAGCAAAAATTATCCACACATTATTATGAAGGATATAATAACTGAAGTAGAACAGTGTATAATATACATATTATGTGCATTTTCAAATTCATTTCAGGCAACACAAGAGTCCAATTGCTTGTTGCCAGCTCTAAGTTGTGATGTATGCAAGAAGAAGTTTACCAATCATGGAAGATTAAGAATTCACCTCACCTCATTAAAACATGAGAAAGGAGTTGCTATCCAGTCTAGAAAGAGAAAAAGGTTACAAGAAATGTCATCCAAAAAGTGCAAAAGGTCACAGCAGGTTCTATCTGAGGCTGCAGCTTCCACATGGAATGTAAATGGGTGGGGTAAGTATGTCAAACATTTTGGAACTGCCCATCACTCCTAATTTCAGATGTCTGATCGTTCGCATCCCTTGTCTTGGAATACTCTGCAGGGTCTTCGAGTGAACGCATGACAGCTAAAATGGAACAACATTCACCCGGGATTGTGGTAAATTGATCGTCAGAACATTGCGCATATAAAATAGTAGAAAACAAATGTTATCTGCTGAAAAAATGCATAAATACCTTCTCATTCACGGGTGCTGCCATTTGTTATCTGTTTTATATCGTAAACATTGATCATGTGATCAACCTGCCTGGGTTTAACTCCTGTAGAATATTCATATGTGAATTTAGAGCCTACACTATAATCATAGAGAAAAAGAGGATGTTTTTTGTAGTGCTGATAAGAATCTACCTAGGCCAGATTGAAATTCTGTCCTGGCCTAGGCTTATTCTGGATTTGCCTAAAGTAAATTTGGGGCTTGGGTTTCTTAGTTTTCTAACTCATATATCAAAATAAAAGAAAAAAAATCATTTTCTAGAATTATGTACTGCAGCTGTTGCTTTCAATTTGATTCAGTCACAAAGTCCTATATCAGAGAGTAAGTTAATGAGATGACTTTAATTTTGCTTTTCAGAAAACCCTGACATTAATGAGTTCCCTAAAGATAGAGAAGATTGGAGAGCTGTTAATGCTGACCACCAATATTTCGCTGGTAATGAAGGCCCTACGACGGCCTTCAACTTAAACCCCCAAGGATTCCTTTACGATGAAGATAATTGGGCACAATTTAACTCCAACCCTCAAGAATTCCCCAACAATGAAGATCAATTGACAGACTTTAACTCTGACCCTCAAGAATTCCCCAACAATGAAGGTCATTTGACAGACTTTAACTCTGACCCTCAAGAATTCCCCAACAATGAAGGTCATTTGACAGCCTTTAACTCCAACCTTCAAGAATTCCCCAACAATGAAGGTCATTTGACAGACTTTAACTCTGACCCTCAAGAATTCCCCAATAATGAAGGTCATTTGACAGACTTTAATTCTGACCCTCAAGGGTTCCCAAAAATTCAAGGTGATTTTGCAGCCTTCAACTCGGACCCTAAAGGATTTCAGAATGATGGGCACAATTGGGCACCCTTATATTCCGACCCTCAAGGATTCCCAAATGATGAAGGTCATTTGACAGCCTACAACTCCAACCCTCAAGGATTCAAGAAAGATGACGGTACTTGGAAGACAGCTGTTGATTCTGACCACCAAAGATTCCTTTTTGGTGATGGCAGTTGGGCACCCTGTGTCTCGGACTCTCAAGAGTTCCCAAATGGAGAAGACAATTTGAAATCCTCTAACCCTGACCTTCACCTTCAATCAGTATCAAATGAGTGTGAACATGCACTGTCCTACAACATCTTCAACCATTTTCATGAGAAGATAAGCCTTTGTGATAATGTAGACTAGATTTGGTATAACCGGTAGCTTGTTTTGTGGGAGGACTGATAATGCTTTTGAAACTGTAATTTTGGATTTGACAGTCCTTGAGATGATTTTCAAACCCATTCTTTCAAACTGAATGTTGTTACCTGTCCTGAATGAAAGCAACTTTGAACTTCAATAATAATTGTTCTTTCAGAACAAATACAATCTTAGTATGTGAGAAACTTTTGTGACAATTAGAGAGATTGCTCATTTTATTTGTTGTTGTTGTTATTGAAGCTGTTGTTGTTTATTTTGAGGAATTTCTTGATTTGTAGGATAATTCCTAGTCTCCTTTATAGATAGCATGTGTTTTAATAGTATATAAGTTATGGCATACTAAATCAGTGTGATTGATTGTATGAGTTCAGCTTAAGAACAATTTTTGAATGAAGGAAATTGCTTGCCATTATGTTAATGATATGATGGTAATGGTGGAAATATTAATCATTTATCCCTTTTGCCGCCAAATTTATAGCAAAAAGTTCATCTCAGCGCCAATTATATTTAGGGCTTTCTAGGAAAAAAGTAGTACGCTGTACAGTCAAACTTGTGTTAAGAGGTCAACCTATGGAAATGAGAAATTGGCTGTTTAAGATAGGTTGGCTGCTTAACACAAATTGATGTACACTATAAATCTAACAATGGGACTTTCTGAAGTGGTTGTCTAAGACAGGTTGGCTGCTTATAAGGGTGGGCGCTTAACGCAAGTTGGAAGTATACCACTGTATGTCGCCTACGGTGGTCAACTGGGCTGTCTACTTAAGTCGACTACAGCGGTGAAAAGGTTAAATCAAAGTATCAGAATAAATGATCGAGAAGATGAGTACTTGCTTTAATAGATTTCTGATACCATTATAGGATATTCGGGTAAATATTCACATTTTATTTTTTTGAGATGATGTTTCTAAAAGATGTTTTTTGGAGGAGCTGTTATAAGATATTATTTGAGAAACTGTTTATTCTATTGAGAAATGATTGATGTCAACAGGAAACGTAATCAAGGTTGTTAGATTATTTGAAGGATTTCGTTTCTTGGTCTCTTTAATGTCAATTATGTTTATAGCGATCCCATTACATATGGAAGAATCATGATTTCTATCATAACTGAAATCAGGATTCATTCCCCAATACAGGAATGTTTGCCTGGTCCGTATTGTACAACATCCGACGGAAAATGATAGCAAAAATATACCTTTCCTTAATATACATCATTATGAAAAAATACTGCTTGTTGAATAGAGATTAATTACCTGGATTACAATGATATCAAAAAGATGTTGCAAGTATGGGTGTTGTAGGTTTATAAAAGGAGTTCCAAAGAAACAAGTTTTTTAACCTGAACACACTCATCCGAGTGATGTATTTTGAATATCACCGGGACCTATTTAATTAATCTGTTTAGCATTATTCCCTTATGTTTAATTATATCACATGAAAGTGATTTATTATGAGGTTAAGGGGTACTACATCGCCCTAGTCATTCTAAATGCTTTATTAAGGTAGAATACCCATAATCGGCAATTTTGAACTTCCTTCCTTTGTTGGATTACTTCAGACTTCTACTATAGGTATACATCGGTCTTGGCCGAAATTATTCGGTCTATTTGGTGTGAACCGAATAGTTCCGACCCGACCACTGTATACTGAGAATGAACAAAGAAATCTGACAAAAGAATCAGTTACAAAATAGCGGATTGTGGGTATTCTACCTTAAGATTATATTCAATTTTAACAGCACCCCATGATTTGCTGTAGGATGTTGTGCAATAAAGGTTTGATTGGTTATAGTATCATTTTGTGTGTGTAATTCAAGACTAAAGCAAGTCCTCCATTTTTGTTATTGTGTAAAAGTTGTTATTGTGTAACTGTTTTAACGATACATTCTTTTAAAGTACCTCATTACTTATGAAGCTCTTTTTCATTATTGGTGCTGCTGTTTGTTAACTTTTCTCTTGTTGGTTTATTTATTTGTAGGTTATGTTTGAAAATGAACAGAGATTGTTATAATTTTTTGTATTCACCATCTGCACCAAGTTCTTTTTTATTTTATCGAAGGATGCAAAATAAATAATTTTGCTTTAGATAAGTGAATGCCTTCCAGTTTTGAAGATCATGTGATTTTGTTAACTTTGTTGATTTAGAGTAAATCTTTCTTGCTTTGTTTGGTGCATGTTGTAAGGGTTTTGAAATTGAGCTATAATGTGAGAGTTAAATTATGCTATATTGCTTTTGATGTTTTTACACTCTTACAAAATATAACATGTTAATATGTTAAAATATCAAACTTCTTTGTGTTTTTATCTCCTACTATAAATGAAAACATTTCCCTGGCATGCAAATAACTTATCACAAACATGATGATGCACATTTTTTGCATGTTCAACTCTTCAAGAAATGTTTACAGACAATAATAAACATTCCTGTAGTAGCAACATCAGAAAATAATGTAACACATGGAAAATAGCTCAAAATGGATGAGACACCATAAGATCATTAAATGTTCAATTGGGCCCTTAAAATTATGATAATAACAATATACATGTACTTTATTTAGCCCTTTACCAAACGCCAATTTTTCATCTGTCCCAAATGAAAGAGTTTGCAGACCTTTGGATTGTGTTATGTTTGAGTTTAACCATTTTCAACAGTGTTTCCATTTTGCAAAATAAGTACTTCCACCTATCCATACTCAAGGGTTTCGTTTAACTAAACACTTTATGTTTGAAATTTGCGTAAGTTCAAAACAACATTCTCTTATATTTCAATATTGGGCAAAGCAATATTGAAATGCGACACATCATTGGAATCACCTCTCCGAGATGCTTCCAATGATGCGTCACATTTCAATATTGCACCTCTATTTAGGATACTATTCATGTTTATCAGTTTTGAATTCTGAAAATATTTTCTTTAAGTTGTTTAGTTAAACAGTACCCTGGTATCTCTTCACTGCCATTGCTCAATAATATTTCCAAGTCCCTGACTGTGTTCCAATATGTACACAGTTTTCCAGTTGTGAAAGACTAGTAAATCATGCCCCATGGACCTTTTTAATTGTAAGAAAGCTATTAAGGTTTTGTTGAAAGACTAAATATAGTAAGTGCTTCCTGTTGGTGTGAAGGACTTACTAGTCTTGCGCCTAAACATTGATATTGGCCTTGGGAAACTTCAAGCTCCCGTCCATGACTGTATTCCGACACCTCGCTAGGGATTGGGCAATAAAACTTTGGAATATGTAAATTAACAAAAATATAGATAAAGTTACCAAACAATCCAGCTGTGTTAATGTCTAAATATGTCATTGTTTTAAATGTTTTCCTCTTAACAATTTGTTTGTATCAAGATCAGCGTTCCCTTCATCTATGTGAAAAATAAAACATTTCTATGATTGAAAGGGTTCCTCCTGTGTGACCAAGTGATTAAGTTGGCAGACTTAGAACTCTGGGGTTCCGTGTTTGAGCCCCATCGACACCTGGTTCTGGGAAGTAACCTTTGGCAAGTCACTCCAGAGCCTTGGCTGATCCAGGAAGGCCATTACATATCGGAAAGATTGTTGATACGACATTTAATGCCAAATAAATGAAGGGTTCCTTCATAGTGTAGGATAGTTCAATGTTTCATTTTTGGGGGGGGACAATGTCTAAACAAAGATTAATTTATCAGAATGGTGAATTATTTTACTAATAGGAAATGAAGAAAAAAAATAAAGAACATGTCACCAGCAACTTTGTGTTGTACAAACTTTATTTCATACAAAAAGATACATAGCTTAGTTCATACTGAATTTGAGCACTCGAGCATTACGCAAAGCAGACAGATTGGAAAACTTATACTTTAACCCTTTCCCAAACAATAACGACATTTGACTACTTTGTTGCAGAAGACTTAAGAAAAGATTGTGGGAAAAGGAGAAATTGCTCGTAATGAGCAATTTTTCCTTTTTCCACAAAGTTTTCGGCTATATTTGAAGAATATTTTTCAATTTTATCACATTTTGAAATGTCGTCTGCAAACTCTTTCAATTTGGGACAGTCCAAAACTTATTGTTTGGGAAAGGGTTAATTCTTAACTATGGATAATTTTCCATTTCAAAAAGAAGACTTTTGAATTGAAATGATGACTCTTTTTTCCATTTTCTGCTATCTGACATCGTATTTTGGACTTGTATTACCAAAGAATATAGGCTATGAAATATCTCTTATTCTTGAAGAAAAAAGCTTTGCTTGAAAAGAAATTGGTTATCATTTTTTTCTTGAGCATGATGTCTTAATGCTTAAGCAGTTCAAGTTTAAAAATGGAAAGCATTTTTATCTTAGTAACGTAATAAAACATATCACTATGATAAAACAAAAAGTAACTAATAAATGTAAAAGTTAAAATTTGAGAAAGGAGTTGCTACTTTCCCATGTGCAATGAATCCACATAAACCATGTTGAAACATGATAGAAGAAATCTACTTCTAAACATTGTAAACCATTTTCTTCATATCATATTTATTCTTATGCAGCAGAAGATACTTCTATAGGTATCATCTGCGATTTTCTGTTTGTCATTACGGTTTCTTTCAATTGATATATGGAAAATATTTATTTCCGTACTTTGCAATAATTGTCATCTGCTACTCTGTTCAATTTGGACCAGTCACATTATCGTACATAATGAAATGGGGTTAACAGAAAACTCCTCTTTTAAGTGTTAGTTTGTTGATCTTATAATTGGCCGTTTCATTAATCCTTAGACTATTCTTTCAGAAAAATGGAACTTTGTGACCTGAATTGAAGGCAATGACAAATGGCAATATGAAATTTACAAGATAACATTTTCTGTGCAATATAAGTCGAAAACCAACGTAACAAAAGGAGAAATTGTTTGTTAACAGCAATTCTTCAATAAATCTCTTATTTCTTAAGTTTGTGCTTGAATTGAATTAAAACAAGATATGATATGAAGGAAAGATTTAAGATGATGCTTTTTATATACTTAGGTACCTAGTTTCCAATCAAACTCTTATAGTTACTGATATACATGTATACATGTATGCCTTTTAAAAACATGACAAGAGAACCAATTTGTATATTTACGTGTACTTCTATACATAAATGCTTTCAACAGTCGTTTAGACCTTGCACATGGGATAGGAGCCTCATTCAAAACAATATTCACACAATCCGATAATGATCATAACAGCAACTATTCAACAAGCTTTTACAAAATATTTCAGTTTGTTGAAAGAGGCAAATAAAAACCTCTTTATTTGATAAAAAAAAACCACAACATTTCAATATATACTGAAATTTATCACAATAAAAACCTGACAATAGTATCATTTAATGCATCAATAAATGGTGTTAAACAGACAATATTTCAACACTTTTCTCTGTTCACAGAACAGCATAAACGAGCTTCAGGGCAAAATTTAAGGAAGTCTCACAGAAAAGTTAAACATCTATCTCTTAACTTCTCATTCTTTTTACACTGTTTTATCAAATATTGTTTGCAGCATTGGCCTTAACTTCCATCTGTCCTTTTGCATGAAGTTGGTACATTGTAATCAGATGATTATGTTGTCTTAACAATAGAACTAATTGGTTAATTGTTAACCCTAATTGTAAAATACTAAATTACTATTTAATCATTGTTATGTTCTTGTTCTTTGCATGCGGCAAATCTTGCAAATGAAAGAGAGGTTGGAATGATGGTAGACTTCTCACTATGCCATGCTTATTTCAACCTAGATAAACATTATGAATTACATCATCAAAAGTCAAGGTAATAGGCATCTTTTCCAGATAATCCCTATATCTTATGCCTACAGCACCTTATGTTTGTAATTTATGCTGAAAAAAGCAGTTTGTCATACGTTAATTCTTCCCCCAACAAACTTTAAAATAGCTCAAACTTTAGTCTGTAAAATCATTCAATTTGAAACACAACAATGTTCAGTTCAAAAACCCGCATTACAGTTGAAAGCCTATCTTTTTATTGTACAAAAATAACACTCAGCAGTTGAATATATGAATACTGACAATAAATCACAATAGCTTTAATGCATTTCCCCACATATGCTTGTTCTACACTCCTGCAGCAGATCAGTGTGACAAAAGAAGAAATTACTCTAGACAGGACAAATCTCTTTTCTTGACACAATCATTTCTTCTTAATGTCACAAAGATGTCATTCATTCTATGTTACAATCATTTTCTGCAGATGATTTCTTTTAGAACAATTCTAATTGTGAATTATGTGGAATTACGAACAATAAAGATAAATTATAATTTCTTATTCATGTATGTGACCCAATCCTTATTTATAAATAAATTGATAGATCATTCACAATCAAACTTATATATGCATAAAAGAGCAAAATGCCTACTTGAATGTTCAATTTTGAAATTTTGTTGTAAAAGAATGAATTAAAAATACCGTTTCTGTTTCTGTTTCAATGTTTGATTAAAGTCAATTGTTGCATAAATGCTTAAACTTGGGCACATGCATGTTACAAAGATGAAGGCAAAGGCACATACAGACATATTTCAAGATTAAAACAAACAAAAAAGTTGTGTATAGAATGAAACTTCTTCAAAGAAGGATATCACATACAGCATAAACATTGTACATTCTACTTCATTCATGATATTAAGTAAACAATCTGTTTACTGTATCCATATTTGTCCGTTCTTTAAATTAGTGTCAAAAACATGTAAAGGTGAAAAGTTGCATCAATGCCTGAAGGTTTGTCCTTTCCCTTTTGTATATACTCTCGCCTGGCTGTTCTACTCATCAATTTAAAAAGTTATACATGTCATTGATCTGTAATTACTTGGATTAACGGACCTGAAAAGAAAAAAAAGGGTAAATTATATTTGGTTAATTCAAGTTTACAGAGGAAAGTACACATTACAATTGGGTCACTTGAGGTAAAATACCCATAATCTGCCATTTTGAAACTCATTTTTTCCTCGGAATTACTTTGTTCATCTTTGGTCAACATCTGTCAGGTCAGCAACTATGCGTTTGCAGCCAAGACTGATATATACTGAGAACAGCAAAAGTAATCCAAAGAAGGAAAGAAATTCAAAATTGCAGATTACGGGAACTCTACCTTAACTTGTTCTACCTTATCTTGTTCTCTCAGGTGGGATTTGGAGAGCAGTTCAATTTGAATGCAACAGCAGACAACTTATATAAAGTTTGAAAATACACATTTTTCTAGGTGGTGTAAAGTAGAAAACATTGTGACAAAAGAAGAAATTGCTCATCAAGAGTAATTTCTCCTTTTGTCACGGTTGTAACATTTGTCCCTGATTCATTCTACTGCAGTTGCCTGAAAAGGACTATGAAGGTCAATATGAAGTTATGATAATGCTGAATTTCCTTATATTTGCTTCACCTAAAGTTTAAAAGATGTCTGCTTCATTTAAATTTGAAACAATATCATCATATCATTGTAAAAGTATGCAAATCTGATTTATTTAAGAGAAAAATGTATGCAAGAAGAAAATTATGCTTATTCTATCATCCAATTTCATAAAAAAAAATGATTAATCTATTCAACTATAGTTATAAACTTTTACTATGCAATTAATAATCTAGTTAAGGCTTATCAATATTTTTATTTTTTTGATATTTGTTGGTTTATAATACAAGTGTAAGAATATGTTAACCCATTACCAAACAAAATGACGACATTTTACCAGTTTGTTACTGTTGACTCTGAAAAACATTGTGGGAAAAGGAGAAAATGATGCTCTTAACAAGCAATTTCTCCTTTTCCCACAATGTTTTCTGCCCTATCAGAAGATAATTTTTCAGTTTCATCACGTTTTGAAATGTCATCTGCAAACTCTTTAAATTTGGGACAGTCGAATACGTGAAGTTTGGTAAAGGGTTAAGTGATAAGGCAATTTATAATAAATGACCATGCCATTGATGAACATACATAGGACAACAAACAATTAACAAATTTCTCTATTAACCATTTGTAATATTTCCAAAATAATGTGTTTGAACAAATAGTAAGAACAAAACTTAAAGTCAAAAAGAAAAACATGCTTTATGATAGATGGGGAAAAAGTGTTCATTTAAATAATTACAAAACAATTCCTGGATCTTAACCTCTCTAGAGCAGATGATTTTGTTAAGCTCGCAGCTGGAATAGGAGAAATTGCAAAACAAGCAGTTTCTTTCCTCTTGAACTTCCAATAATGAACATTATGTTCCCATCCGGATGAAAACAAACTTATCTAGACTCTAGACTCATAAACAACTTACTCATATACCCTGCTTCACCAAAACTACTGCAGAGAACATTTAAACCTTAGAAACCATAGAGGCAAAAGGATAAATTGCTCCTAATGAATGCAGACTTGGCATTGTGTATGAAGGAATGAGTCATTTATAAAAGCTTTATGAGTTTACTCTTACGTTAAGCTTTAATAAGATAAAAATGTGCAGCCTTTCAATATCCATAACAACTTGATACTAAGAAGAAAAAGTTTAATATTACAATAAACAAAGTTAATGACTCATAATTGTTACATCAGTTAAACTGTACATTGATCTTTTACATGTATTACCACCTTTGAAGCTTTTGGCTTCAAATTGTTTTGTAAAAATTGAAGTAAAAGTTAATGCTTTTCAGTTAAACCAAAAGTGATACTCAATTCAACGCATGTATATAAAACAATGCTTTGGAACTTTTTTTTCAAATGATGATTTTTTTTCTAAAGACAAACAATTTTTTTTTCCATAGAGAATGTTACCTAGTTTAAAAAGTTGTGTTATCTTTCTCAAAAGTAGACATTTTCAAATAATTTCTGTTTCTGTAATTGGTTAAAAAAAAAAACATTTGAACATTGAAACATGAAAAAAATTTCTTATTATTAACAACATGAAAACATGAACTGAGAGGAATGGTATGGCAGCCTGCACAACATACCAAAACCATGCACGGACATCTTCAGTATGATGCAATATTGAACTTGACCCTGCATGAACATAAAAAAGGCTGTTCATAACAAACAAAACAATTGTTTTTAACCCCAAGCATGCTGGGTAACTTTCTAAAAATAGATTTTTGTGTCGCCTGCTTTCCAAAACCTTAAATATCTGCTTAATCTTAACGAAGAAAGATACTCAGAGCAGCAAACAGATTAGATCACAGGCAAGCCGCCAAGCTGGCCTGGATCTAACCTGTTCGCATAAGCATGAAGTTGGTTCCAGCAGTGTAAGGGTTAAAAGTAGGCAAAGCTATAATTATTGGCATGCATTCAGACACAACTTGATATCAAAATTAAAATGATTTGTTTCTCATATTTTATTTGATAAGAGTAATATGATGTTTTCTCCTTTTTATCAAATGCACTTTTGTTAACAAATGGAAATGAAAGTTTTTAAACTGATCACAGTAAAATACCTGCTACATAACTGATCATTTAACTTTAAACCATATGACCAAAGAAATACTATCATGAACATTTTTTCCTTTTGTTTCAAAATTTTGAAAGCCAAAAAAAGCATTAAAAGGCACCTGTATTATAAACAAAGTTCAAATCCACCTTACAAACACAAAAAGTTAAAGCTACAATATCACATTAAATGGTTATACAACACTAAAAATTAGCTTGGACATTAACATGTGCATGATTTTGCTTTATGCAAAGGAACTCTTCAGTCATTTGATTTATCCATTCCATTACTTATTCCACTGACACATTTCTATTATTTAGCAATGCCTGGCTTTTTAAACATGGAGAAAGACCATAAATACTGAGTAAAAGACATACAGTCTGTATGTTACTACACTTTATTGATATTTTTCTGACACCATCTGGCTCTCTGCCCATGGAATTGTAACTGAAGAGTTCCTTTATATTCTCATGTAGTATTGGAACAAATCAACCTGATTTGGCTTTTATTATTCTTTCATATCAAATAACAACGTATTTCATTATTAATAAAGCTCTATGGCTTTATACATCAATGTATAATCAAGCTTGAATCAAACTCAAAAATATCATTCTATCTTTTTTTTTACGATATAGAGGACTAATTGTAGTTTTGAAATCCTTCAGTTTGATATAGCATGATCTAAAACTTAAATAACCTGAATTAATGACATTTCTAAAAGGTCATCACATATCATTTTATTAATACCCTATTTACATAAAATTGGGACCATTAAATTTTAGGGATAGAAAAAAAGAAAAGAAAAAACATTAGAAATAATACAAAATATCAAAACAAGGGTTCATTGCAAGGCTAAATCCCTCACAAGAGTGAAGGACTTAGTGTTGTCTTATCCTAAGTTTTCAATTTGAATTATCCAACCTGATGGAACATGGCTTGTGACAACAGAAGGAATAATCATGTAACAAACTGAGCAAATAGATCTCTCAGAGACACAACCCCTTCTGATCAGTGAAAAATGATGTCAGTCATTCATGGCTAGTGCCTTCTTCAATACAAGCAGGTTCTCCATAACAATCTAATTACTGTAATAGATTCAATATTTTGCATAAAAGTTCCTCAAACCTTACAATTACTTCAAGAAATTTCAATTTTGAACAGTTTTGTCCTCTTCTCGCACAGCTTTCTTTTTCTTTTGCAATGACAAGATTTTGTTATTGTTTGGTAATGGGATAGAGAACCTATGCGTTTTGTTTTTATTAATTCATTCTTTTATGCTCTTTGTGCTAACACAATATTGATGTTATGTTTCCTATATCTACATCCTGCATAGTTACTTCAAGAAATTACAAATGGTCATGGATCTGTAGACAGTTGGATAATGCAAAAATATTATACAATGCAGTATCAAATCAGGTTGACTTGCTCCAGTTTTATTAAATCCACAGATACCATATAAAAATCTACATAGAAAATACCATCACTGGGCGGCCATAGAATACATGGTATGTATCTTGGTCAGAGGTAACCTAAAACATGGTTGTGTCAAATCATTTAGTATCTAGTCTCATTCCCAAGAAAACAGAATTGTATTCTCTGTCAATTAACCCTTTACCAAACACCAAATTTTCGACTGTCCCAAATTCAAAGAGTTTGCAGACGTCATTTCAAAATGTGATGGAATTGACAAATAAATCTCTTAAAGTGCAGAAAACATAGTGGGAAAAGGAGAAATTGCTCATTCAGAGCAATTTCTCCTTTACCCACGATGTTGTCCAGCGTTGTCTGCACAAACTGGTCAAATGTCGTTATTGTTTGGTAATGGGTTAGTACAATACTCTCTAAATAATGGTCATGAATACATACTTTAGTATTGAGTATTGTCATAAGCTGTCAATTGCATTCAATTAGGATCAGTAATAAATACAATATCAGGAAATGGGTTAATGCTGTTAACATCTTATGTTGTCTTGATAATTCAAACAAAACAAAAATAGGATAAACATGCAATTTATTTACAACAGTCATGCATGCATGCATTGATCAATTTCAATACGAGATCATGCACTCACCACCCGTAGGTCTATAACTACTCTACTCTACACGGCTTGTAAAGGCATCGTTTGTGCCTTTAGCTGTACTGCTCGGAAAAGCTCGGCCTGAGATCTGAACAGTCAAATGGACAAACAGCAAACAAAATTAACTTCAATATCTATATTGATATAACTTTTGATAAAATTTAAATTGTTTTAATACATTCTCTTCAATAATCAAAAGATTTAGATAAAATTGAATTGGTAAATTTAACTTCAACAACACAACAATTCTTTTTTTAAAATGCACATAATAAAGTATGCATATGATACTTAGAATTAAATTAGAAGTTGAAAATGTTCGCCTGACAAGATTGAGACTTTTGTTTGAACAAGGTAATAAAAATATCTCAAAAGAGGTCATCTGACCTTACAATAGCCTACAATGAAGAATGAATTTAAATGAAAATGAAAGGCTAAAAATGAAATATACTTAAACCAAATACTGTATAAATATGTAGATGTTGTGCTATACCTTGTGGTCATATTGACAAAGCTGTTAACTTATGATCGAAAAAAACTTTTTTCTTTTACAACACCTGTGTTGAATCAAAATTCAAGATCAAGATTTTGTAGCTGAAGACAATTTACATGTAACAGATGATTTTTTTATCTGTCAAACATTCTGAAAAGTCTTCCGCCACAAACCTCTTCACAAGAAGAAAGATTTCAGAAATAAAGTAGTTTCTTACATTGATAAGTATTGTTTGGGAGAAATAATGTTATACGCTGGTATACATAAATATATAACAATGGTATTGGGATAACTCAAGTTTCTTTAGTCATTCACCTTGGATTGATCTCAAGCTTTTTTTAAATGATGATCTGTCATATATATTAATGTTTGAAATTCATTTCTCATTACCAACCATTACCTTAACCCTTTCCCAAACAATAACGACATTTGACCACATTGTTGCAGACGACTTTAGAAAACATTGTGGGAAAAGGTGAAATTGCTCGTGACGAGCAATTTCTTCTTTTCCGACATGGTTTTCTGCTCTATCTGAAGAATATTTTTCAACTTTATCACATTTTGAAATGTCGTCTGCAAACTCTTTAAATTTGGGACAATCGGAAATTTGTTGTATGGGAAAGGGTTAATGTTAAAAATTCATTTCTCATTACCAACCATAACCTTTAAACTGCTTGTTTATAGATGTGAAGAAACTTGGACATAAAGATTTTTCATCTCATTAGAACTGTATAGCAGCTGTACTGTTCCATGAGACAAACTGGACAATAGCCATTGGAGATAAGATTAGTTTATAAAAGTATAAAGAGCCTGTTAGCATTGGATAAGTATGCATTCAGATTCAAACGTAACAACAGTTTTGAAATCCATCACATACCATCTTTAAACACTTAGGTATTCTAACTGTTTCTAAATAATATTTGCTTTCAGCAGCTTTCTTTTCATTAAATATTACATCATATGACAAAAACTGTATTGTTTCAATAATGTCTTATTTTCACTTGTAAATTGTCTCATGTATGAACAAGCAGCTTTCAAAACTGTATACACATTCAATGTTAAGAAACATAAGCAACAAAAGTTGCATGCATTGCTTCATAAGGACTTTTGAATACCATCAAATTACAGACAAAATTTCAAAAGCATCTACCTAATTCGCCATATAATTTTTTAAACTTATGGCCCAAAATGGCATCAGGGTAACTATCAAACTTCTTCAAGTAAGCTGAGAGACTTTTGTTTCATCGTGGAGCACAAGTGGACAGTTTGAGCTATGAATGGTAGGTTCTTTCTAGATCTTTAACAATTATTGGCATCATAACATGAAGCCATTATGGGAGCAAAGAGATTGAGTTATCCCATTTATATGATTACACAAATATAAAAAATGGAAAACAAAAACTGTAAACAAAAGAACTATACACTTTGGTAATGAGCTGTAACAATTAGAAATGGGGAAAAAAACTTAAAACAATTGAATTACTTTACACTCGTGCCATTTCCAAGGAGATATGCATGCTTCGTATTTGGTCTTCTGGTATACTTTAAAATTTTATAAAGTCAAAACACATCATCAAATTCTGTTACATCTACAACAGTTACTGTCATCATACACTATTTGTGATTGTTCATGTAAAGGATATTTGGCTAATCAAAGATGAGCACATGAAGGCATTATGAAATAATTGTGGAATAAGGATATGTTGCTTATTTTGAACAGTTCTTCCTTTGACACAATGGTTTCTAATATATCTTTTGTCAAATTGTATAACAAGACAAATTATCCACAAAAACAAGATGATGTTTATGTAACAGCTACTAAGGCATCAAGAAGCATTTGAAAGTCTTAAATAAGATAATGCTTTTAACAAACAAATATTGAACTGACTCAATGCCACTTCTGGCACTCAGTTGAAGCAGAAGAAGTACTAGAGTAATCTAACATTATCAAATCATGGCAAACAGTTACTGCACTTTTGGTCACTTAACATTGAAACTTGTTTCACATCTATAACTTGATAATGACATCATCTTAAACATCTATTGCACTTATGGTAAATCATGCATTCAAGTGAGGTGTTTTTTTAAAGAAAAAAGTTCACACAATTGAATTCAATTGGTCTAAAAAGGATTTAGTTAACACAGAAGATGGCCTAGCAATACACAGAATAGGGTGACTGAAAGCCAAGAGATTTCCAAGACAAATAGCACTTTCTTGGTGAGATAAAATAGATAAAACCTTGGGGAAGATGAATTTATTCCTTATTTCATAAATAGTAACTTTAGAACCTTTGCAAAACCGCACTTTTAACTTAAAATCTTTCTACTGACACTAATCAAAGCTTCTGTTAAACTAAATCCTCAAGCAGGCTAGACATTACAGTTTGGAAAAATGCGCCTATGAATGATCAAAGCAGTTTATCCCTTTTTTATATACTGATATACAGAAAATTGTTTTCAGGTTGAAATAGAGACTCAAAATGCTGCTGAATGGTACAATGTACATGTATTTTCATCAATAGATTAAAAAAAACTGATGTTTCAAGAATTTACAGCAAAAACGAAAAAGCAAAACCAATTTATTTCATAAACCTTTTCTTCCCCATTTTGATATGAAAGTTCAAGTCTGCATCCTAAGCATGTTGCTAATTATGTGATGCTTTGGATAAGGAATGAAATGAAATGTTTTTCTAAGCCATTCAGAGCACCCTGATTAAATCTAATCAAAGGAAAAAGAACATATTTTATAACATTCTGGTTGATGATAGGCACCATAAGGGTGCTCTTTTGCCCTTGATTTTGATATGAAAGTCTGAATGATAAATAGTTACTAATTGGTTGATGCTTTGAATAAGGAATGAAAAGAAATACTTTTTTGTGCATCAAGCACCCTGATTAGATCTAAGCCAAGAAAAGAGTACATACTTCATAACATTCTGGTTGATGATGGACACCATTGGGGTGCTCTTTGGCCCTTGAGATGGCATGAAGGTCTTTCCAGTCTTGTTCACAACATTCATTGGTCTAGAAATCTTCACCTTGTATGGATCCGCCGAGTGGGACGGATAAGGATCAAATGTTCCAAGTTTGGAACCGCCGGGCTGGAATGAAAAGCAAAAATAATCATGCCATAAGGATAACAAATATGTTACATGTACTTTATTTCTAGAGTCAAATGTAGATGTCGCAGGGAAACAAACTTGTTCCATTTGTCTGAATCCTAATGTTTATGAAGGGAATATGAGGAAACATGTACATATAAAAAGAAAATCTGATATTGAGTGTAGATGTCATAACCAAACCAACATGCTACAATTTTCTTTAAATGAATGCTAACGTCTGTCTTGAATCAAATATTTTTGAAGAGAATATGTCACAAATGTCTGTATAGAGATTAAAGGAATATGCCAAAACCAAACAGATATGTAACAAGTGTCTTTAAACAAATGCAGATGTCTTTATTCAAAACAGTCATTGCTTATATATGTCAGAAATTGAATGTAGATGTCAATAGGATACATGTCATATTTGTCTGGAAATGAATGTAGAGGTATATCTTATTAAACCTCAAACATGACAACTATTTATTAGTCATTCATTGAATGCCATAATGGCCTGGAATTTAAGTCAAACTTTTTGATTTTTTTTCTACTGATACTCCTGTCTTATGCAAATCCAACCATTACCCAAAACTGATCAAAAAATTCTTAAGGTAAAGCACAGAATCTTAATAGCCTCATACAAATAATACTGTTAAACATACAATTCAAACGGCTCTCAAAGCAGAACATGGGAGTAATGAGTAATAGTGATTACAATAGCCTGTACAAAGCACAGGGATCTATAGTTATCCTCGGGTCAAATACTATGTAACTTAACATTATCTTACATCGTATTGACACCAGGATAACTATAGATCCCGTGGAACTAAGAGGTACATAAACACATTCAATGTGAAGAGTATGATTAATCTTATCATGTGATAAAAATACATTGATGATATATACAAAATAAATGAAAGTGACGCACATTTCATGACAAACATATTTGTAATGATAATCATATGTACGTGGCTGTGAAATGAAAATATATATATGGCCGATATCTGCTGCATCAAATGACTGGAGAATATGCTTTTAACCCTTTACCAAACGCCAAATTTTTCGACTGTCCCAAATTGAAAGAGTTTTCCGACGCAAATTCCGATGAAATTGGAAAAAATCTTCTGATAGGGTAGAAAACATTGTTGGAAAAGAAAAAATTGGTTGTGACGAGCAATTTCTCCTTTTCCCACAATGTTTTCCAGAGTCGTCAGCAACAAAGTGATTAAATGTCGCTATTGTTTGGTAATGGGCTAATATTCTTCATCTTGTGAACCTAATCTTAGTTACAATGATTTTCATATGCTATCCTTTTTCATAAAATCCATATGATGTAATCTATGCGATCTTTATTGTGATACTTTGAGCAGTAGTCACAGACCTGATTTTCACATGAAGCTGGTGTTTATTTCAAATGTGATATATGATGTACAATACTGAAAACATTTAACTCATTATCACCTGCAGACATAGTGCTGAGCCTTCAAGCTGATCACTTTAACTCATTGTTCAATAACAATTTCTGTCTTTTACTAAGATTTCTATTTGAAAGCATTAGCTGACAAAACTAAAAAGTTATAGCAAATAATCATTTCATTTTTGAATAGAAACAGAAAAATAAGTGCTTTAACTAAAAGTTGCTAATGACAAGTAATCCCTCATAATGACACAATTACATGTATATCAAAGTAACATACTGTTATTGGACTGATCAAACGAGTACACATGATGTTAAATACAGTGTGACAAAAAGGGGGTTTCCCACAGTAAGAATATTTCTTTTTGTCACAAGACTTGTATGATGCTAAATTAACAATGTTTCAAGGTATATTAATATCTAAACAACAAAATGTTAGTCTTTAGTCTTAAGGCACAAGGACTTATAGTTAACCTGTGATAAATACTATGTAATAAACTATACAAGGTATAGTATGTTACATAGTATTGACCCCAGGATAAATAAAGACCCCTGTTGTAGAGCTTTTAGGAAGCTTGTTTCAAATCTCATCAGCAGGAAGGCTCATATTATTGTCTGTAGATTATAAAGAGTTTTAACAAACCAAATGAATTCCTGGAGGACTATTCATTGTTTGAATCTGTAAAAAGTCAAGTAAATGTATTTGTTTGAACCACAGAGGTCTATAGTTATCCTTGGGTCAGTGCTATATAATATGATATATTATATTACAAAGTAACAGACCCAAGGAAAACTAAAGACCCCTGTGGTTTGAACTAGCTACGAAGGTAACTTGTAACAAATTATCTGTAGGAGACAATATTTAAACAAATCATCATCAATAAAGTAATTTGCTTCTTTGGTTAACGAAGTCTGATGCTTCTCTGGTCATAACTATTCATAATGACATCTACTGCTAATATGTTTAAAGTTGCCAATTTTAGGAGAAGGTTTAAAGCATTCATATCACCTTCACACCTCTTTCTAAAACAGGTTTTAACTTTCTGCAATTAATGCCAAAATTGATGTATCCTTCATCTCAAATGTACTCATTTTAACTCAAGAAGCAATTATGACAAATCAATTAAATGCTCAAAATAAGCTGTTTCCCTCTTTGTCAAAACACTTGCTTCACATTTTTACAACAAATTAAACTTTTCCAAATTCTCAATTGTTTACTGCTGCTCTTTATTGTTAATTCAAATAGTTCTGGCTCAGACCCATGTATACCGAGAACAAACAAAGTAATCTGACAATAGAAAATGTTTCGAAATGGCAGACTAGGTATTCTACATTAAAGCAACTTTTTAAGTTTGTGGAAAAATAGAAATTGAATGTCTTAGTTTGGCATTATCTTTATTTCTTATAAGTGGTGGTTTTCTTAAAATAAGAAAGATCAACACATTTCATGTAGATCCAAAGTTGTCGTAAAAAGCATACCTTCTTTCCTGGAGAGCTTGGTTTAAATGGTTTAACATCGTCCCTCTTTGATCCCACTGTGGCTGATGAAGAGCGCTTTGGCAACTTATCAGAGCTGTAAGGGTTTGCATCGAAATAGGCACGGGGATGCATGTTCAATTTAAACGAACCTCCTTTAGTTGCATTTTTGTGAGCAGCTATTTCTTTCTGTGAATTTAAAAATAAATCATCATGAAGTCAATTCAGGCTGGCTTACAAATATTGAGGCCATATCTCATGAGCAAATTTCAAAAACCTTTTCAAGCAATTGAGAAAATCTTTGACTTTACTTTTTTATTTACCTTATTTTCAAACATTGATTACCATATATACATGTACATGTATTCCATCATTCAATCCTTTCGATCATGTTAAACATGTCAAGCAAATTTTTCTTATCCAATACAAGTGATATTTCAGACTTAATCAAATGAAATATTAAGATTGAAAAGAAAATCAAGCCAAATGTCCTTATCTTGTTAAAACAATGATTAATGTTCATCCTACTCTTGGTCTAAGAAAAGGTCAGGTTATACTTTTCAAAAAAGCAAACAAATGGGTAATTACTGCAACATTGCATTTAAAGATTAGCAGACTTTACAACATACCATGATATGAAATTTTCTCCTAAAACAGTACTCTTGTTGTTAAAACAGGAAAAAATACAGGTTTCATTCTTTTGCTTTTATAAATTCCTATCATTACGGGTATTAGGTAACCTATCTGGTGAACCTAATGAGGTATTGTGGTGAATTAAAATCTAGAACAATCCAACTATAATTGCGCTTTCTATCAGAAACAGTCATACAATCATCTTAAATTTTGTACAGGATCAGCCATCGAAGTCAAGAGGCACATCAAATACACTATCACATGGTGTATTACTAATTGTACATTAATATTCCTGAAGACCACATAATGACATGTTTTAAAGACCACACATGGAAATGTCAATTGATGCAGAGGCAGATTTTGGCAAATATTATCTGTGTACAGATAAGTAACAATACACATGTACCAAACGAACCATATGTATATAGATCAATTATGTTTACTTCTAAAAATATACAGACCCCATGTCAACACATCAAATCTTAATCTAGATCAGCTTTTATTGGTATAACAGGCTGAGTTTTGTTACTTTTACACAGACGGAATATGACTATTAACCAGGTAGAGTTTGGCATTAATAAGTTGTTAAATAATGACAAGTGATCAGAAAATCTTTGAAGCTGTGTGATGATTAAAGGTGAACAAATAAAGATGTAACAAATCAAAACCCCATGATAACAATCCCTGCTTAAGAAAATAACATTCTTTGAATCATTATCATAAAAGTAACAAATTTAATTTTGATTAAAATATATTTATTAATAAAAAAGACTTTTGTCTAAAGTGTCCTGAAATTCTATGAAACTTAAAAGATGTATTCATGCCTTCTTCAAAATGGTGTCAAGTAATTGATTTAAAATAAAAGATGAAAATGATTTGCCATATTTTTCTTTTTTGCTGCAGATGACTTTCAAAAAGCATTGTGGAAAAAGGAGAAATTGCTTGTCACAAGCAATTTCTCCTTTTGCCACAATGTTTTTTCAATCTATCCACACATCACAACAGCAGAACTGTTATGTTTTTCAAATGCAGACAAAACTTTTCTAAAGACGCCTGCATCAAATAAAACAATGTTGTCTGCATGTGGTAAAGAGTTAAATATGATCTATAAAAATCTTTCCTCTTATGTAAAAGCAGTGGTTTTTAACAAGAATTGTCTTTTTTTCCAAACCTTTAATATTTCTTTATGTTTGTCGTAGCGGTCGCCCTGGTACTGGGGATATGGTCCAATGGTTATCCCAATAAAACTGTTAATAATAAGTGAGAAACACACAAGTTAGAGAAGAGACATAGTTAGCAAGAGAGACAAACTCACATCAAACAGGCAAGAAAAGTACCCAGTGTCTTAACTCTTTTGATTTTTTAACCCATTACCAATCAATAACGAAATTTGACCAGTTTCTTGCAGACGACTCTAGAAAACATTGTGTTGAAAGGAGAAATTGCTCGTAACAAGCAATTTATCCTTTTCCCACAATGTTTTCTTCTCTATCAGATGATTACTTTCCAATGTCATCACATTTTGAAATGTCGTCTGCAAACTCTTTCAATTTGGGACAGTGGAAAATTTGACGTTTGATAAAATGTTAACAGGCTTTATCACATTGGCTCATATGGATTGAACTGGTTGGGTCAAATTAAAAGCAATGTTCAGTAAAAAAAGAAAAAAGAATCTCTAAAATCATATGCTCATATTGAAATTTGAAAGAAACCATTTTGTCAAAAAGGAGATCTGTCTGTTTCGTCATTGACACTGAGTTGATTCTTTTTTCATCAGTATCAAGTATTCATAAAAGGTTTATAAGAATTTTGTTATCATTGCATTGACAAAGATGTCAGCTGTAAGTTCTTAAAGACGGGAAAGGAGATGGATATTATTATCAAATGCATAAAGTAAGTATATCAAAAGAGTTAAAACTTGAGTATTGCTGAAAAACAAATGCTTGTATTATTTGCAATCTTACTCATCCGATAAACTGTGATCCTTTTCATTAAAAAGAAAATACCTCTCCCGTTTAACATCCAAAAGAAAGTATTTTATTCAATTTATTTATCAAATTATTCAAAATACATTATATAGGAATCATAACAAATAATCAAAGATTGGCCTTTGGTGTAATTTCTAAATTTATTTCAATGCCATTACAGAAAGTACTCTTTCACAGTCATATATTGTATCTCCATAATACGAAAATCATTGAAAAGAATTTTGCTTGGATTGTTGCTTAATCCTTTCCCAAATGCCAAATTTTAGACTGTCCCAATTTGAAAAAAGTTTGCAGACAACATTTCAAAATGTGATGAAATTGGAAAATAATCTTCTGAAGGGTCAGAGAACATTGTGGGAAAAGGATAAATTGCTCATTTAGAGCAATTTCTCCTTTTCCCACAATGTTTTCCAGTGTCGTCTGCAATAAGTGGTTAAATGCCGTTATTGTTTGGTAATGGATTAAATAACAAAAAGGATGTGTAAGATTGCATATACAATCCCTCTGAGAAATTAATCTGTATAAAATGCCAGAATAAATTGGAGTAGTTCACACAATTGTATTTTAAATCCATTCACTGCACCTATAACCTTTTTCATTTATTGAAGCATTGAAGCATTGAGGCATGAACATTTCACATGATAACTCACATGATAACTAAAGAACCCTATTGAAAATATAATGAAATGAGTAACTTTTTGGAATTTAGTTTGTGTAGATTATGTGCAATAGTGCTTGTTGGGGATTACATGGGGATGAATACCATGTCAACAATTTTTAGTGATGTTACTGATTACCCGGATACACTGATACTAGATAAGGGCATTGAAGTGTCTTGCCAAAAGACATTCCCATAAAACCAGATGTAACTGTTTTACTCAAGCCCACAGGACCCCAGACTTCTAAGACTGCCACCTTTACTTCCCACTTAGGTACAGAGGGCCCTTATGTGTACTTGTGAATTAGGGAAGACTTAACT
The DNA here is from genome assembly GCA_947846245.1 of Cerastoderma edule. Lineage (NCBI taxonomy): Eukaryota > Metazoa > Mollusca > Bivalvia > Cardiida > Cardiidae > Cerastoderma > Cerastoderma edule. The sequence continues at coordinate 23,023,886 of OX401406.1, forward strand.
TGAAGGTGCATTAAGCCATGCTTTCTCAGATAGACGCTTGAATAATACATGCATTGGAAAAAGTAAAATGTTGTCAGTTAAAACATGTAGTGCCATATCAACCACAAGCCTTCATCAACAAAGTTCATGATATTTATCAAGATCAAGAGTTGGAAGGATGTCCACAGCAATCCTTAATGTATAATTGACCCTTGGTCGAGAGGTTCCATGGTCATTAAACTTGACAACAATCACAACTCGGTGATTTTAACTGAGATAAAGTATCATACTTTTAGACTTGGTAGATAGACACATTGCTCTCTGATTGGTCACTATTTAACTTTGTCAACTTTTGATCATTCAAATGCCAGAATAATTCATTATGTATGTAAGATAAGTACATGTATGTGTTTTGTAAGGCAATGGACAGGAAGAGAGCTTGTCCTGCAAATAAAAGTTTTAAAGAATTTGCCAGGTCTTATCTTTCATCTGGCATCAATCTTACTCAATTTGACAACCTATTTCATGCGTAATTCAGAGACAAACTTTACAACTAATGCTTCCATTTGATAAGTTCAATAACAAATATAATAACAGGTTTTTTCTGTCCCAACAAAAGTACATGTAGTTGAAAAGGAGTAAAGTTAGGAAGACGAAATGTTTCATCATTCACAAAAGCCAGCACCCTAATATTGTTAAGTTTGACAAATAGAAAAGATCCTGACAGGTTAAATCCCAAAGCCATTCCAATCCACAATCTAGCAACAGTGTTAAAAGTGCAGTTTTAAAGGGGAAACACAAACACATGCTTAAAGACCGACCCTGTAGTTTTCTCTATTCATGTCATACAGATCCCCTTGATACTGGGGATATTTCCCTATTGTCACAGCAACATATCTGAAATAGCACACATATCCACATTGCAAAATCTCAGCATAAAGATGATAAACTCATTGCCAAATTAAACTGGGCTTCAACAACATTTTGGTACCTAACCATATCTTGATCTGAGCAGCAAAGAACTTTCAATAGACTGTTTCATCAAAATAATTAAACATAACAATTACTTAAAGAGACTATCTCACAGATTTTGTTTAAGATATCTTTATTTTTTTTTAGCAGCAAAGTGTATGTGTAATATACTAAGCAAGTATTTACACAATCCTTGAGAAATTAATTGATCTTATAAATATAACCTTCAGAGGGACTGTCTCATAGATCTTGTTTACATATGTAAAAAAGGTACTTAAACGATCCTGTTTATATATAACTACCATTTAAAAGCTATTGTGAAGTACGTTGTGACATCTGCGATAAATTGTTTAGAAGAACTGTATTTTGATTATTCATTTTTTACAATCAAGGTTGCATCTCATTTTTCTTTTTATCAATCATTTAATTCATTGGCGATTTTTTTTAAGCAATGAGTGAAATGAGTCATGTCTAAATTGGCCTTTTATATTTCACCAGATCTAATACATACCCAAATCCTGTTCCTCGTTTTCCTGGATTTGTAATAACATTTTTACCAGTTGGCTTTCGGTCTTTACCAGGCTTTTTAACAGGACTAAAGGCAGAGATCGGACCACTAAGTGTTCCATAATGATTTCCTAAACCAGACCTGAAAATACAATGAGTGAATTTCTCTGTAAGAACTTCGATCTTTACCACATAATACACTTATTCTAAAAGAGAAAAAATTAAATTTTAACCATGAACTAACTCCACATGTACTAACAATGCAACTGTTCTTGAACAGTTTGACCATGGATAAATGATTTTTCAAACCAGACTGCCTGTGACCACTGACTAGGACCTGGAGACATCACAGTGTAACAAACCGAGCAAATGAACCTCTCAAAGACACAAACACATCTGATAGAAGGAGAAGTCTTAATACCACCTCTGCCACCAATGTGACTGGTGAGCAAATGAACCTCTCAAAGACACAAACACATCCGATCAGTGAAAAACACTGTTGTTCACTGACCGGTTGTGTTGTCTATATATATATATACCTGCATGTTCTCTCAAACAATGCATTAGGTTCCTAATTCACATAAACGTTCAACGAACGTCACATAACTCCCACTTCAGAAAAGACTCGTCCTGAGTCTTGGCCCTTGGGAAACACGTGGGGAAGGCAACTCCGATAGAAATAGAAGTCTTAATCCCACCGCTGCCACTAATGTAACGAACCGAGCAAATGAACTTCTCAAAGACACAAACACATCCAATCAGTGAAAAACACTGTCGTACACTGATCGGTTGTGATGTCTATATATATACATATATATATACCAGCATGTTCTCTCAAACAATGCATTAGGTTCCTCATTTGCATAAACATTCAACAAACGTTAAATATAGCACTCTGTTGCTCCATGGAGCGGATTAACTCATTGGGGACGATCTCAGCGATGGTGGTGTTACCAAGGAGACAGGTGTTGAGAGATTTCATGGCCTTCATGGCTTTCTCACAGGTGTTGTACTTGACAAGAGCATGTCTGCTTGAAAGGTTCAAATAGAAGCTCATCATTGGTCCATGTTGTATACACAACGTTTTAAGAGTTGAAATCAAAGAATAAAATGTAACTATGACTACTGATTTACCACTCGCCATTAACACTTTTGACAGTAATTCTAAATGTTTTTAAATGCCTTAAAACATGAGTTTTTCTTTTTAAAAAAAATGTCTTTTGGGACAAAAGATATCAAACATATCAAAAATGACTGGCAAAAATGATAAATAACAAAATTACTATAGTTCAATGAGCAATATTGATATGTTTAAGGAGAAAAGAGAAATGTATCAAATTCTTACTTGCCAATATAAAGCGTCTTTATTTGTGTTGTTTGTTATTGGACCTTCAATAGCCATTAAATTCCGATGTTACATGCACGTCTAATGAGAAGCTTGTCTTTCAAAAATGACAATAATTACTAAGCCTTCAGTATTGGACCAACACCATACTAAGATATACCCTAGGGTTCGAGATTATGGTGGTGTTCAGAGTCCAACATCATAGTGGTGTTCTAACTAGATGTTTTCCATAATCAATTCTTATTGTATTAGACTTAGGTTGGTAGGGTTAATGCAAAAACTGAAAACCTTTTTTTGATGTTCTACAAAGTTTACATAACTTACATCTGTTTATCACCACTACTTGGTAAAAATGCTTTTCCTATATTTTTCTGTGCTTCCTTTAGTCTTTGTTGTCGCCTTATCTTGATAGGATCACTGTAAGCTTCTCCTTCCAGAACTCGTCCATATTTGTCTGTGAAATATCCAGTCTGTAATGCCGATCTACTCTTCGAACCTCCAGGTAAAAGCTGCTTTCCCTTCATTGCAGACTCATTGAATTGAACTACAAAGAAAAAATAATTTCAAAGATATATTAGGTTTGTCTTGGTTCAAACAGTTCTTCAATTTGACAGATTTGAGTTTATCTTAGATATTTATCCTTTTTAGGACAACACAAAGCCTAGGGTTTAGTTTAACTGCACTTCTTAAATACATTCATAACCATTTTATTAAGTATGGCCCTTTATCAAAAGCTCTTCTCAGGCATCTAGTGTGAACTATCACATACAAAACATATCAACTTGCAATGCTTAAATTAAGACCTAGGGCCTTTACTTACATGAATTTGGAAGAGGCCTATTATATAAAGGTAAAGGGAAGTTGTATCACAGAAATTGCTTGATTGGGAAACAAAAAAGTTGAGTGAAAGTTGCACCATTTTAAAGTAATTCCTTGTATGAATCTTTAAATAGAAAAAGCCTGAGACCAACAGCAAACAATTCTATTTTCATTTCTAACACCGAGAATTGAACCTGTTGGAGATAAGTCAAAATTCGGGATCCAACCATGGAAACAAAAGTAATGAGCTCCAGCAATTTAGCTTGGTTATAGTTACAATGTCATCGTGTATGTCTTGCGACTGATATATTGATTGTCAATGACAGAAGCCTAGACATGACACATGGTAGTAACATTTTCTTAAGCACAGTGAATTCTTGATTCAATTTTGTGCTGGTTTGATTGGATTTAGGCCATTTAAATAGTATTTTAGTAAAAAAACATCAGCCATAGAACCTAGCAATGCCCCTGGCATTTCCTCACCAGTACTAACAGATTTCCAAGCTTTTGACCTTTTTCTTATAAGAACATAAGTGATCAGTGGTGACAAATTAACCAATTAAGTGTCATTCACATCTTTATATGTCAGAAAGAATATCCAGCGAGCCAGGTCTTTTGCTCCGGAACCTTGTAATCTAAGCACACAAAGAAATGTAACTGACTAACCAAAGTGAGAGAAAAACATGCAGCCCAACTGTGCTAACGCTCTACCGACTGAACTATTCGGCCCACTTACACATTTAATATTGCGTTCTAAATCAAGACCCCTACTTCATAATCCCACACACAATTGAATTTGTTCCAAAATTCCTTGGAACTGAGGAACAAGACATGAGTATCTATCTCCGTACCTATCATGGGTCATTTACTTTTTGCGCCAATATTACCAAGGTGAGAAAAACATGCTTGCATGCCAGGAATCAAACCAAGGACCTCTGCAAGTTGAGCAAACTCTACCGTCTGAGTTATCTGGCCTCCTTACACATTTTACTCTTCCTCCTGAATCAAGATCCATACTCCATATAAAAATCATGTGAAGATGATGAAAACCATTTATTTAAATGTCATTAAAGTATGAAAATAAGTCAATTACCACTTCCAGGCTGTTTGTACTTGTCAGCTATGGTGATGTATCCCATTTCCTGGAACAGACCAACCCGGTCCATATCGGACTTTCCACCTTTATCGCCCATTTTAATGCTTTATTTGTGTAACTGATGTTGAGCAAGAGTTTGTTTTTTTTGTGTTTGTTTATCAAAACGGCATTAAACCGAAGTTATTCCAAAGGAGTGTGAACTCAATTGGATTTACACTTCAGTTTCCTGCATGCAAATGCCTTGCAATTTGAAAGTTTGTCCCTAGTAATTCCTATTTTGTAAATATTATCTATCTTTTTGAATTACAGTACACATTGTTGAAACAATTGCTATGGTAATTCCCACAATGCATGGAATAACCGGAAGCGGATGACCGAGTAATCCAAATTTACAATTTCCCGCGATATCTCTGTCTTCCGAAGAAATAAAAACAAAAAAAACTGACTTTACAAGACAATTGAGGGGTAAGACAGTAAGCTTCTTTATATTTTTATCTTATTCATGATAATGACATATAGTTGACACACTTCAAGTCGACTTATATAATCCACTATATTCGATTTAAAATGTCATGAAAATATCGTACCCAAACATGTTCGTACTTTGCAACTTTCGGTTTCGTCGTTGAAGGCATTGACTTCTTCCTGATACTGATCTGAATTCTCAAAAGAAAATTATAAGCTAAAATTGAGCATACTGGTAGCGCATATATTACCATGCACTTTGCAAAATGTTTTAAAACTTATTACAGTCATTTCTGTGTAGAAATGACAGGATTGGTGCAGACCATATATCCTATGCTGGTTGTAATACTAATTTGACACGATCGGAAAATATTGAGAATTTTTTGCATTGGGCAATACCTTACGTCGAAACTATCAAACGATTTATAAAATGGAGGACAAATGTTACAAAAAAAATATCAAAACATTTGAAGACCCATATTGCAATTGTTATTGAAAATTATCAATTATTTTACTCACTGTTTGGAATTAATCTTTTTTTAATCAATCCATGCACTTCACATGTCTGTATTCGGCATATAGACTTTGTTAGGATGGTTTAATTAACACTAGGTGAAGATTTTTGCTCCCGATTAATTTTCTCTGCACATGCGCACTGGAATGGGTAACCTATTAAGCATACATTATATCTTGTCTTATCAATTGAGTTTGAATGGCCATTTCATGCTTATGATTTGAAAATCAGAATTCAAAATGTTCAACACTTTTTTGAGCTTTTAAAATCTTGATGTTAGATTGCCCCATCAAGAAATAGAAAGCCACCTTCATGTTGAATTATTTTGACTAATGCTGGTTGGTAAATGGTTCCACTCATGCACTTTCCCAGGGAAGAATGTGTTGGCTAGCGTCTGGTCTGTGACATGTGCTTTCCCCAAGTGCATGTATTCAGCGATTCAGATTGGATCGGCCCTTCAGCCCAGGGCCGATAAAATCTAAATTTGACCGACAAATAAAAAGTCAGTAGGCCCACAGGGCCGATAAAAAATATATTCGTCAGACAAAATGACCGACACTTAAAAGTATGGATAGGTCAATCATGGATGGGAAACTAAAAATAGGCAAATAATTGAAACAGTATTCGCTTTACAAGTTGTTTAGGTACATTGTTGTTGTTGTAGAAATTGCTACATTTGGTGATATTTGGATATCTCTCTGAAATATGTTTTGTCGGCTCTAGATTGGAGTCTCATTTTAAGTCAGAATGGTAAAAATTGGAGTCTCTTTCTCGTTTATTTGCGACAACATTAGCAGCATAGTATTTTTCGATTTGGATGTGTTAAGGGTGAAACTAAAGACTTAGCATAGTTAAAAATGCAACAGAAAACAATAAAAAAGATAAATTATTGAAATATAAACAAATTTTAACAGTGGTTCTTATAATGTCAAATTTGTCTCCAATGTACGTTTATGCCCTTTACCCGCAGAGTCTAGTTGTCTAAAATCTGTCTCTATGGTTCAAAATCGTCAAATACCTGCCACATGTATTATTCTAGTTGTAAATATAATCAGTCTCCATGGTATTTTGCAATCAGAACTACCCAGGTGTTTTCATTGGATAAACCCGATCTGTTAAGATTGGGTATTTTGATGACCACTATCCCTTGTAGCCGATTTATGATCATATTGAAATCGATCTTCAAATTATCCCCAAATCGGTCTTCAATCCTAGTTTGTCGTGTTTACGTAGTGCGTGCGACTCAGTATCAATGGGCGCTCTTTGAAACATGCGCAATAATAAAATCAGCAGACGATTGAAATTACAATGCAGATTGTTTTTGCCATGATGTGACACAAAAATGGCGGAACAAAAAACCATGTTGTTTTTAATCAAAGTTCTATTAAGAGTTAATGAAAGTAAGCCTCATAGTTTCATTTAATGTCCAAAATTTAATTTATGAAGATAAAGTGTAGTGTCCTACGTTTTTCTGGCAATTTAGAACAAATGACCTGAAGAAAAATGAGCATTTAGGACATGTGTCCTAAGGAAAACAAGTCCAATCTGAATCACTGGTATTTCAACTCTGTATGAACTTGTCAGCTTAGATGTCATCCAGATTGTTTTGGACTTTGTACATCATTGTGGACTTTGTACATCATTTGTTTTTTATGTAGTCTGGGGGACTTCCACGACAGGTCTCCAATCATATTGGAGACATTACCTGGAATTGTTGTTGAAAAGTTGTTGAACACAATGCAGGCTGTCCTGCGCTGGACATTTTCAACTGCTTTGGTATGTTTCTGTTGATATGGATCGGCTTGATCCCAGACTGGTGCTGCGTATTCAAGGGTTAGACGGTTCATGGACTTGTAAGAAGCTTCCTTGACAGGTGGTTTGCATTCTCTAAGGTTTCTGGAGAGGAAGCCGATGGTTCTGCTTGCCTTGCTTGTAATATTGTTTTTGTCTCTATTGCCTTTCTGCATCTTGGGGATATTCTTATGACAGTTCACTTTGATAGATTGAAGCTCATCTGCGATTTGGATTCCCATTCTTTTTGTGCCTTGAGGTCTTCCTGAAGCAGTTATCTGTCATGGTTAAATGAAAATCAACATCTTCCTCTATAGATCTTTTATTCTAAACTAGACCAAAGGATGAAATTCTTTTCCATCACAACCACATACATAAACATGTATAACATCAGCACATTAATGAATAAAAAACTTGACTAATTTTCCCATCCCCCATGCTGAAAAGTCTTATACATGTAGCATAATGAAGGAGTATGGAAAAGGATGACTGCTACCTGCAATACACAGACAAGTTATATAGTTATTAGCTATCTCCTCCCCCAGGGACAAGTTTTTAAGGGTACGCTGAAAACTTAATCTTAAGTCTGAAAAATGTCCAAATGAATACTTTATATAAGTGGCAAAAAACTATTAAAATAGTCGTAAAATGCACTGGTCTATTGAAATAGCCACTAGAAGTAATTAGTCGCCTTTGACACTGTGAACACTAAGCAGTCTTAATTACCCCGATTAAATCTGAACACTAATCAGTCTTAGTTACACCCATTGAATATGAACACTAAACAGTCTTAATTACACAGACTAAATCTGAAGTCTTTTACAGCACAGTTCATTTGGACATTATCCGTCATTGTCGCGGCGGCAAGGTCTACGTGATGTCAACAGCTCCTTAGTCCCTGCTTCATTGTGAGGCTGAAGACGGGCAAGAGCACGTGGTACACTGGTCATAGGCTTATCTGGACTAGAATTTTGGTGGTCCGATTGGTCAAAGCTCAGACGCTTTGGCTCTAAAATCGTCTGGGAAGTCTGCCTTGGAGTAGAAGCCCTGGTTGGTGTTGCTGTCATGTGTTCTGGAGTAGAAGCCCTGGTAGGTGCTTTGCTCAAGCTAAGCGGCGTTTGAGGACTTCCTGGTGGTAGTAAAGGAATCGGAGGCATGGACACCTGTGGCAGTGTGACCTTGGATGGAGTTTGGCAACTGATGATTACGTCTTGTGGTCGTTCCACAGTGGGTGTCCCCAACAAACCTCGCATGGGAGCACTGTGGAAAGGGGTGAACTTTCGAAGGTATTGGCAGTTTCGGATAGTTACTCGGCCTGTACCATCCACACGGATAACATACTGGTGGTACTGCCGTACCTCCACTACAGTCCCAGTGCGCTCCCACCTCCTTGGATGGTTGCCGACCAAATTTTGTAGGTAGACGTGATCTCCCACCTGCAATGGTGGCAATCTGTGTGTGTGTTCATTCCACCACTCATGATCCCTTGAATGTCTTCGGGCAAGTGCCATCTCTCGATGAGACATTAAGTCTGTCCAAGTTTCATGAGGAGAGTATCTACCCATCAGGATTGGGATGGCATCACGGATGGGTCGTCCAAACAATATCAATGCTGGGGACGATTTTGTCTCAGGGTCAATAGAATTTCTGTACATCAGTAAGGCTCTCTGGAACTTGTCTACATCAAGGGATCCTGTTGCAGTAATGTTGCCCATAAGCATGCGTTTAACAGTTTTAACAGCCAACTCTGCCCTGCAGTTAGCATGTGGGTTTGCAACAGACGAAATCCTGTGTCGAACTCCCCAGGCCTTTAAGAACTCCTGCGTCTTCCCAGCTGTGAACTGTGGCCCCCCATCAGAAGTCAACTCTTCGGGGATCCCGAATGTCACAAATGTCTCCCGCAGTCGCTTGACGAGGCCCTCTGCACCTGATTCTGACCTGTATACCATAGGCCAGTTTGAATATCTATCCACAATCACCACATAGTCCTTACTGTTATAGGTGAAATAGTCACTACAGATCATCTGAAATGGGTAGTCTGGAGGTGTTATGTCCGACGGAGGCTGCATCGGGTTGGACTTGGCCATTTGATGGCAGTGTACACACTGGTCCCTCATCCTGGCAATGTCAATTGAGATAGCTGGCCAATACACAGAGTCCATGGCCCTTGCACGCATTGCACTGACCCCTTGGTGGGCTGCGTGGAGCGCATTGAGTACTGGCTTGCGAAGTGCAGGGGGGATTACTATTCTTTGGCCCATAAGTACCACACCGTCAACAACACATAGGCTGGCAGCAAAGCGATGATAAGGGCGCAAGGGTGCCAGTAGCTCTCCGCAATCTTCTGGAAACCCAGCCTCCAGGATGTGGACAAGGTTAACAAATGTTGGGTCCGAAGCTGTGGCCTCACATACCATGTCCCAAGTGACAACTGTAATAACTGCATTCAGGGCACTAGTTGCAGCGGCACCTGTGTAAGTGTCATTTGCCATATCATTATCCTCTGCATGCTGGCATAAGCTGGTTAAGGTGTCATGATAGAACACAGTTGTATTGCCAAGGGTATCAGTTTCTGGTGCTTCACCTGGTAATAGTAGACGATCAGGTTGACCAGCAGGGTGCCTTGAAGCTGCATCTGGACCCAGGTTCTTTCTGCCAGGTATATGAACTATTGTGAACCTATAACCTAGGGTCTTCTCTTTGAGATTAAGGAGTCGTCTGTTATCAATGTCAGTGAGCGACCTATCATTCAAGATCTGGAGTAGGGGTTTGTGGTCTGTGGCTACGATGAGGTCTTTGCATCCCAGAACATAATAACATGTTTGGTGGAGTGCATACACGACAGCCAAGGCCTCACCTTCAATGGGAGCATACCTGCTTTCAGCGGGATGTGTGAACCGACTGCCAACTAGACACAGTTTCCAGCCATCCTGACAGCAGGCAGGAGTCTTGCTTTCACACTGACAGTATTTCTGCATCAAGAAGAACCCAATTCCATCAACAGACCAATCTGTGGCCAGGCATGTTAGGCGAGTGGGATCAAATAGGCGTACACCTTCTTTCATCTCCTGAATGATGACCTCTTTGGATTGGTGAAACAATTCATCTAGCTCATCCGTCCATTGAAATATTGTGGATGGCTTCAAAAGAGCACGAAATGGCTTCATCTGTCGTGTCATGGCAAACGCATATGCCCCCTGGTTGATCAACCCAAAGCTCTTGCACCGGTAATGTCAGATGGTGTAGGCAAGTTTCTAATTGCATCCAGGAACTTTGCACTGGGCCGTATGTTTGTTGGTGTAATTGTAAGCCCTACAAAATCAACAGTGTCCTGGGCAAATTGGAACTTCTTCGGATTTAGAGTGATACCATTTCGAGCACACAGGTCAAACCATTCACACGCCTGAAAGAATGCAGCTTCAATGGATTTTTCCCACATACATGTATCATCTACACATTTGACCTTGTTATTGAAGTCTGCAATAATGGCATCAAAGCGTTGATTATAAGCATCTCCACTGGCTAGAACCCCTTTGGAGCCACCTTGTACCTGTAGCGCCCCCAAGGTGTAATAAACGTTGTGAAATGTCGGTCTTCTTCACAGATTGGCACAGAGTGGTACCCGTTCCAAGCATCTGTCACTGTTTTTTTCATGCCCTGGGGAACTCGATCGGCCAGATGAAAGGGGCTTGGTACATGATGGGTCTGACGAACAGAATGTCGGTTTTGAGGTTGCAAGTCAACCGTACGTCCTGGGGTGCCATCAGCCTTGCCGGTTACAACCATCCTGGAGCACCATGTTGTGGGGGTATTTGGATCAACCCGCTCAAGGACACCGATGTGAACATCCCTCTCTAGATCAGCATAGACTTTATCCTGCCAATGGATCGGTACAAGCGCTTGTTTGTGGACAGCCACTGGTGGGGCACTGGGGTCAACATGCAATTGGAGGGGCTCACACCTCATAAGTGGCAGTGGTTGATGTTCGCACACATTAAAAGTTGTAGCACCGTAATAGTCAAGGAGCCACTCTTTCAGGGCTTCCACATTGTCCTCTGTCGCACTCAAGCCATTGGGTAAAGTGGTGGGCATAGGAGGTGGTTCCTGCTGACGTCTGGGGCAGGAGCAGGAAACGTTCTCGCAACAGTCCATGGAGGCAATGATGTCAGGGGATGCTACGGCCGTCGCTTGGGGGAAGTCAGTGTGAATTATCCCAAGAGAGACAAGTGCTTCCCTGCAAAGGAAAGCCTTTTCCATGGCATTGGAGACATTAACAGAGCAAACGTGTTGACCTTGTAGACCCATCAACCGCACAGGTGGCAACATTAACCACAATGGCTCCCATCACACCAAGATCCTCTTTAATAGCCCCACGCATCACAAGTTTGACTGGAAGGAGGTCCTGTGCCTGTATTCCTAAATTGTTTGCGGATCGTAAGGGTATAATTGGACAGCATCACCATGGACATTGTGACGGATTTGAGTTTTGATGTGTCCTGCATAGGGTGTCCAAACAATGCATGTTCTTTTGGCAGCAGTGTCATATTCAATAATATCATAGGGTGGGGTTTTGAAGGTCTAGCCACCCATTGACCATCGAATATATGATGTTCGAGAGCACCGTCTTGATATCTGGATGCCATGGATTGGCTAGTCTTAATAGCTGATTTGCCCTGCTCCGATGTTGCACACAACTGGTTGTAGACATAACCAGCTTTGTCATAGTCTGAGTCCTTTGTTGAACCTCTAGGGGCTGTGAATTAGGCGGGTTCCTACGATTTGTACCCTGAGGACAGGCTCTGGATGAGGGGTCACGAAGATCCCACGAACCGCAAGTGGTGCACTTACTACAATATTAGGTATAGTGTCCTTTTGTTGCGCATTTACCACATGTGAATGTCCAGGCCTCACAGTTTCGAGACCTTGCCTTGCGGTCATTCCTCTGTCCATGAGCAGGACCTCCACATGCCCAGCATTTCGCTCCAGGAACTGAAGGTGGTTTGGGGCTTGTACAAGCTGAATACATTGCACGGGCTGAGTCACCCACTGCACATTTTGTCACTTTACCCTGCTCTTTCTGGGCAATAAAAGACACAGTTTCCTCTAGTGTTCTGTCTGTCTTGGGGTCTCCCAGCAAATCAGACATGATCTCTGGATCAGCAATGCCCCTTACAAGGTTGTCCTTGATGATCTCATCACTAAAGTCAAACACATGTGTGCAGCCAGGTTCTTTGCAGGTGGCCTTATACTGGCAGAGTGAAGCTTGGCCTCTGAGACTGGCCAAAAAGGTCCTAATACCTGTCCCAGGAGATTGGGTCATCCTGTTAAGTTTAATGCGATGGACCAGGGTGCTCTCGTCTTTGACAGCTAGTCTCTTGATTGCACCCAGAAGATCTGCCTCTGCCATGTTGGCGACATCCCCCTGAATGTCACGCATTATGTCTGTACGTAGATCTGGGTTGCAACAGTAGAATAAGGCGGTGGGCAGGACGTTGTCAGCGATAGCCATCCCCACCTTGTACATGTCCCACTATCTGGTAAATGCTGACCATTGGTCTGGATCATATCCGGCAGTAATGGTCGGTGGGTCCAACTTCAGCTTTTGTGGTGCCGGACGGGCCAGTGGTGTGTGGACAGTTCTGTCATGGATCTGGAGAGCAGCTGTTAGGGCAGCTGCAAATTCTGCGTCCAGGTCCTGAGACTTCCAATGGCATCCATCTATTGGGCACTGCAAAACCGGCATGTTGTGGAACTGTATTGTGGTAGAACTTTAAGTCGAGTAGCAGTCATAAATGAAAATCAACATCTTCCTCTATAGATCTTTTTTCTAAACTAGACCAAAGGATGACTGCTACCTGCAATACACAGACAAGTTATATAGTTATTAGCTAATGGTCATTTTAGAAAATCTTGAAGACTGTGCTGGGAACAGTTTGGAAGAGGATGACTTGATCATGTCTGGTAGGTCATTGATGAAACCCAAAAACAGCAGAGAACCTAGGCCAGTCTCTTGAGGAATGCCAGATAAGATGTCTGCTCTTTCTGACGTAGCACGACTAAGGTTTGATGTTTCCTATTTGTAAGGAATGCATGTATCAAATTCTTGGTTGAATAATGGTTTTACATTATCGATAAAAATTGTGTAAATAATAATGATTAGAGGAGCTGTCTGTCGAAAAGCTTTTTGTCATATAAATATCACAATAATGCAAGGTCATCTTTTTTTATATTTCCAGACTTGATCTCTGAGATGGCAAACAATGATGATGACAACACTCTACGGATTCTTATTGCCACAGACAACCATCTTGGCTATGGAGAAAAAGATGCTGTAAGAGGCAATGACTCTCTAAACACTTTTGAAGAAATTCTTGAACATGCCAGAAAGCATGAAGTAGACTTTGTTCTGTTGGGAGGAGACCTCTACCACGAGAATAAACCATCAAGGAAGGTGCTGCATGGATCATTAGCCTTGTTGAGGAAATACTGCCTTGGAGATAAACCTGTCCAGTTTGAATTTCTGAGTGACCAGTCACAGAATTTTGAGCACTGCCAGTTTCCGTCGCTTAACTATGAAGATGCAAACATGAATGTATCGGTGCCAGTGTTTTCAATCCATGGTAACCATGATGATCCAACAGGGCAGGGTAACCTTTGCTCATTAGACTTACTGCACAGTGCTGGCCTTGTTAATTATTTTGGAAAGACAAGCTCTCTTGAAAAGATCCAGGTGAGTCCATTGTTGTTCCAGAAAGGAAGCACTAAGTTGGCTCTATATGGAATGGGCTCGGTTAGGGATGAACGTCTTCACAGAATGTTCTTGCACAAAAATGTCTCAATGCTTCGGCCGAAGGAGAACAAAAGTGATTGGTTTAACTTGTTTGTAATTCATCAGAACCGGGCCAAACATGGTCCTACCAACCACATACCTGAACAGTTCTTAGATGACTTTATAGACTTGGTTATTTGGGGCCATGAGCATGAGTGTCGAATTGACCCTGAATGGAATGGTGTCCAGAACTTCTATGTGAGTCAGCCTGGAAGTAGCGTCGCAACATCTCTTAGTGAGGGAGAAACTGTACAGAAACATGTCGGACTGCTGCAGATCAGAGGAAAAGACTTTAAGATCACAAAGATCAAGTTAGAAACTGTACGACAATTTTACATGGAGGATATAATTCTTGAGGATACAAGTTTGAACCCATTGGACCATGACATTAACAAAAAAGTGGAGGCTTATGTGCATGAAAGAGTGGAATGCTTGTTAGAAAAAGCAGGTATGCATAACCTACATTTCTTGTTTGAAAATTGTTAGATAATTGAAAGAACTGAAATTTTGAAATAAATTTCCTTCTCTATGGTATAGATATTATAACTTTACAGCAGATTATGTTAGAAAGGATTAACAAGGGAAGACTAATTTTAATCAGAATTAATGGCAAATAATGTTCATGAAAACCAATTGATTTAAACAATTGTTTTATTTGTAAATCTTTAGGAACAGACTGGTCAGGCCTTTTGTAATGGAAAATGTTGTCCAAAAGGGAAGGAAAGTTTCTTGGGAAAGCATTAAAAAGTGATTTTCTGTTACTAGTATGATTTAAAAGGAATTTTTTCAAGTTACTGTAGTAAAATAACGAATGTATTTTGACTTCAATTTGATCTTCAATGGGTGTCTCTCTTTTTTAAAACAGCCAATGACCACAGTGGAAATAGAAAACAGCCAGAGTTACCTCTAATACGCATAAGAGTGGATCACAGTGGTGGATTTGAACCTTTCAGTGTGCACAGGTAAAACAATTTAACCCTTTACCAAACGCCAACTTTTCGACTGTCCCAAATTGAAAATGTTTGAAAAAGACATTTGAAAAGGTGATGAAATTGAATAATAATCTTCTGATAGGTCAGAAAACATTGTGGGAATAGGAGAAACTGCTAATTAAGAGCAATTTCACCTTTTCCAACCATGTTTTCAAGAGTCATCTGCAACAAACTAGTCAAATGTCATTATTGTTTGGTGATGGGTTGAAAAAGAGGGTTCTTCAGTTGATAGCTTTCCTATTTTCTTGTTAACAATTTGTTTTGGGTATGTATTATAGTTTGTCGCATTGAGATGAAGTGAATATTCACTTTACTAATTATCATTTAGTAAATGGTAACTATTGAACCTCATGGCAGATAATTTAACTTCAATTTAATAAAAAAATTGTATTTTTCATACATTTACTCAATATAATTGGGAAGCTGCTTTTAATTTGAACTCTTCACTTAAACCTGCATTAAGGAATTAAAGTGAAAAAAGTCAATGAAAAATTGTTGTTGTACTGCAGCATTTTAAGACCTTTTAACAGTTCATAATGGTTGTTAGTTCACTTCAATTGGGTCAATACTTCAGATATACTATTTTTCAGGTTTGGTCAGAAGTTTGCAGATAAGGTTGCAAATCCAAAAGATATGATTTACTTCAAGAAGAAATCAGAAAGAGTAAAAAAGCAAGAGGATGCAGGTAAATATAACTTTATACATGTACTTAATTGCATTAGGTCAAGATAAATGCACAGGTTCTGGAAACAATCTTCTGTTACGATTCGTATGTTCAATGCAAGATTATATAAGTGCTTCATGTTTGTGAAAATTTAGGATTTTTTTTCTAATTTTATCTTTTACCAATGGTTAAGCATCCTTATTTTCTATTTCAATAGCCCTTGATGCTGATTTGAAGGACATTAAAGTAGCAGAAACAGAATCATTGCGAGTTGAAGACATGGTAGAGGATTATATCAACCAGGCTCATGGTGTAAGTTACTGAAACATTCCAAGTCGGCCCCTTAACCCATAACCAAACACCAAATTTTTAACTGTCCCAAATTAAGAGTGTGCAAACGACATTTCAATATGTGATGAAATTGAAAAATCATCTTCTTATAGGGCAGAAAACTTTGTGGGAAAAGGAGAAATTGCTTGGTATGAGCAATTTCTCCTTTTCCAACAATGTTTTCTAAAGTTGTCTGCAACAAAGTGGTCAAATGTCGTTATTGTTTGGAAAGGGTTAAATGATGCCTTTCGGATTAGTAACAAACAATTAACATATCATTCTAAATTGTAATTGAATAAAGTGGACATAAAACATTGCTTTAAAATCATGACAACTTTTGCCAATTCCATTTGTTACGAAGGCAATAAAATGTTTATAGAAGGCAGCAATTCAGTTTTATCAAATCATTTATGAAAGCGTTCAGGATTATTCCTGATTGATCGGGATTTGGAGACTTTTAGTACCTAGATAACGATAAAGCAAACTTGCCTTTTTCAGGATATGAAGTAAACTAGAGATTTCAGGTTTTGAAAATTCTCCAACTTTCACCCATGTTATATCATATATATTATTGCATTTTAAAGTGTTACCTGTCAAAGATTTTACTTTTCAGAAACTAGCGCTTCAAGTATTAACAGAGAAAGGTATGGGTGACGCAGTCAAGGAGTTTGTTGACAAAGAGGAGAAAGACGCCATATTGGAATTAGTTCGTTATCAGCTGGACAAGACACAGGTAGCTTTTTATTTGTTCTTTTCTCTGAGAGAAATTTGGCCCTTAACCCTTAAAATGCTGGGTAATTTTCTAAAAATAGATTTTTGTGTCATCTGCTGTCCAAAATTTTAAAATATCTGCTTGATTTTGTTGAGGAAAGATACTCAGAATAGCAAACAGGTTAGATCACAGGCCAGCCACCAATTTGCTTGAAGACTTGTCTGGATCTTACCTTTTTGTATAAGCATGAAGTTGGTTCAATCATTGTAAGGGTTAAAGCTGCTGCTTCACAGATGTGAGGAGGGGTCCTGCGTGGCCCAGTGGCTTGGTGCCTTAAGATGGCAGACTTAAAACTTGGGATCCCTGTTTCATGTTCCTAATGAAGTGACCTTAAAGTCACTTCAGAGCCCTAGCCTAGTATTGGTGGATCCAGGACAGCTGTTACAAAATGAAAAATTATTGATACTGCATTAAACACCATACCAAAAAAAGAAAGGATGTTGTGAACTTTAGAAGTCAAAGTTGTTAGAAAGGATATAATTTCTGTACTCTTTTATGATATACACTGGTGGATAGCCATTGAAACCAACACTCGTTCCTCTTTTAGTAATTACCGGTAGAGCCTTTTTACTAAGAATTTGTATGCTTTTTCATCAAAATATGTTAAGATGCATTTGAGATTCACTGCATATCAGCTGTTGATATTTAGATATATTGACAGCTTCTGAGTTCATTTTAATTTTAGTATTTATTTATCATTACATATTCTACTACAGTATGAATAATGCATTGTTTCAAAGAAATGTTAATATGACTCACATTTTCTCATATGTGAACAGGCAGCTTAAAAGAAAGGCAAATGAGTTAGAGAAAAATTTCTGTTCTTATTGTGCACTTTTCTTATTGTCAAACAACAGTTCAGAAAGTCTTAATGATTGAAGTAAGAAAGATTTAACTTTTTCCTGTAAGGTAAAAGTGACTTGTGCAAAGATTTCATGTGCACTCTTAGATTTGTAGAGGGAACGTTTTCTGTTTTTACACCCCTAAATTGAGGCTTATGATTTATTTATAATTCATAAACCCTCATCCTGTTGTTTCCTACCTTTAGTAACAACCAGTTTAACCCTTTCCCAAACAATAATGACATTTGACCACATTGTTGCAGATAACCGTAGAAAACATTGTTTTCTGCCCTATCAGACTATTTTCCAATTTCATTACCTTTTGAAATGTCTTCTGCAAACTCTTTCAATTTGGGACAGTCAAAATGTGTTGTTTGGGAAAGGGTTGAATCTGATTGGCTGACAATTAATTGTTTATTTAAGGTTTATTTGAAAAAGCGGAGTACAGCTGAAGATGTTATTGATGATGAGGTGGTGAAGTTTAAAGAGGAGAGAAGGAGAAGAAACGAAGACATTCAGGAAGTGAAAGAGGCCATAGAAATAGCCAAAGCTAAGCGTGGACCCGGCGATGTGACCATTGACAGTGATGAAGACACCAACTTTGGTGATGAAATGGAGGGACCTGCACCTACGGGGCGAGGGCGTGGTGGGAGGGGTTCAAGAGGAAGTCGAAGGGCAAGAGGTGCTAGTGGGGCAACACGAGGGAACAGAGGGGGTAGGGGGAGGGGATCCAAGGCTAAAGAACCAGTGGATAACGACAGTCAGAAGTCTATGATGAGTTCTTTTGTTGCTTCCGGACGATCTCAGACGTCAAATGGAAGGAATAATCCAAAATTAGAGTAAGTGAAAGAAGACTTGTAATGTTAATTGTAATCCATTTTTACATCTGACATGGGTGGTAGAATCAGATTTGGATTTTCTTGTCCCAAAATTCCAGATGAATTTTTGCGCTTGTCCCTGTTTTCCAAACCTCTTGTTAAGAGTAATTCAGCCTTCATTTTAATGATATTTGATTTGAAAAGGAAAAAGCATTTTTTTACTGCTTTAAAACACTAGGGAGTTAGTAAGCCGGGTATCCCCCGGGTTGGTAACCAGGTCACCAGACAAATCCAAATTCCTTTAGCTTGTGGTTGTGTCATTGGTAGTCATTTTATTTCCAACAGCCCTTTTATTGTAAATGATAACAATGGTTGTTCATTTGACACATGTAGCTTGCCACAAACATACCCGCGAATTTGGTAATTGACCAAGCAAACAGACCACAAAATGTGTGAAAACAATACGACGGCTTCCTCTCCATTCATAAGGTAATCAGCCATCTGGCTTTTAATACCCTAATTAAACCCTTCGACACATAGGGTGTGAAAATACATGTTAAGTGGAAGTCGGACCGGTAAAAATGGTTCGACAATGGGAATTATTTGACAATGGGAATTCAACACAGAGAAGCTGCCTTGTATGAAAATAAAGAACAAATGCTTCGGGACCATGTAATTTCTACGACACAGAGAAGAGTTTGACAGCGGGACGTTCGACACAAAGAAGTTTTACTGTATATATTTTTACTAGGGATGGGATCGATTAACTGTATCATTAATCAATTAATCTGTCAATGATTAATCGATTAATCGGTGAAAGAATGACGGTTTGTACATGTATATGTCCGAGGCCTTTGTTCAGTATTAATGTTTTCAGTTGTTTACTTCGTGTGCGTGTAAAATTGATCATACACGCATACGATCAAAGTCAACGGTACATTGGTTTGCGTAAAGCGAGAGTATAAGACAAAAATATAACAAAAATAAATGATCAAACATGGAAAAAACAGTTTGCATAATCGTTGAAGTTTAATTAAATATTTAGTAGTTTCTCGAATGAGCATTAAAGAATGAGGGAACATCTTCATTTTGTGATTATTTAATGGTTTCAGAAACAATCGTTCGAGTAAATCTTACAGACGTCCAATTAAAACGTGTTAACAATTGGAGTATAGACGGGTTTAAGTGTGAAAGATTCTCCGATTTGGTGTTGTTATTGTTTGACACGGGGTGACAATTTGGATACTGTTTGACGTGTGAGCGCTAATTGGACATCAAATATAACGGATTAACCCATCTTTCAGACTACAAGGTGTTATGATTGACCCTTACATTCGCTTTATTTGCACTCTTTAGCTATCTTTATTTGATTTCGAATTGATTAGTTTATTCAACCTTTAAAGTGAAAAAACGACATTTCTGTTTTTTTATTTCCGATTAATCGATTAATAAAAATCAATCGATAGTCGGACGTTAAATAGATTAATCAATTAATCGGTCCCATCCCTAATTTTTACAGTAACATATTAACATGTTATTTTCAGTAAACACATTTGAATAGTATGTACAAAAAACACATTTACATAGTATGTGCAGTAAACACATTTACATAGTATGTGCAGTAAACACATTTATATTCACATTTTACATACAGTAAACATATTTACATGTTATGAACAATGAACACATTTAAATGTTACATACGATAAACACATTTTAAGTTATGTACAGTAAAGACATTCACATGTTACATACATATTTAAATGTAAAGTATATTCAACATATTTACATGTTTTGTACAACTTACATATTGACATTCCATGTACAATATTCTCTTACATCCACTATATTAAGCATATATGTACATGCTATGTACAGTAAGCATACTTACATGTTAAGTATAGTTAACACTTTATGCATTTACATGTTATTTACTGTAAACACATTTACATGTCATGTGCATTTAACAACTCTGCATATTGTCTACAGTACCCACATTTACAAAGTATGTAAAGTTAACACATTCACACCTTCTGTACGTTTGCCACCATTTCCAGGTCAGAAGAGGAAGATAACGTCATTGTTCTTTCCGAATCCAGTGATTCAGACCCGTTCAACATGCCAAGCTCTAACCGGAAAAAAGCGCCAATTGTGAAACCCTCACCAAGCACGAGGCGGGACACAAAGCGACCTGCTGCTAAAAGGGGAGGAGTCAATTTCGATTCAGAGTCTGATGACGACATTCCCATTTCATCGAAAAAAAGGAGGCGGTGATGATAAACAAAGTTCTAAACTATCACAGAGGTGTAAATGAGATAGGTGTCTTGTGTTTCTTTCATGCTTCAACTGTATGGGGGGGTGTTATGTCTTAATATGAATAAACTAAATACCCACAATATTTAATTTAATCTATAGTTGAACCCTATTTTGCAAACATTCTCTAAAATCGATCTTGAGAAGATTTCTATGAGTACCTACAATGAAGGATATTATCCATAATATTGACTGAAACTTTTCTGATGGATTTTTGTTAAAGTTGCCATTACAAGAATTCTGAGTACCCTCAAAGTGTTCATTATAGGTTATTCAATGAAAAAAAAAAGCGTTCTCTTGATAGGTACCTCTTCAGTCTACCTACACCTCTGCTATGATTTCCAATGGAATTTATTGATAGATAAAAAAAAAAAAAAAATTAACTATGGACAAAGTTCATTGATATTGTGTTCATAACTTGATGATAAGTGATGAAGTTGTTATAGAAATGTTTTGTACAACTTTAAATCGGTGCTGTATCTGTTGTATGGAAGTTACATTTGTATTCATTACGTATTTTTAATGATAATGGAATGATTTGTTAAATTTGTGTTAGTTATGTAAATAAACTGACTTGTTTTACCTGCTACTGTTTAAGTTGTGCTTTTCCCATTTGTCTCATTTTGCACTCTTTCCTTTAGTTGCAACTGTTGTCCAATGGTATTGGGTGCTAAACCACAATTTAATCTTTATAGTGCTGGAACCGACTTAATGCTTATGCAAACAGGTTAGATCCAGGCCAGCAACCAAGTAAATTTGCGGATGGCCTGTGATCTAACCTGTTTGCTAATCTGAGTATCACTCCTCATAAAAATTAAGCGGATGACACAAAAAAAAATCTATTTCTAGAAAATGACCCAGTATTTTACAGGTTAATGCTTGATTATCTAACAGTGTTAGGTTAAGAAAGAAAGATGCCTTGACATCCATATTACAGCACTCCCAACTACATGTATCTTGGGTATTTACAGGAAATACTCCTACATCCGGTACTGGTTAAGACCAATATATTCTTAAGTATTTTTGCTTTTCCTTAGACCTATGTTTTAACTTTTCCAAGTTTAAAAACCACAATCTGATGTCTGACAGTTCTAAAGTGTTTGAGGTTTGATAGAAACCATTGTTAGAAAATGGGAAAACATTGTTTCAATTAAGGTTTTTGGCTACATGTGTACTCCTGCTTTTCACAAGCAATTTGGCATGGATCTTTACTGTATTGCGTAGGTGTTTAAATGTTACAAGCATTTTCACACTTTCCAATCTTGATTTATTTTTTCTAACTGCAAATGCAATAAAGTGATCGCTACAAAGAAAGGTATTTTTTAAGAAATGAAATAAGACCAAATCTGGTTTGAAAATGGTGTTTTAATGACGGCAGATAGTAATGGCATCAAACGATCTCTAGAAAGCAGATGAAAATGCATCTGATGAGTTCCCTTAACCCATTACCAAACAATAACTACAGTTGACCAGTTTTTTGTAGACGACTCTAGAAAACATTGAGGGAATAGGAGAGGTTGCTCTTAATGAGCCATTTCTCATTTTCCCACAATGTTTTCTGCTCTATCAGAAGAGTATTTTTCAATTTTATCACATTTTGAAATATCGTCTGCAAACTCTTGATTTAGGACAGTCAAACATTTGGCGTTTGGTAAAGGGTTAAAATCACAAGCATACCAATTTTTGGGAACCCCTAATTCACCTTGAGATGTTTGTCAATTCTTGTCTTATCATGCTAGCATTAGAGCTATTACCATAAGCTTGTTTATGTCATGAATTCTGTGTGAAGCTTGCAGTAACCGTACACCTGCCCCTAGACAGTCCTGCTCTGCCAGCGGTAACCCTTCCAGGTCCGCATTGTGGGCGGTACCTACAAGTCTGAAATTAGAAGTTAACATTATAAAAGCTCTGTGTACCTTTGATAAGAATGACTGACAGATAATACAAATAACCATCTCATGTATTATAGTACTACTTGTGTCAGAGGTGTTTGACGCAATATTCTATAAAGTTCTTAATATATACCAGATGAGACGTTGTAAATTGGGAACAATATTGAACATTATGTGAAGAACTTGTGACTCTTAACCGTCGTCTTGCTTGTTTAGCGAACTCGACCAGTTCAGATATGAACCCATTGTACGGTGCATGACTTCAGTGAGGGACAAAGACGGCTTTACACTTCAGTTTATCAAAGTAGCTTTAATTGGTGTAGTAGTTACACAGGGGTAGAATCATACTACTAGAATGGATTCTTACGGGTTCAACAACACAACGTGTCGTACTGATCATGAGTAACACTGGTAGCAAGCAATTGCTTTCTCTTCATGGCTAATGGCATGGCCGGCAAAATTGATTGTCCCTATGGCCCGGCTTGTAAAAAAACCTTCACAGAAAGATGAATTCATGCTTGAATTTACTAACCATTATACGACAAGGTCTGAAAAACGATTTGGCATTTATGGACAAGTAGACGAAAATCAAAATTTTGCATCCAAGAATGAGGAGAAATGACGACCATAGCAAAACCGGTAGTACTGATGATAAAAACCTGACGTCATGACGTGACTGGAAAAAGGAACTAAAAGGGAAAAGCACCAAGATCGACGTACCTTCTTACAATCTCGCAGCCAGCAAACCCGGCCACCTCGCTTAATAACTGGTGGGAATATTCGTCTTCTGAATCTATGGGAGCTGCTAGGTAGTCTAGGTATGTGGAGACTGAAATCACAAACCAAACACCATTTGTGGGCCTATTCAAACCTACTTTCGGTTGGGGGATGTCTTGTCAAGGGTAGAGTTTGCAGCTACCATTTTACCATCTTGGTCAAACTCCCCAGAGCCACAGGGGTCTAAAGTTATCCTTGGGTCAGTATTATGTTACATAGTTCTGTCCACAAGATAATTATAAACCCCTGTGCTCAGAGCCGTTACATCTTTTACGTTTGAATAATCAGCGGCGTAGCCAGCAATAAGCACGTACGTAACATCAATTTAAAAAAAGTGAAAAAGCCACATCTCACTATCTACACTTCTACTTTAACACATTTCTCGAGGGAGGCCAAACCCCCACCATCCACCGGGATTTTATAAAAAAAACTGTCTGTTAAAAGGGCGCGTTGTATTGTTTCTATTAGAGAAAATGTTTGCACGTTATCTGGATTGCGCTCTAAAGCTTTTTTATCTACACAAGTAAAGGTGCTTTTAAAATGAGTTTATAAAACGATTTAACAGCCTACATCTTTGTAATAGAGAACAT
The DNA here is from genome assembly GCA_947846245.1 of Cerastoderma edule. Classification (NCBI taxonomy): domain Eukaryota; kingdom Metazoa; phylum Mollusca; class Bivalvia; order Cardiida; family Cardiidae; genus Cerastoderma; species Cerastoderma edule. The sequence continues at coordinate 23,048,193 of OX401406.1, forward strand.
GTGGTTGGTTGTAACATCTTAACTACTCGGGCATTTTCGTGAGCCGTATTTTCATTGGATATATAGTTCAGATTTGTGTGTATCTATATATCATCGCCGATCAGTGGTTTACATTGTTTTTAACCGGTAGAATGTGATAGTATCTTGGACAGGATTCTTTGCTTGGATCGTAACGAATGCCTTAGTACGAGTATACGTCACGTATATATCTTACTTGTAGTTTTACAGGCTTCTATCATAACGTATGCAACTCGTCGCCTTTCATCATCCCCTTTGTCCAACGTCATGTTTCTATAGTAACTAAAAATATAGTTCGCTAGTAACATTCCAAGGTCAAACGAGGCGGGGCCAACAAAGGCAAACTCCGCGTCAATGATACGGGCGTCGTAGGATTCCACCATGATGGAGCCGGTATGGAGGTCTCCGTGTACCAGGCACTCCTTCTTGTGTAGGAATACATCGAGCATGCGCCTAGCTGCATCCAGTACGTCGCTGTCGTCATAAATAGTGCTGAGACACTCCTTGACCTCCTCCGAGCACCTGTTGGTCTCGTCTTCACGATTGAACGGCCTCTTAAATACGAACTGTTCGGTTATAGACAGCATGTTTGAATTCCTGGAAAGCAAAGCATGCAATGTATAAACAGGGGTCTTAACAACTGTAATCTTGTGACAAAGAAGCCGCTGGCTTGCTGGTGAAAATAACGAGGAAATGGATGGGTACCAAAATTAACTTCATGTATTATTTAACATAGGCGTAGGAGCGTTTTCAACATTGGGGGGGGCCAACTTCAGATGAGGACCGGTCTAAGAATAAATGTTCCTAAACTTTTTCATGACTATTCATGCATGTACAAATTCAATAACATTATAAGAATTAAAAGAAAGCGTATGAAAACATGTATCTTTAATAAAAAAAAAAAAAAAAAAAAAAAAAAGGATATGCCAGGTCTCGATCTCACGCGGAAATCACCTTTTAAAGAACATGTTTTACACCACTGTTTCCGTCGATCAAAACTTTCCGGGTATTTTAGTGAGCTGAGTTTTCATTGGATAAACCCGATGTGTTCAGATTGCCATTTGCGATGGATGCACCAATACTACGCTAGGGTTCTGAAGTGACTCGCCAAAGGGTCACTCCCACTTAACCAGAGGTCTCGATGGTGTTTGAACCCGACCCCTGAGTTCTGAGTCACGAATTTCCTGACTTACTCGAACTCCTTGTCTAGTCGTTGTATCCCCTCCAGTCCTGTGTTGTTGACATGGGTACCACTGTGTATTACGGCCAAGTGTCTAGCGATAGATGTAGCCGTCGTCATCTGGAACTCGCCTCGCATTAGCATTGTCCTCAACAGTTCGTAACCTCGAAGGTCCTCCATGAATACTGGAATTAATTGGGATTGATTGTAAGTAGTCCTCTCAGAGAAAATGCTCACTGTCTAGTTCATTGAGAATCCATTATGACAGAAGAATTAATTGCTTATCCCTTTACCAAAAGCCATAATTTTAACTGTCCAAAATTGAGTTTGCAGACGACATTTCAAAATGTGATGAAATGAAAAAATAATCTTCTGATAGAGCAGAAAACATTGTGGGTAAATGAGAAAATGCTTGTCAAGAGCAATATCTCCTTTTCCCACAATGTTTTCCAGAGTCGTCAGCAAATATATGGTCAAATGTAATTATTGTTTGGTAATGGGAGTTATTGTTCTTTTTGTACCACAAAGCTTTCGAACTAAAAGGCTCGAAGCTGTTCATACTATATAACTCCAATCTACTGTACTACTGTCTACTCACAATGGTGGGTGTGTGATTTTTTAGCATATTGAACGAGAAAAAAAGTGACAGTTATAAGGTAAATGGTTTTACTATAAACATTAACTCCTTCTTTCTGATATAGGATACTAACCAAAAGTACATCGGCAGACATAACTCCTAATGATGGAACACATTTTATGGATTTTGTCCAAAGTTTCGTAGATATATTACGGCTTCTGTACGATTTACTAGTATCAGGTCAGGGATCTGTATTGGCTTATTACCGGGAAGAAAACCAAACAATAACGACATTTGACTAGTTTGTTGCAGACGAATTTGCATAACATTGTGGGAAAAGAAACAAAAATCAATTTCTCCTTCACTCTCAATGTTTTCTGACCTATCAGATTTTTTTTTCAATTCCATCACATTTTGAAATGTCGTCTGCAATCTATTTCAATTTGGGACAGTCCAAAAAATTTGGTGTTTGGTAATGGGTTAAACTAACAAAGAAAATGACTTCTGTGGGTTTGTAGACGTCCTATCATCAGAGTATATACATATCTCCAACACGCGCATATTAAACACTGGGTTTGTTGGAATGACAAAAACGTTCAATCAACATAGCATCGCAAAATAGCCTTAACACTTTTGACAATTCTCAGAACTATCACATAACAAAAAGGACCTACTTGAATTGTTTTGCTTGTCGAAAAGATAGGGTTCCGGCACAGAGCCTGGGGATAGGGTGTGGAACTTTGTCAGGGCTTTATATTCCTGCTCGATCCTCTCCGCTCCGCAGGGGTAACCCTCTCCAAGGCACTAAAATACGGAGGATTATTGGTCTTTGTAAACGTCACAACGTGTAAAGGCATTGTTACAAGACGCTGTTGTTAAGACAGTCAGGTTTAATTAAGACATGTTTTAATAAATTAGTACAATGTATTATACAGCAAATAGTTTTAAAAAAAAGATACTATAAACGCTAGTTGATTTAACATCATTACAATAGAGAATAATCTTTAGTATTGATACATGGCTGCAATGAAGAATGATCCATGAGTATTATTACATAATTACAATACAGAATGATTCACAAGTCTTGTTGCATGATTTAAAAGTATTCTACAGATATGTATTGCTTTCAAGACTGAAAAAAAAATATTTATCATAAGGGACCGTGTAGCCAGGGGTCCTGTCCCGTGCGTATACCCCGAACTAGGCTAGTCCTAGTGCGGGCTATACGCATGGGTCAGGACCCCAGGCTAGGAATACTATAGCACTGCATCATTGAACAGGGAGACCTCAACAATTCCTATCATTAAGATCCCATGGCATTGGGTGGATTCGAACCCTTGTGGCTAAGTATGGTCCAACTGCTCCAATAATCTGTCGGTTTGGGTGTAGGCCTATTCAAGGTCACAGTATTTGCATCTTCGATTTATACTCACCTTGATATAAGGCATCGAATGTTTTATGATCAAAGATTTTCGGACTCCCCCGTCCTTGTCGTTTGCCAAAACTCGGACCACATCGTTTAGATTACCATCACCTATTTCTTCTGTGGTGATTTCATCATCGGCGTTAAATTTCTGAAATAAAATCCAACATAGAGCCAAATGATAAGATGATCGAATTTTGAAGATGCCTTAAGTAGTCTTTTTTTTATCTTTAAGAAAGTCTGCTGAATTGCTGAGCTTGGAATCCGAAAGAATGACCAGTGTTACAAGCCTATGGATATCTTTCGATTTGGGGGAATTCATATTGCTTAAATGATCACTAGATGAGAGTACATACGTATTAGATTTTGTTCAGGTGATGTAAAATTATACTTAAATGATACAAACAACGGTCGATAGTCTGAAACATTGTTTCATGTTAAATGTGCAAATGTTCATGGTTACACATTTCATTCTACAAAAGTGTGTATCTGAAATAATACGCGTACAAAGCTCTACAGTGTGCTCAGTACTGTACTACTTTCCAGTGTACAGTATCCCAGTGTGTACTCTTACTATCCGTTTTTTCCACATTGTGACCCACATATGTAACAACATGCTATGTGGATATCTGACACTCCACTCAGTATATGTTAATAAGGTGACAAACAAATAAGGATCGATTGGTATGAATTCATAGATGAAAATTTGGCCTTACCACTGTCTCTGGGAGTTGTTTGTTTCTATCTTTGAATACCTCAACATCGAAAAACGCCATTTTCTCCCTGTTTTATCTGATAAAGTATGTTGATATCGCTGTCAAAATAAGTCAACCCGTGACCTCGTCAGTGTGCGTGTTGTATTCCACATCCTAAGGGTCACATTTATCCAGATTACTAAAGCATTATCCATCTAGACCTTTTTCACATATATATATCTTAGAAAGATACATCAATAATGCCGTTGAACTTGAATCAATACAATTTGTGTAAGTACTGCGGTATCGGTAGATATTAAGCTTATGAATGGTAGATGTATAGCTTTGGAACGCATAACTTACTCAGGTGTCAAGATAGGCAATATAGGTAAGTGTGTAGAGTCTGTATGCGGTGGGTCCCAAAACCGCTGCAACGCTATCGGATATAAGCTCTATATATACTTAACCCTTCACCAAACACCAACATTTCGACTGTCCCAAATTCAAAGAGTTTGCAGACGACTTTTCAAGATGTGATGAAATTGAAAAATAATCTTTCGATAGAGCAGACAACATTGTGGGAAAAGGAGAAATTGCTCGTTAAGAGCAATTTCTCCTTTCCTCACACTATTTTCCAAAGTCGTCTGCAGCACGTACACCGGTCAAATATTGTTATTGTTTTGGTAATGGGTTGAATAAGACCTATTTTTGCTTCCAACGGCAATTCCTTACAAGTAGGGCCTATTGTGTATTGTAAAACCGCACCTAATTGCACTATTTTAAATATAATTAGATTTTAACATCCAGCTTTCTTTCAATCTTTAGTGTTAACATGTACATGTATATAGTATGTATACTGTGACTTAGGAACAATGCTGTACACGTGCTTGTTGAATAAGAATGTTACATTCTGCTGCCGTTTTTACTGTCATGGGGATTTGAGACAGATCCTAATATTGAAAGCCACTATAGACGACAATTATATACTGTGATAATTAACGTCTCTGTAGTGCATTATGCTTTTGATAATGGGTGAAAGTATGCAATTCCATGTGTGTTTACAAACACATATGTTGTTTTTATTAAGAGGGGGTCTTTTATATGCGAAGGGTTATCCAAATTCAAGTAACATATAAACGAATGTTTTATAAAGTCTTTATTTAGTTATGCTATACATTTTGGATCCATCAACGTATAGAAGTTATTTTCAGCAGACAAAAAAATGTAGGAGATAAACTCCACAATTTCACATTTTCCCACAATGTTTTCTGCCCTATAAGAGGATTAATTTTCAATTTCATCACATCTTGAAATGTCGTCTGCAAACTCTTTAAATTTGGGACAGGCGTTTGTTAAAAGGAAAGAAAGAAAATAGGTCCCAGATCTGAAAAATGAATTAATCAATGAACAGATAGACATGCGTGCAACAGACAGTCGTATCACTGCTTTTGTAGAACGATAACAATGGGGTACCAACAGAACATGATCAAGGTCTAAGTGTAAGCAATATAATCCTTATTACATGATTATGTTGATTAGATATACCCTTGTTTCATAGAGGATTAACTATACATAGCTCAAAGATTATTTACACTTATTTAGACTTATTCCCTCTTATGGGGTTTTGTGACAATATTTAAGGAGACAATTATTAAGTATGAAAGCTGCATTCCCATAGAGGTACATGTATTGGGCGTTATCCACTGTGAGCTCAAACCCACAAACTTTCAGTCACAAGGTGGCACCCTGACTCTCATTCATTTATATATGGGTTTTACATCGTATCAACATTATTTCAGTTATGTCGCTATTCCAAACTCTTAAAGATAGAGAGAGGACTGCTAATAAGCGCTGGTCAAGCTGGGTAGAACAAACGGCATTCTGTAATTTAGTCGGCATTCTTTAAGTCAATCTGGAGATAGAAATCCAAATGCCCTCCGAATTTGAACCCATTTGTAGAGGTTTCATGTATGTTTTTCCAAGTTCTGTACTCTAACCACTAGGCTAGATTATTGCCACTATTTTCCAGCAACGTATGTCTACCTTAACCACAATAGTTATTGTAACTTGAGTTATCTGCCTCATGTGCTTAAGCGACCCTTTTCATAAGAGGGATAAGGTGAAATATTAACAAATAACAAGATATAAGTGGAGAAATCATTTAATAAAATCTTAAATCATAATTATGCATCTGTCCAATATATGTGTCAAATAATAATCTTTTTAATTATTTCTAAAAAAATGTGTATGGACATAAAAAGTGTAACATTGAATATGTGTGGATCAAATGACTAATCAATAATGACGACTTTGTAATACATGTATATACAACTGATTATATTGGTTTTGGAACAGGTCATTTCTCTTAACCCTTTCCCAAACAATAACGACAGTTGACGACTTTAGAAAACATTGTGGGAAAAGGAAAAATTGCTCATAATGAGCAATTTTTCCTTTTCCCACAATATTTTCTCTTTCTGAAGAATATTGTTCAATTTCATCACATTTTGAAATGTCTTCTGCAAACTCTTTCAATTTGGGACAGTCCAAAATTTGTTGTTTGGGAAAGGGTTAAAACCTTTTGTTTTGTGACAGACCTGCTAAATTTGAAGATATCTGTCTTGGTTATGAAGCAAGTAAACTGTTGAAACAATGTTTTTCATACTTAACATATCAAATGTAGAAAAGAAAAATTTGCCAATAAAAAGGCTTGCAAAATGATACATATATATTATGTTTATTATAAAATCAAATTGTACAACGAAACAATACTTAAAGCCATACTTGCACTCATTTACACTTAATTTGTTAAAGTTCTAGTTTAATTGAAAGTTAACTAAAAAGGACTTTAAATTACCATTTACAGAGAAATTGAGCCTGTAACACGTACACATGATGGTTTTAAAGGAGCGAATACTTTAAGGTTTGTTTAAATTAGCGGTGAACACGGTCAGCCGAGAAACGTTGAAAGTCAATAAAACCCTAGAAACTCTCCATTTTGAAAGTTCTCATTGTTAATGTTGGATAAATCAAAGTATTTTAATGTGTTTCACATGATTTTTCTATCCAGGTGGTCGCAAATCTTTAATCCGACCGCATCTTGCTATTCTAAATGTTACTCAAATGTAAACAATGAAGTCAAATTGGTGGGCACCAAATTTGTGAAAATAGCACTTTGAAAAATAGATAATAAATAGTTCAGGCGTTGTATTGTCATGATCCTTTGGTTTTTCGCTATGTTTCAACATATTCTATCATAATTTATATCTCATATTACCCAGTTATGCAGTTTTTCTGAGCGCTAGTATGCTTTTAATATTTATTATACATGTATCAGCAATGGCACAAAACAAGAAAACAAAAATACACAAAAAAGAGATAACAATTCATGATTGCCCAAAATATTTTGTTTGGTGGTCAGACATTGAAAAAACTAATTTGAACAAAGAACCTTCTCCTAATTACACTAGTCCTTCATTGGTAATTTAATCGGTTTTCATTAGTAGTCATTTTTGTTGAAAGCCTTATAGTAAATAAAAACCTCTATTTTAACAAACTCAAGGAGAGCATTCTATCGGTATATTACAAAGGTTTACCCTTCTTTTTCACAAAGACATGTTTCCTACTACTTTATTCATTTTTACCTCATATTGCTAAAAATTTGGAACAATCTTGTTAATTATAACCTAAGATACGGCAAACAAATTAATTTTATTTTAAACTGTATACGATAAGTATATATATACAATTTGAACGATTTGAATGTGTTTATTTTTAAAAGCTGCCACATTTGCTACCATCTCTTTTGAAATAATAAAAGAAAATATCTAGGTTAACAATTTCTGTTTGTAGTACAAAGCACAACTCTCAGCATAAAAGACGAAAACAAACAAAATGCTTAAACAGAACGGTAAAAAAGCACTTAAACAAAATTAAATTTTGAAGCAAAAACTTGCATCTAATCATACAAGGTAAATGAGTAAAGAAAAGCAAAATTTCAAACAAAAAAATGAAAGACAGACAAAGAGTGAAAGTATCTATTAACATTTTAGAAACATAACATATATTGCTTGACACTATTGCAAATAAAACATGACAAAAAATTTGAAATTCATACAACCATTTTCAAACAACAGAGACTTCCATTTTCTGCTGTAGATATTATTTCTGTACATACATACTTTTGATATTATCATGAGAAAAGGATAAATTGCTCGTGTAAGCAATTTATGCTTTTCCCACTATAATATCACCTCTACCAGAGGAATGTTTGACAAAGTCACTACAAATGAATTCCCAACTGCAAGTTACTTCAATTTGGTCAGATCACTAAATTTGTAAAGATGGTAATCCATCTAAGAAAGAGATGGGAAGGGTCCTGTTTGGCCCAGTGTTAACCCTTTCCCAAACAATAACAACATTTGACCATTTTGTTGCAGACGTCTTTAGAAAACATTGTGGGAAAAGGACAAATTGCTAGTAACGAGCAATTTTCCCTTTTCCCACAAAGTTTTCTGCCCTATAAGATTATTTTTCAGTTTCATTACAGTTTGATATGTCGTCTGCAAACTCTTTCAATTTGGGAAAGTCGAAAGTTTTCTGTTTGGTAAAGGGGTAAAGGTGGTGGAGCTCAGGTTTTGTGCGAGTGATCTTTGGCAAACCACTTCAGAGCCCTAGTCTAGTACTGGTGGATCCAAGAAAGCTGTTACAAAACCGAAAAATTGTTGACATGGCGATCAACACTTTACAAACAAATCAAAGATGGGATTATGGGTGGTGGTTAACCCTTTCTCAAATAACAGATTTTTAACTGTCCAAATTTGAATGAGTTTGCAGACGACATTTCAAAATGTTATGAAATTGGAAAATAATCTTCTGATAGGGCAGAAAACATTGTAGAAAAAGGAGAAATTGCTCACAAGCAATTTCTCCTTTTCCCACAATGTTTTCTCAAGTCGTCTGCAACAAAGTGGTCAAATGTCGTTATTGTTTGGGAAAGGGTTAACAAATATGATTAAAAAAATGGGTGTTTATTGCAAGTGTAAAATGTAAAAACTCGATAAACTGTGATCAAACAGTTAGGAATCAAAATGACCGCTCCCTGAGAAAAGTAGTTTGTATTTATGTAATTAAACAGAGTAGTATTCCTGATAAATAAAAGTAACTTGCAATTTCAATCCAGCATTAATATTGTTGGATTAACCATTTTCGTTAAATGAAATTTTGTAACAGTCCAAAATGAAAAAAAAGGCATTAAACATGAAAAATTTGAAATCTTAAAAAAACAATGATTGCTCCACAAATTGTGCCTACCAAGGAAACTCTAAAGGACTATGAGAAATTAAAATTCATGAGATAATTTTATGACAATATTTTTGTTACTATCAATAAGATATTGTGCCACAATACTGAACAATGTTTTAATATCATCATTAAAGTTTATTGAAGTCATCTACCAATTCTCTCAGAAAGCGGCCATCACTAATTGTGAAATATTCACACTCACTAACCTTAAGACGCAATCCAGCATTGCCTTTGAAGAATGGGGTGTAACAACAACAACAGGGGAAACATCAAAAGAATAAAAACATACCTCATTTCTTTCTACTTTGCATTTTTTTTCAGTTTTTACCAAAGGGGCTATAGTAACCCTGGGGTCAGTACTATATACATGTATAATACATTAAAAAGAATTGACCCAAGGATAAGACCCCTGTCGTTCTGGCCAGTCACAAATTCCTTATGAGGGAATCAGAGGAAATGCAGATAAAATTTGCTTTTGAAGCTATGCCTTGAACAGGATGATACAAATTGAGAATCTAAAAGGATAATTGAAATGCAATATAACCACTCCCTTCATTTAGAACCTTCGAAGCTATTACACAATTCCGACACTGGATTTGAACACTTTTTATTTCACTCATTATTCCATAAATATTCTTGATTCAACACCTTTACCCATTACCAAACAATAATGACATTTGACCAGTTTGTTGCAGACGACTTTTGCAGAACAATGTTTTCTGCCCTATTGGAAGATCAGTTTTCAATTCCATCACGTTTTGAAATGTCCTCTGCCAACTCTTTCAATTTTGACAGTGAAAACTTTGGTGTTTGGTGAAGGATTAAGCACAGATTTTGAAGGGTCATTGTAACAAAAAGAGAAAATGATTGTAATGAACTATTTCTCCTAATGAAACATTGGTTTTTTTTCTTAACTTGAAAATAAGAATGTCATTTACACTACCTTAAACATGCCATCAACATATAATTTCTAATTGGACTATTTGCAAAATTTTATTACATATGAGGGAAAGATTAAACATCTGTCTCTTTGCTGGCTATCCTGGGTCGACCTTGACCTGGGGTTGTTGGTGTAGGTCGGGGTGGTCTTGCGGGACGTTCAGGGGGCGTGGCTGTTGGCCTTGGGGGAGGTTTCGAACGCGGCGCAGCTCTTGGCGCATCATTTGGACGAGGTGGGGGAGGGGGACGATTTCCAGGTTTCCTTTTCGGTGGAACTTTTCGCTCTTTAGATTCTAAATTGCCGAATCCATCACTCCTAACACCCCCTTGCTGGGTACTATTTGCCTGTTTGCCATTTTCATTATTAACAGGGGTCTCTCTTGAGATAGGCTCTCCACTGTTTTCCAATTTGTCCATATTTGGTGGAATAACCACACCCATACTGCCCAGAATGTTTGAGGCGGGTCCTGAAAGCCCGTCCTGCGCCCCGTAGGACTCCAGCATGTTTTTGACGGTGTTTAAATCAATGTCAACAGGCTGGAAATCATCATCCTCTTCATCTATGTCCTTATTCTGCCGTTTCTTTTTCACTGGGGAACTCTACAAAAATAGAGACAACAATAGATGGAATTGCAAACTTATTTAATCTGAGGCGTCTTTTACACAGGCTTACACTTCAAAAATAAAGTTTAAATAAATTAGACAGCAAATAAAGTTAAACGAGGAGGGAGGTGGCTGGGGGTCTTTTTCCTTGGAAACTCTTAAGATTTAATCTGGGGCGTCTTTTTAATTTGAAATTCGAAAATAAAAGAGTAAAAAAAGATTGAACAGCACACATGTTCAATCTTAATCCTCTTTTGTACTAGGAAACTCTTAAACCCATAAAATATAAAAACAATACAGAGCCTCCAACATAATTAACCTGTGGGCTTCTTCGGGGAATTTTGTTTATAATAGGTAAAATATGTATATAAGGTCCTTAAATATATATGTTAACACCTTCCCACCAACACTTGTTAAAATAATTTCTTTCCAAAATCGCAAAGAAAGATTACTTTTCAAAACTTATCATTGTCGTCTGCTGTTACTTTAAATTAATATCAACCAATAAAACTCATATGTATAGCATGTATAACATATATAGCGGGTTGACAAAGTACATAACTCACCTTGACCGAGCCTTGTTTCTGTGGTTTTGACTGCTTTTCAAAACTTTTCCCCACCTCTGTCTTTGCAAGCTCCCTGTCCATAATGTCCATATACTGGTCGAGAGAGGGCGGGCGCTTTATTTTGCTTTTTCCATGATGTTTTGATTTTTTCTCGCCATCAGAATCATCATTCCATCCATACTCGTCCATGTCAGAACTTGAGTCTGTCGCACTGTCTTCAAACTCTGTAACGACAAGATTACTGTGTTGTACAGTCTTCAGTTTTACACCCTTTAGTCTCAATGAACTTATACATATGACTAATCTTTTATCATAGAAGACATTAGTCCAAGGGTAGAGTGTGGGCATTGGGACACGAGGGTCCTGGTTTATATTCCTGTGAATAGCAAGATGCTCCTTGCGACCTCTCATTAATCCATTAATCCACTTTTGGCACAAGTACTGGTTGTGTATGCAGGAAGCAGTACCGAGAGTTTTAAGTCTAGGTTGTAAAAACTTGTTTAACAATGGGATGTGAAATACAAAAAAAAAAATCAACATCCAGAGTTATTAGTCTAGGTTGCAAGAACATAGTTTCACAAGCTTATAATAAAAAAGTTTAAACCAAACTAACACCAGCAATTTTTCATGGGTTCATCAGTACAATGCAAGGGCTCTGAAGTATCATGCAGTTCAAGGAACCAGCAATATCAGTGGGGCTTGAACCTGGGACCCAACACCTAATCATTCCCTGCTCATATCCAAATTCATCATATGTCACAGTGATATAGTTCATTAAAAAAAATATTTTACAATAATGTTTAAATAGACTTGGATCAAAGCAAGTTGCTTGTGCAGCATCTCTGCTTGTCACAAGCTTTCAAAGGTCATTTGCTGCAAAGCACACCCTTTTTAAAAAAAAAAACGCAAAGAGTTTGAAGCAATGAAACCAGTGAAGGATGGCAAAGTCATTCATGTTTCCAAAAGAACAGTTATGTTCATTTAAGCATTGATGATGTGATAATTACCCCATAAGTTATTATGTATGGGACTTACCAAACATTTCTTGCATTGCAGAGATAAAGCCACTCCCATCAAACTGTATATCAGCATCATCTTCATCCTCTACGTCTGCCCTAAAATATACACAGAATTGTATTGGATAGGGTTTAACGCCATTTTTCATCAATATCTAAGTTTTAAGGCAAAAACTCATGGACATGTCCATACATCTCAATTTTTCAACACAGTTTTCTTTCCAAGCAGCAGAGCATTGATAGAATATTGGTCAAGCAGGGGTGTTGATCTTGGGTCCCCTTTATTCTGTGTTGGAATCCATACAAATTTACCAATAGGGTCTGGCATAATACACAACAAAAACATTGATGTCAATTCGTTTTGATATAAGGCTTGGTTAGTTAGCAAATTGGTTTTATAAGTTTCTCATTTTAAGCATTTGATTTCACCTTTTGTCATTATGTTTTCTACCAATCTTCATTCTGAACGGATAACTGATGTCTCTGATGAAGGAAAAGGCCAGACAATTCAGGGCCTCTCCTGGGATATGTTTTCCTTTCGCCATTAAATTTGCAAAATGTAACAATCTTTCGCCAAATAAGAAATTTAGGAGCCAAATGTAGAACCAATTTTCTTAAACTGTTTCTTCAAAAATTGCTTCACCACATTGTCAGTGTTTGGTAAACACTATTGTTAAATAGCGAGCCAAGTATGTTGCAATTTGAATAGGCAACTGTTAATCTGTGTCAAAAAGATAATGAACCGACTTCTATTACCCTTTAATCTGTGTTTTCACCTGTGACCCCAAATCAAGAGACATGTCAACCAATTTATATTGATTGACCTTCACTGCATAGGTTGGTTACCGGTTTAACCATTGTCATTATCAGCGCTGGTAAATGGGGGACCAATTCAGATGACAACCTCTTACATCCAAAAATTGATTTTTATTTGCAAATGAAATTTGCGCCATTTTTTTCCAACCATTTCTCAAAAAGATTGCATTTGAAGAAAATGGTGAGTAACAGCAGTGGCCCAGCAATTGATATCTATCTTACAGAATAGGGTTGATCAAACCTGCGGTTGATTGTGAATGAAACATACCCTGGTATTTCCGCTCCCTCCACATTGGATACTTTATTGACAAAGGTTTTAATGCTGTCGGACACTTGACCCAGATCAAACACATCGTCTGTATCCCCGTCCAGACCACCTCTCTCCTTCATGAGGGAATCCAGCGAAGCCGGGGTCAGGTTCAACCAATCATCATCTAGCAATTAACCAAGCACAAAATTTTGCAAAGCGAAGAGCATGTGATGAAGTAATTAAACATATATGAAAAATGGCACTTGTAAGCTTTCTTTTTAAAAGTATTCAAGGAATAGAGAATTCTACAGGTTTGCAGCATACAGATCAATACTTTTAAAGAAAGACGTAGAAAAAAATTTCAAATAAAATTAAAATTCAAGTTAGAACACAAAACCTCTTTATAAAATTTCAATGGTTATCAATTTTCAATAGAACTGGGAAGAAGTTGAATTGCTCAGACTTAAATAACCCGAAACTGTGACAAAAAGTAAAGTACCATCTGGAGGTTGAAGGGATGACTCTGCCCTTCTCCTCTCTTCAATGTCCACTTCGAGAGTTTGAAGGTAACTGAGTATCTGTGTACCTGCACACTCTACCCTGAAACAATACAAACATAAATCTTATTTATTTATCATAGATTGTGAAACGAGTTCTTACAACTAAAATCAATCACTCTAACTTTTACTTCCTGGATCATAACCAGTACTTACAACATCTGTGGATTAATGAAAGGTTACTGCATGATAGGAACCCACGATCCTCGTATCTGGAGGCTGCACTCTACCACAGTCCTCCGTTTTTTACCATAAATCCTAGCCCATAAACATTTATCATAAACATTTATCATAAATTAATACTTCATTCCATAACACTGTCCTTAATGTAAATTAATGATCTAACAAGTTTTGAAAACATTGAATAACAAGGAAAAATGCTTTATAGTAGCATCTGTTTTGTTTCACTTCTTTTATATATCAAAAACAACGACTTTCATATAAAAATTCTTCCCTAGAAATGAACTCCTACTTTTTGATGTTTGAAGAAGAAAAAAAATTGAAATATACTCTTTTTAGAATACGAATTTAAATTTAATTGACTGTAAAATCTATCCTGATACATCAATTGCTTCAAAGCAGCTATGGAGAGTTCAGTGAAAAATTAACATACCTTTTTTGTTTTGTCATGTTTTCCAGATAAAACCTCTTTGCATTTTCTAGTAAGTCTTGATACAATACAGAGCCTTCCAACTCTCCCTGGGAATAAATAAGTCAAAACCATCTCATTAATGTCATCTTTTAATCAAATGTACATTGTATTAATAAATGATATTGATCACCTTACTCCATGACTCTCACGATAAAATGATTAGATGCAATCTGGGATTAAACCACGGATGCCTATTCAAAATCCTTCTTGCTAACCACAACATCATGCTTTATTTCTTCTCAAAGGAAATTCATCGTCCCTTCTCTAACATATGATTTAATTAGTTCTGAATTGCAATGTCTCATAAATGAACTAATTAAAATAAATGTACAAAACTTTCAGAAATGCCAATGATCACCTTGAAAACCCTTTGAAAAATTGTTTTAATTCTTAAACTTTTCAAACTCATTTGAATTAATGTCATCAAAACTGAATTAGTCCCAAGGGGGTCAAAGCACTATTTAAGGTTGGAAAGGAAATTTTGATCTTGTGCATGTGCATGGGATCACAATAATCATATATTACCCAAGTGAATGAATGAATGAAACGGGTTTAGGTTCATTGACAGCGAAGGTCATTTAGCAGGCATTATAATGATGTGGTTAAATGTATATTTAACTATTTACAGGCTAAAATGTTTTTGGATTATGAAAAATAGATAAGGATTTGTGATTAATGAATGATAGTAAATAGATAATTAATTTTGTAATGAGTTAATGATAGTAAATAAATAAATATCTTACCCGAAAGAAGTGTTTATCTTTCAGAGATTGTAAATATCGTTGCCATCTTATGTCATTGGTTGCTACAGTCTGTTCTGTATCGTGTGCTACATAGTCGTCTGCAGATTTGTGACACAGTATTTCAAAACCATGAGCCTTAAAGCAAAAAATATGCAATATTGTTAAAATTTTGACCAGATACCAACAAAAAAGTAAAACCTTTAGATAACTTATAGAGATGGAAGGCATAAACCAAAAATTTAAGTTAAAATTCCTCTGCAATAGTTTTAAACAACAAGTTTTTAACATTCAAAATGAATTTCCTGTTTAAAAAAATATCTTATGGAAGGGAACAAATTACTAGAGGGAAAAAAGAGAATTAAAAAAATACATTATTCCTTTAAACAACTCGTTTTCTCATAGTAATTTAAAAATTACATGTACTAAACTGAAGACCAAAAACTACAGAGAAAGCAGAATTGTTTGTCAACAGATAAAACACATCAGTAGTTACCTACCAGTTTCATTCCAATGTCATGTGACCTGAACTTTGGGTTTAATCAGTAGTTACCTACCAGTTTCATTCCAAGGTCATGTGACCTGAACTTTGGGTTCGATCAGTAGTTACCTACCAGTTTCATTCCAAGGTCATGTGACCTGAACTTTGGGTTCGATCAGTAGTTACCTACCAGTTTCATTCCAAGGTCATGTGACCTGAACTTTGGGTTCAATCAGTAGTTACCTACCAGTTTCATTCCAAGGTCATGTGACCTGAACTTTGGGTTCGATCAGTAGTTGCCTACCAGTTTCATTCCAATGTCATGTGACCTGAACTTTGGGTTTAATCAGTAGTTACCTACCAGTTTCATTCCAAGGTCATGTGACCTGAACTTTGGGTTCGATCAGTAGTTACCTACCAGTTTCATTCCAAGGTCATGTGACCTGAACTTTGGGTTCGATCAGTAGTTACCTACCAGTTTCATTCCAAGGTCATGTGACCTGAACTTTGGGTTCAATCAGTAGTTACCTACCAGTTTCATTCCAAGGTCATGTGACCTGAACTTTGGGTTCCATCAGTAGTTACCTACCAGTTTCATTCCAAGGTCATGTGACCTGAACTTTGGGTTCGATGAGCTGGGCATGATCCAACCGCTTCTTTTGTCTGCCTGGAAATTTTGATGAACCAACTGGGCATATAAACATCGGGTAAAGCGGGTCTGAAAAAAGTAAACATTGTGAGTAAATGGTCTGTTAAAACTAGTCTTTTATATATCTACAAGCTTCTTACATTATGTCAACATTATTCAAGTCATGTGACAAAATCTAACTCATAATGCTGGAGGAAGACCCTATACTCAACTGCCCATATAAGGGCTGGTCAAGGGCAAGCCAGGTAGAACCATCCGCATTCCGTAAGTCAGCCCGGAGACTATCTCTTATAATAATCCAAGCACTGATACCAGGATCTGAACCCACACTGAGAGTATTCAAGGGGCTCAATCTAATCCTCCTCTAAAGATCATTAAAATACATACCGATAATAAAGAATAAAACACAAAGCAAATTGAAACATTAAATGCTAGTATTGTCCTATGACGGAATATTTAAAACAGTAACATACCCGATGCATGACCCTGGTACCTGGGCGGAAATATTGGAAAGTTCTGCAGCACTGAAAAAATAGCAATTGAAGACATGTGACACTATTCATCGCTGTGTTTAACCCTTATAGAGCTGGGTTCAACTTCAAGCTAATGCAAACAGGTTAGATCCAGGCAAACCGCCAAGTAGATCTTTGAGTATCTTTCCTCATCAAAATTAATCAGATGTTTAAGGTTTTAAAAAGCAGACAACAAATCTGTTTTTAGAAACTCACAGCATTCTAAGGATTTATCTTATTTGCTTAGACATCTTTAACAAAGGTTTTACAATAGGAAAAAAATGGGAAACTACAGTTTTTGTCACAATAATTTCAACCTGATTCAGCAAAGAACATGCTTACATTTAAAACATCTTCATACATTTTTCTAACATATTTTAACACCCTGTGAACAATACCTCAGTTAGTATATAGCTCTGCCATCCCCCCCCCACACACACATGATTTCACCCATACTAGGCTTTAACTTTGCTGCATCTTGCCAAATGACACTCTCACAACAGCCCAAGTTTCCACAGTAAAAATTGAACCCAGGACCCAATGTTTCCATGTTTCAAGTCCTTAACCTTAACCCCCTTGACCATGCAGAACCCTTTGAAAGGTTGATAAATTCAACTTTGGAATGTATGGGGTAATCGAGTCAACATACCTTTAAGTCAATCGGGTCTCTGTAGTAGAAAGCTTGCACTGCTGGGGCAATGAGCTGTGGTCTCTCATCCAAAATGGCTGCCATGGACGCGGGAATGTAACAGTGGGCATAATGTGTGTTTTCTGTCATCTGCTCTGGAAAACTGGAAAACCGTGGAGTGAATAAAACATTCTTTTATGAAACAAACAAATGACATAAATAAATACTCATTGTATAAAGAAGCAATGCTCTCCCTTTTATACGAGGTTCATGCTTTTAAGTTTAAACAATTTTGATAGAATTTTTCATAAATGCTTTAACCTAAAATGAGTAAGACAACTCCACTTTAATTCTACATATTAATTAAGCAAACATTCCATCCGTAAGGGAATAAATGACTGCTTCATATCAAATTGCACCATAAGAGATAAAAGATAGCATGAAAAAAACAACATTTTCTTTTTGATATTTGCTAAAAACACAATAATCGCTAAAATCATTTTTCACATGAACACATGACTCCATTAACTTGTGACTCTCTTTACAAACAAGTGTCAGATTGATTTAAAAACTTACTTTTTTATTCGATTTAGAATTGCATTTTGAACATTTTTGGAAGCTCTGGTTTTATCTGCATAGGCTCTGACACACTCAACTGCATCCCCGATACTGGTGATGGTTTGTGGGAATGCAGCAATGTCTGCCGGGGACTGTGGTGTTGGAATGATATGAAGCTCTCCATTGTATATATACACCTGAAACACATTGACATGACAAGAGTCAATCTAAAAGGGACTTCATTAAAAACCCTAAAGAAAAAATATAAATCGTTTGAATTGCACATTTTGCAAACTGTTTAAACGGTTTTATTTCGTAAGCAAAGACCTAACCTAAGAATTAGAGGTGCTTATATTTTATACCATAGTCACTTAGGTCTTTGGAAATGATTAATCGTTCTTGCTAAGAGCCATCAGTAAGATAGACATCTGTGCATTGGCTTCAGGACACAAGGGCTGTAGGTTTGATTCCTGTGAGTAATCGTCAACTGTTGACATTGAAACTTTTTATTTATAGATATAGAGCACAACGACTGGTACCTAGGAAGCAGAATTCAGAGTAATTGATGTAACTTGTTAGAACTTGATTAAAAATTGATGTAAAAGAAATTAAATCAAAACTGAAATATAATGGTCCAATTCGACTGACAAGGGCATATAAAGTGAAGATGACATAATCATTATCATTACCCTGTTTTCTGAAGTTTCTGGATTCAGCCATTTTGGGAGGGAATTAGCTGCCTCAATAAGTAGAAATTCCTCATCATTGTCCCATACCCTGGAAAATATTCAAATTATATAATTCTTGGAAGTTGCACTGTTCCTATTTAACCAATTGGCTTATATACCTTTTTGCGATTACATCAGACAACAAAATCTGGCATGGACTAAAGTCATTATCTTTACGATATTTTGTAGACAGAATTAAGACAACAGGATAAAGCACTTCCATCACAAGATCAAAAAGATAACTGAGATAACTGAGATTACTGATTAGTTCCTAATGACAAGTACTTTGTTCTTTTTGTCACATTGTCTTCTCTCTCAGAAAAATAAAAGTAAGAGCATAACTGCTCATAATGGTGGAATCGTCAAATACTGATGCTTTCGTTTTGGCCATGTCACATCAAGAAGCAGATAAATATAATGGTGGGATCGTCAAATACTGATGCTTTTGTTTTGGCCATGTCACATCAAGAAGCAGATAAATATAATGGTGAGATTGTCAAATACTGATGCTTTTGTTTTGGCCATGTCACATCAAGAAGCAGACAAATATAATGGTGAGATTGTCAAATACTGATGCTTTTGTTTTGGCCATGTCACATCAAGAAGCAGATAAATATAATGGTGAGATTGTCAAATAATGATGCTTTTGTTTTGGCCATGTCACATCAAGAAGCAGATAAATTGTTTCGGAAAAAAATGAGCCTTTCCTTAACTCTTTACCACCTGCAGAAAACATTTCTTTACTTGAAGGAGGTGACTTTAGAAAGGCTTTGTAAAAATGTGCAAAAACCTTTCACTGAGTTTTGCTGTTGTGATATGTGAATAGATTGAAAAAGCATTGTGGCAAAAGGAGAAGTTGCTTGTGACAAGCAATTTCTCCTTTTGTAACAATGCTTTTTGAAAGTCATCTGCTGCAAGACGCAAAAATGTAGCATTAGGTAGTAATGTGTTAATATCAATGTAAAAGTCAAATTTACATTTACAAAAATATCTCTGGTTCAAATGTGCCATCAAATGTTAACCTATATCTATGAGACAAGGTCATGCAAAGGGTTTTTGACACACATCAATATTATATATATAAATATTTTACAGTGGGTCCAGAAACTGGGCCATCAAATCATCCTTCTTTAATCTATTCCCACTTATTAGGGTTTGTGATTAGTCCAAATCAAAAGCAAGTGCAGACAACAATTAAATAGGATGAACAGTAACTCTTTCTTTTGATATTGACAAGAATTCCACTGTGATGAAAGACGAAACTACTTGATTTCCTAAGTTTCTTCTTTTTCCACAATGATTTCTCAAGATGCTACAGGAACAAAGAATAATGTCTGAAAGCCATTAATGTAAAAATTAAAGAAAAATGATCTAAAAAAAAAAACCCATATTACTCACATTTATGCAATTTAACAAAATATGCGTTGAAAAAAAAAGAAACAAGGGAAGAATAATGATTTTGTTTTCCAAAACATTTCATATTTATATTGAAGTTCCCCTCAAACAAATCTAAATTGCCTTTATCAGCTGGACAGCCCAAGTGTGATATAAACCATACAAAACTTTATCTCAATCATGCTAAACTTTTCCTTTAAAAATTCTTAGTAGGGAATGGAAAATCACTCATGGAAATTACCCTGTATTAAGCGGTTTATACTTTGATAAAATGAAGAAATAAGGTTAATGTTTATTAACCTCATTTGAATTCTTATGTGTTGACCATCTAGACCTTTTTTTGAAGATCTAGCCATAAAAAAATTGTGACAAAAGAAGAAATTGCCGTTTTTGAACAAAATAGCTAAATTCTTGAAAAATAAAGTAATCTGTTGCAGCTGTACAGAAATCTTTATGACAAAGTGGTTTAATTAATTCAAAACTCATAATACAATGTAGCTTTTATCTTATACCGTATGGACAAATTGACATTTCTTGGCCATGCTATATTGCCATCTAAAGGTGCATATTCACACATGAGAAAAACTTTTTAAAACAATCTAATTTTTATTCAACTGACAATTGTTATCAGTGTGTATCATAAAACAGTAGAGCTGTTGTGCATTTAAGAAATGACTTTTAACTTCAAAATGTCCTTGTTAACATCTGTGAAAAAGCGCCTTTAAACACAACAAACAGAATTGTCAACTTTAGTAGAAATCATCATGACTATGAGAGAAATAACTTGCTAGGCATGATATTGTTTGGGTTTCATTATTTTTCTTTCATTTATTTCTAAACATGCCTCATATAATTGTGTTGTACGTTCATTTTTCTCAGTATGTAGAAAAACGTAGAGACCTCTAGTTTTTAAGTAAAAATAATATCATTTGGATTCGATCAAAGTTTTTCAACAATATACCATGGTTCTAAGTACCTTTCCATTTTCCTGTCATTTTCTAACAAGTTCTGCCAAAATTTCTTTAAAAACTGGTTGAAACAAGAAGTGATTTTAATGTGTATAAAGGTAGAGAATTTGTTAAAAGGTATAGATAAGAGGTACATTCCATTATGTTACGTAAGGGTCTAACAGAGTGTCAATAATTTTGAATTTATATTAATATGACTTTCCGGGGGACACTTGTTCCATGCTGGGGCTCTGCAATGTCTTGCCAAAGGACACTCCAACAAAACCAGAGGAACTGTTGGAGGTGGAGGCTTGGACCAGGAATTCCCATGTTATAGGACCACAACTTTAACCACTGGGTTTTGCAGATTGCCCTTTCTAACATATTCATTGGTGCATGAGATCATTTAATGAAGCTTATCATTAAAATCGTCTTAGCAATTGCCAGGGGTGGCTGAATCTGAATTCAATTTACTTGTCCATAATTTGTGAGGTCTTGTCCTACCCTTGTCCGTATAACAATAAGTAAATATTCACTTGTCTGTTTAGGCTTTTAGAAGAGCTAGGCAATACAGACATTGATTTTGCTGTCCCTGAATTGCTATTAAAGCCAAGCTGGTTAAATTCTTTTTTTAAAGTAAAGCTTTGAAATACCTCCTTTATTCTTCCTTATATAGATATGGTGACTTACTTGACGACAAGCCCTGGGAACTGTTTAGTGAGTTGAAACAGAAGAAACACGATGAACCATTCATCCTCCACATTGTCTCCAAAGTTAGTCTGACCTTTGATGTGTGCAGGAACACTGTCTGAAAAATCAACAAATAAAGAAAACGATTAATCCTTTACCAAACGCCAGATTTTTGACTGTCCCAAATTAAAAGAGTTTGCAGACGACCCTTAAAAATGTGATAAATATTGAAAATTATTTTCTGATAGGGCAGAAAACATTGTGAGAAATGGAGAAATTGCTTGTTAAGAGCAATTTCTCCATTTCACACAATGTTCTCCAGATTCATCTGCAACAAACTGGTCAAATTGTCTGGTAATGGGTTAACCCTTATAGCACTGGAACCGACTTCATGCTTATGCAAACAGGTTGGACCGATGCCAGCCGCCAAATTGCCGTAAATTGGCGGCTGGCCTGTGTTCTAACCTGTTTGCTACTCTGAGTGTCTTTCCTCATCAAAATTAAGCAAATATTTAACCTTTGGACAGCAAACAACACAAAAGTTTATTTTTTAAATTACCCATCATTCTAATTTTTTTTATTTATATGGGTTTTACATCACATCAACATTATTACAGTTATGTAGCGATGCCCGACTATTAATGATGGAGGAAAACCCCATACTCAACTGCCCATAAGGGCTGGTCAAGGCGGGTAGAACCATTGGCATTCCGTAAGTCAGTCGGGAGACTGCCTCTCGTGAAAATCCATATCCCTCTCAGGATTTGGACCTACGGGGAGAGGGGCCATCCATCATTCTAAGGGTTTATAACTGTTCCCTTGTACGGGTTTTGTGACCAAAACTAACAGGTACAAATAGTTCCCTATGAGTATGGCAAAGATATCTTCATTGAAATAATGGGTAAGGACAGAAGTGATAAGTAGGGAAATTACTTGTCATGAGCAAAATTTTATGGAGTGATTCAATATTTATGAAACACTTTAACACTATCTAGTCTTGAACTGAACCCTCCAAATTCTCTTTTCACATAGTTGATTCTTGAATGCAGCATGTATGTAAAGCTTTATACAAATATATAATGAATAAGTATAGTATGCATGCTAATTGACTGCTAATTGCATGATTGATTGTCTGAATGATCGATTGATGTGTTGGTTACTTAGAATTGTTTCAGCTTTGATATTCTACCATAAATTGTTAATTTGAAATAGATGAGCCCAAGCACTTAACAGACCATATGAGTTATGGTGAGTTAAATACCCAGGTAAAACCCCACACTTTATCAATATCTTCAAAATAGGATTCATGGTACAAGTCTAGAGGGACTTTATCAATCAGTATTGTCATTTTTTTCATGGAAGACATTACATTTCATACAAGTTAAAAATCTCAAACTTTGTGATTGTCCCTTTAAAACACTCTTTGCAAAATAATTTCCTTATTATCCAGACCTCTGTATTTGGACTGGGTTACAATGGTGTTTCGTCGACGAAATATTAGGCATTATTCCACCCCCATTCCCCATCTCTAGAGTATATATCCCCCAATTTTTGAAAAATTCCCCACTTGAAAGTGCTTTTCAATTTTAATTAATCAAGAAATGGTGAGCTTTTAACAAGAACATAACATGTCCATAAAAAATCAGTTGGAATAATGTTTTTTTCTCTATGTATGATGAATTTGAAGTTAAAACTTGATTTTGTACTGTTTCTTGCTAAGCACAGAAATTTTTCCTTTTTTTCCACTTTTACACAAACATTTCACCCCACGTGGGACTTGACCCCCTTGCCCTAAAACTGAAAAAAAAAAAAAAAAACACTGGGGTAAACCATACCAGCCATTTCATCTTCACTTCCGGAAGCAGAAATTAATCAAAGTGAGAGACGGGTGCTATTACATGTAATTTTCTCTGTAAGCCCTGACCATTGATTAAATGCCATTCCAAGTCTTTCCATAAGACAAACTACGGTATCCCCCCTTCAACATGTCTTCCCGATAACTCCATCAAATTTGATCCACTTTTGGGGGCAAAAAACCATACATAATGTATAGGCTTTTCAGAAACGTGGTTTGTCTCCCTTTGAAAAATCGGGCCACATTCGGATTACCTCCACTTCCGGGTATTACTTTCGAAAGAATAATGTGGGCAAAGGTAAAGAAAACGATCGCTATCGATCGGATTTTGAAGTTTATAAGCTTCATGTACCAAAATTACAGATTTACATACGAAAACATCAACAGAATGATTTGTTGTTGGCTGTTGCCAAGCCTCGTTATAAAAGGAAATTAGATTAAATTGAATTTAATGAGACCCGAATAGCGCACCGCAGTTCAGTTAAAACATGACATTCCGTGTGAAAAATTGGCAAATAAGTATATGTTTTTGTCTTAATTAAATGCTTTGACAGATCAAAAATGTGTTGATCGGCTGGTTGATGGAAGGAAAGAATGAATGGAACACATATTTCTAGAATGTTATTACAAATTTGCATTAAATTCGATATACGGATTTTAAATAAGATAGAACAAACATCAGCACTTTTGTCAATAATGTGTAGAGGTTATGTTTCTCCAATAAGTATATATTATCCTTTCTTAAAATTGAAATTTGTCGTATAAATAAAGTACCTAAAATAGAGAATTAGTTGTTATATGAGGTTATCTGTCAGCCTACCTTTGATCAGAGACATAGATAACAGAGATTGGCAACTCCGGAATTATCGCCAAACTCTCGCGTGCCGCGAGGTTCTGCGAGATAAGGAGAATGCGTACCTGTTTATCCGTTGCCACGGGTGATGTCAAGTGAAATTGATACTTCTTTATTACAGTAAAATAGCTATGTTTTGGTTATCTGATTGGTTATCTGAAACAACTTCTGGACATTTTGTTTTATTTTCATTTTATTGAATTTATTTTATGTAAAAAACAAAACAAAAAGTTCCAGTAGGCCTTCTTTTTCAATGACAGGCTTGATTACCATGCAATTTAGAATTGTACTTATAACGACAATGTCTTTCAAGCAAAGGTTTGAATAATCTTTTGTAATAAATCAAGTGACTCTATTTAGTTGCAGTTAATAACCAAAGCATGAACTTTCCACTAAGACATGATAGTTTTCGTCAATATTAAAAGATTGCTTTCTCACTTCATTTCATTTATTCTGCGTCGTAAAACTGTTTACAGTGCTCATTTTGTCAAAACAAAACAAAACACATTTTTCATCATGACATTATTTCAAGCCAAATGTTTCAATTCAAGAAAATTAAAAGTATTTTATGATGTTAAAATGCATGTGATGAGAACTTTTGTAAAAGTGGTTTTAGTAAACGAAAGGACACGTAAGAAAAAACTGACGTGCAAAGTTTTTCAATACACCTTTTACCGCAGATTCCTCTAATATTGATTGCAAATCAATAAGTACATAATTATTCTTAAACACGTAAGGGTCTGGTCTTATCATGCTGCTGACCGAAATGATTTTAGAAAAAAGAAATGTGAGCTTTTTTAATGTTAAGCTAAAGCAAATAGTGTGTCTTGCACCTTCGTTTTTATTATCATTTCTCAACGAGAAATTAAGTCAAAGTACACTACTTTTAAAACCAGACAGACGCTTTAAACAGAACAAATCCTCCCTATTTTGTTTTCGGTAGCTTTAGGTCATTAAATTTGAATGAGGTGTCAGAGAGTGGACACAGGGTTAGCGCCACACACTTCTTGTATAATCGCCCTAGCATCAAAAGGTTTTATGACATCAAACTACATATTTTATGGGGTGGCAATTAACAATCATAGCCTGTATTGTCCACTACCGTGATTGACGCTATCACCCTTCGTTCTTCAAATAACACATTTCACTTGACATATTTGCAAGCGATCGGAATTAAGAAGAAGTATGACGGAAAAGGAAATATCGTGGTGTTTCTGATTAAGAAGACCTATCCATTCTCTTTTGTCCATTAATTAAATGGATTTTCTTCTTCTTATATAGAAATATCACTTTGAAAATACGGGAAACTATAGAACTTAGTCAGCATTTAATACGGGATCAATTCAAACTTATTCAGACGTTTTCAGTAATAACACGTTTGTTAAAATCCAAGTCACACAATTTGAAATTAATTGATGCAAAAATGAAAGATTTTGATTGAAACAAAAAATGGCTGAAATCATGTTTATGCTTGTGTGGTAAAGTAAACCTGGTATAACTTCATTATAAACACGACGATCATCACAAAAATGCGGGCAACCATAAAACAAAAAATAACACTTCAGGAGAATGTCAAGTATGATATGATCAGTGCATAGTCTGTTAGTTTAACTTTCTACAACTTTTGAAATTTTTGGTTGGAAATCGAGATGGCTTAACTCATTAAGGTGGTAAATGGGGAATATTGAGTACACAATAACTTCTAAATGACAAAGAATATCAAACTGAAAATTTGGAAATCGACAAAATCATATTATCCCAATAAAATGGACATAAATCAGAAATGTTTGAATAAACCTCCATTAAAACATTTTACTTTGTACAAGTATGAAATATTTTGGTTGAAAATAAAATGGCCGAAATCACGATCATGCAAAAATGTGTGGTTAAGTAAACCTGGTATAACTTCGTTATGGAAGTGAAGATTACTTTAAAAATGCGGGCAACCATAAAACAAAAATAACACTTCAGGAAAATGTCAAGTATGATATGATCCAGTGCATAGTTTGTTAGTTTTACTGTGCACAACTTTGATAATTTTTGGTTGGAAATCAAGATGGCTGAACTCATTAAGGTAGTAAATGGGACATATTTAGTACGAAATAACTTCTAAATGACAAAGAATATCAGACTGAAAATTTGAAAATCGACAAAATCATATTAACCCATTAAAATGGACATAAATCAGAAATGTTTGAATAAACCTCCATTAAAACATTTTACTTTGTACAAGTATGAAATATTTTGGTTGAAAATAAAATGGCCGAAATCATGATCATGCTTTTGTGGTTAAGTAAACCTGGCATAACTTCGTTATGGAAGCGAAGATTACTATAAAAATGCGGGCAACCATAAAACAAAAATAACACTTCAGGAAAATGTCAAGTATGATATGATCCAGTGCATAGTTTTTTAGTTTTACTGTGCACAACTTTGTTAATTTTTGCTTGTAAAACAAGATGGTTAAACTCATTAGGGTCGTAAAAGGGACATATTCAGTACAGAATAACTTCTAAATGACAAGGAATATCAAACTGAAAATTTGGAAATGTAGAAAAACAAACCCTTTCTTTAAAATGGACTTGAATTGGAAATGTTTGAAAAAACCTTCTTTAGAACAGTTTGAATCTAAAACTACTCAATTATCACGTTTATCGCACAAAACCACGAAATTGCGAACAATTCAATCAAGTTTGTCGCAGTTTGCCATGTTTATTTCTTTGATAATCGCTTGCTGATCGGTCTTGTTGGATGGAGAAACTTTCTAACAATAACAATATAGTAAATTCGGTAAGAAAATAATTTAATTATGACTTAAAACACGCTTAAATGTGTGTTGCCTATTTCACGTTTAGTTGAAAATAGCATCGATAGACAGATCTCGAAAGTTCTCGCTAAATAACGCGTCATGCAAGATATCGCAGAAACCGGCTATAGGTAAAGAAGGAGTTGCCAATCTCTGTTATCTATGTCTCTGCTTTGATGATATATCGTATCCAAATAGTAAGGGCTATAAAAACAGTCCCAGGCCATTTTTTCCACCTGTTGAAACTACATTCAAATAACGGTCACTGAATAATGATGGGCACAGGATTGTGGAGATTTTTCATATGTTTAAAGGACCTCCGATTGCCGATGGTTAATTACACTATCTCTCGATCGGCTAAAAAATAAAGGGTGTGACTAGAACATATGGTGCAAACGTGGCAGATTGGTGTTAATTTGCATCAAGACTCTTAATCCTTGTGATAGTTTGTTAATTGACCCTTTGAATGTAATTAAGAAGGAAAACTGGCAACAATCCATTGAATTGAAAAGAGATTACAAATGTGTAGATTATCATTTTAATGATATATAATTACAAAACAAACTCAAACAAAAACACAATTGTTCTTGTTAAGCAACAATTATAAGAGACATTTTATCAAAAGATTACTAAACAATTTATTAAAGTTCAAAGTAAGAGAAACAATATTTTCTAGTAAATCTTTGCACTATTTATCAATATAATTACAAGGCAAAAAGTCGTCAACAAAGTAGGTGAAATGTTCCAAATAAACCCTTATTGCCAAATCTGACTCTTAAGTCTGTTTAAAAGGTTACTTCAAAGACCAGGGGTGGTCCAAAGTTGTTGTTTTTTTCGTGGCTTAAAAGAAGCCTCATTTTACATAATGTAATTCTGTATTACATCGCATGAACCATAAAGTCATAACTATTTGGGGTAAAACAGAACAAACTAAACATACATGTCGGCAGATCAAGACATACGGGTTCAACAAATATAGGACATAGGCAAATGTCTTTTCTACAGGAGGACTTCTCATTTAGTCTACATCCCATAAAGGTTTCAATTCCCACGTTGTCTACAGATTTAATTGCCAAAAGATCTACAGATTAAAGAAATATTTTCAATTCATTTTTAATTGATTAAAATATCTTCAAAAGAATTAGATAATTCTGAATCTGCATAATTGTTAGAAGCATATTACAAGAAATAGTGTAGACCAACATAAGAAAAATATTCTTTTCTGGATCTACACTTTATACATATTTTTCTTTCCCACCAACCCTCCATAGAAAAAGTGATTATAGGTTGGATTGATTTTCTACTCAATTAGTGTCAAAAACAACCCAATTTTCACGTGTGGGTGAGATGAAACTTCTGTCTGAAATGGTGTGATAATTGGTAAAATAGACTTTAGACAAAATGGGAATAAACCTTGTACATAACAAAACGACCTGACACTCAGTAACATAACCAACACCTTCCAGTACACTACACTAGGTGACATGTTATGGTCAAGCATATGTGCCAGTTTGCAAAACGTGTGAATGCCGTTTACAACCTTCATCGCAACTGTAACCTCAAAATAAACGATTATACTGGTTTCCGGACTAGCCATACGCATTTACTATGAAAAGTGACTGTTGGTTCCAGATTTTTTTTGTCCGGTTCCGGAACGCGGGTTTTCCGCATTAAACAGTTAAATTAATGAAGGTAAGGACCGTTCCCTAGAAATTCTGTTCGGAAGGTGAATAATCCGGATAAACGACGTTTGGACTATCGCGGGTCCACTGTATGTTATTTCCTACGTTATGCAGTTGACCAATAAAAGAAGCAATAAAACCCTCGCCGTGAAAGATATGTATCTTCTGAAGCTTGCCGAAATACACAGGCACGCATCACATCATGTTTCGTTGACACATAGTTGTGTGTTTTATGGCTTTGAGGCACGCCATTGGTTGCTATATAATGACGGAATCATATTTTGATTGGCGTTGCAAAGTCAGATTAGGGTAAATCGTTCTGCTTGAAGGGTCTCGGAAACAGTAATTCTAAGTAGAGTGAATGGTATGGACATGTTTTAAATCAGAGGAATCTAATGTTGACTCGGTAGGTGTAATTATTGTTGAAGTCCGATCATTAAACATAAATAAAATCAATTCCATAATCTCTTATAAGTTAACTTTTATTTGTCACTCTTATTGGACATAATTTGATGGAATGTCCCATAAATAAGTGGAACATTTATTAAGTAGGTTTGATCAGCTTGCATCAGCTTGCATCATATCATCTGTTCACTGTGTTTGCATTTACATGGTACAATATCATTTGAAAATGTTAGATTGCAAAATGGATATTAAATACTGTTATCATAAGTTAAGGCAACAATCAAACAGATCTACATCATCGTATTCTATACTTAAATTAATGTTTTAGCAGAGGATCGACTCTTCTCACTAAAAATGAATCGCAACGTTGTTACCGCGTTGGTATACAGTGTTTTATCTCGGGAAACGAAGTAAATTGTCCGCTAGAGAGTAAACACAAAGTAAGGATGTACTTTGATATTTCCCCTCCTCAACAATCTTTCTAATGTAGTTTTTACAAACACGACTTTCGACGGCATCGTTAAAATACCCGCAGCAGTTTATCTATGTTTCTCAATGTCAGCTGTTATTATTTAATACCCGGAAGTCGGAAACCGGAAGCTGCCGAAAATTTCGTATCTCCGATTAAGAGTATTCAAGAAAAGATAACAACAGTTTCTGAAAAGGCCTATATGTATACGATACCATTCTCTTTTGAAAACAATACAAATGTGAAGCACTTACTATAGAATTGCATTGAACTCTCAAATTGTGATATTTTGAGTTTGTTAAACAAATCATCTTATTGCCCCATCTGTTTCATGCTTTATTCAAATGGAATTTTGTAACTTGTCCAAATTGAAAACAATCACAGAGGACAATATGTATCAAAAAGTATTAAACAAAAACACTTTCACTGAAACATTTAGTAGAAACCATTGAGACAAACTGAGGAATGATAACCCATGCATCCTATTGCAGGTGTATCAAAATGAATTTATATGAACAAAAATGTAAATAGATATTATAGTTTGTTACAAGGCCCATTAATCACCTTGGTCAAAATAGTTAATTAACTAATAACCAAACAATAACCACATTTGACCATTTTCTTGCAGACGACTCTCAAAAACATTGTCGGAAAAGGAAAAAATGGCTTGTTTAGAGCAATTGCTCCTTTTCCCACAATGTTTTCTGCACTGTGGACAAATCTAAGGTGCTGTTGTCAACTGAAGGTGCTTGGGGATTGTTGATTTTCAAATTCAGGCGCTGGGGCCCCACAGTGCCAAAAACAACATGCATCTCATCTATCAAGTTTTCCCCAGAATTTAGGGCCCTTTTCCAAATAAAGCATACAAGGCAATAACTTGAAGAGAAATTAACCCTGCCATTTCATTCAGACACATAAATCTAATCAGACAAATAAAATTGCCTGCCTTCTCCAACCATCCAGATTAGGGGAACCATCTTTTTTTGCCAGCATTGTTTTTTTCTTTTTTATTTTTATTAAATCCCTATAGTGTGTATACTCATAAGAATTGTCTTGAGATGATTCTATAAAAGTCCTACAATCTAGGGTTCAGAGAAGTGATAAAGAATCTAGTAATGTAGTTATGCTCTAATTCTGGACCTCATGAAGGATTCAAAAACATGTTCATGAACGTTCATGAATGACAAATTGCTGTTCATGAACACAAGGCTGTTTTTAACATGTTCATGAATTTAAAGAACAAATTCATGAACATCAAAAACTGGTTCATGAATGTATTCATTAAATTTACCCATCTAGGATGAGATATGAATAAAGATTTTCAAAAATGTTAAGCTTCAGTTATAGCGTATTGGTCAGGCGCATAGTTGAGTGTATTTTAAGATTACACACTTAAACTAGAGGATCCGAGGCATGCTGTCTGGAATTCCATGTATGTTCTATAAAGCAGCGTTTTTATGTTATTTTATGACTAATTCATGAAATAAGAAGCCATGAAAAACATTGCTTTAATATGACTGAAGTAGTTAATGGTCCCCTCAAAATTACAAACCAGTACTAAGTCAAACCTAAAATGAGTGAATGTGTGTGGATAAACCTCAAATTAGCATTGCAGAAATCATAATGTCAAAGCAATTTCATGAGTATAATGCTTTTAAAACGGGCCGACATTCTGATTCATACTACTTATCTGACCCTTCATCTGATTTTGCAAAATCATATTAGGTTATTAATGAGTATCCAATCACAGAACTATTAAAACAAAATAATTTCAAACAGATTTTTTACAACCCATCAAGAAATGATAAAAAGGAACTTGATGAGTGTTGTCTTGATTATAACTGCATGCATTGATTGTTAACAATCTAAAAACCATTCTTGAAAGAAGGGTACTTAATTCATTCTATTTTGCATAAATATGTCAAATAAATATGTAAAGGAATTTGTCAGTGAAGCATAACTTTATTTCAAGCTGGTGAAGGTTCGTTTCTTTGCATAGTGATTTTACCATGAAAAAGGAAAACTCAAAAGTCTGAACAGATTAACATCCGGAGACATCTATACTGTATACAGAGGGCCAGATGAGATGCAAATCCTTTTGCCTGATTGTTTATCTCTTCTTCAAAACCTTTATTGTTGGCACTCATTATAATCATCTCCAGTGATAAGAAAAATTACCCATTATATAGGAATTACAGAAAAGTGCTTAAAACACACAAAAAATACAATGCTGTTGCAAAAGACTAAAATATGCCCTGTTAGCTGAAAACCCTGTCTGTAGAAATTTAATAAGGAACATTGATTGGTTTAGAATGGAATTTAATTGTTTTCAATAGTGTTTAAGAGATTAAATATTCATTTTGATGAAACTCATCTACCAACTCTGGTTCTTTACCAAACAACTCAGATCTATCGCAAATTAATATTCTATTTTAAATTGACCTAACAATAAAAGAGGAAATGATTCTACAGCAAAATATATCAATAACCACAGCCCCCGTTAATTGCATGTTATTTATCCCTTGAGACACCAATGTTGTCCTATTTACAGTATCAGGAATGTAATTAGGGCATTCCATTTGGCAACATAACTATCCCTGACAATAATGCTAACCACAAAATCTATTGATTCATCTCATCTCAACCAATTGGTGATTTGGCAATTCCTGACCAAAAGTCAATCAACTTTTTCACAGTGGAGTGTCCTTTGATTAAAGACACATTTCCTTGCCTAGCACGAGGTTATCAAACCAAGGGTTCAGTGCAATATCATATTGTAAGTGCTTCATGTCTACGAAGTACTTACTACAGTCTTGCATTGAACCCTCAAAACACTGGGACCTACCATTATATTTCTTTGATGAAAGATTTAAAGCTAACTTGTAGCTTTCCCTCAAAACTAAATGTTTCATCAGTTTTTGGGTTTACCACTCTAGCAATTTGAGGGATAGCAAATCCAAAAATCGTCTGTTGAACAAGTTATATCTGCTTAATTGATTGCTACTGGAGTCAAATCAATCTTAAAAGTTTTCCTTGGGCTGACAAATTCATTAATTTCATTTTTTGCTCCTTCATATCAACCTGTGAGTTACCGGTAATCCCTCATTGACCTGATCTTTTATTGATCTGTCACTTCCATGAGATCATTGAAGAAACAAACATAATGTAAAGAACGAAATCATTATACAATCTTCATCAAAAGAAAGAATTAGCATGTTACCTAAATTTAAAAAAAAAAAAATCAAAGGCATCTTTTCATGATCATGATTACATGTGAGTTTGTTTTCTTCTACCCTATCTGGTTTAACACTGTTTTCAACAATACTATATATGAGTCATAGTGTTTCCTGAATTAAAACCAGTTAAATCAAAATCCTTCTTTGAATTGGAACAAGACTTAGAGTACCATGGAGGGAACTATTTGCTTAATTGCAGATTTTGTATGGGTTTAATAGTGTGTCATTAATTCATTAGTTATGTTGTGGCTTTTTAGGGACAAATCAGTTAACTCCCAATAAACCAGTGGTACTGATGAGTCTCTAACTAATGACAGTCTAATACTAAGGTAAGTCCTCCTCATAATTGTACGAGCCAATGATATAATCTTCCAATATTTCAGAGAAAAGGATTTTTATTTTAATCAAACCCTAATCTCTGTATTAACCCATTACCAAACAATAACGACATTTGACTAGTTTGTTGCAGACGACTCTGGAAAACATTGTGGGAAAAGGAGAAATTGCTTTTCTCAAGTAAATTCTCCTTTTCGCACAATGTTTACTGCCATATCAGAAGATTATTTTCAATTTGATCACATTTTGAAATGTCGTCTGCAAACTCTTCCAATTTTGGACAGCCACAAATTTGGCGTTAGGGAAAGGGTTAAGAGTGTACTTACTGCAATGTCTTTGTCTGTGTGTTGGTTTTATCATATACCAATAAAAGGGGTTTACTAAATGCCCTTTGCAACAATGAGTACAGAATGAAGGTTCAATTCAAGACATAACCCAATGCAAAATTCTTCAGCAATAAATGAGACATAAGGATAAAACGTTCCTTGTTCCCAATCTATTCTTTTGTCACAATGGTTACTACATTACTGTTGTTGTTGTTTTTTGCTATGCAAGGAAAAGTGTTATGAGAGCACTTATCAGTGTAATGCTTTAAAGACAAATATAGGTTGGGGAAATCCACGATTATGAGTAATAGGAAGTGCACCAAGAATAGATTGGAAATCATCGTCTGTTTGGATTTTCACTTTACGGATGGACGATCAGCATGACAGTAGATGCAGAATCTACATGTAAACCATGAGAGCAACACTGAACAATCTATTGAACCAATTTTACGGTGGATACAGATGCGGGTCTGCGAGATAAAGTCGATGAAAAAATCGTTCCAATAACGAAACTTACCTTTCCCAGACACTTGGGTTAGGTTAAATCCTTCATTTTGCCAAATCACGTCGATCAACAGAGGACTTAGATATGTCAGATAAGATGTTGCTAGTTCATCTAACAAAATATTTAACTCGTGTCCATTTTTATCACTTTGAATCTCGGGGAAAACAGAATATTCCACAACATCTTCAGCAGCTCTATTGTGTTTCTCTGCCATGCCTAAATATATTAGGTCATGACCTTTCTGTCAGCCAATCAGATTCGAGAAGCGTGTTTACCCAACTTGACGTTTGGGCACGTGACTAACACGTGACACGGAAGCGAAACAAAATGAAGAACTGAAAACGAAATTTTATCGAGAAAACATATTCAAATTAGATATATTGACGTTTTATTGACATCACGATGTTGAAACCGAAGGCGCTTACACAAGTTCTGAG
Source organism: Cerastoderma edule (assembly GCA_947846245.1). NCBI lineage: Eukaryota > Metazoa > Mollusca > Bivalvia > Cardiida > Cardiidae > Cerastoderma > Cerastoderma edule. The sequence continues at coordinate 23,083,027 of OX401406.1, forward strand.
TCAGGCGAATTCTGGAGGAGTTCAAAACACGCTGTAATTTCTTTAAATATTCACTTTTCTGTTAATTTAGTATCACGGTGTTATTATTACTTACAGCTCGTTCAAATAAACCGGGATAACATCTTCCAAGTGCTGTCAGTTTGATACATCATGCACACCAATAGGTTATTCAATCAACCTTTTTTGATACAAAGGATGACAATACCAGGAGAAGGTCTCAGTAGTTTGTTAGCGATTTTGTCACAGCAGTCAAATATTCATCATTTCCTTTGCTGGATGTATGTCCAACGTGATTACAATTTATATTCTAGTTAATTGATTTTTTTATAAGACACTGCAGGAGTATATAATTTTTCAATGACTAATTGTCAATTATGCACCTTTTGACTGTTTCAAATTGAAAGAAACAACAGCTAACAATTAAGTCAAACTAATTTGATGCAACATAGGCGTAGGAGCTGGGGGCCAGGGGGCCTCCCCATAGACTGGGGGCCAGAGTATACTTTGGCCCCTCCTAATATTCACAATGGCAAGAAAAATGAGAGACGAAATTTAACAGCAGAATAAAAATAAATGTGTGTTTTTGTGCTTTATCTTACACCAATTCGCCTTTTGTTATGAACAATAAACGAAATCTTTTAGACGTCATCATCGCAAATGGCAATCTGAACACATCGGGTTTATCCAATGAAAACCCAGCTTACAAAACTACCCTGGAAGTTTTGATTGACAACAACAGTGTTGTAAGACGTGTTGTAAGAAGTCCGACTCAATAGCGTCTTCAATTGTTAGCTAAAGCTTTAACAATAATCTAATTCTTTCATGAAACAATAAGGTGAAGGCGTGGCTGTGACAGTCTGGTCGATGCCACTTTTTGTTTAGATCAATACATTTGATTTCCGTGTGAGATCGAGACCTGGTATATCCTTTTTTTTTATATATTAAATATACACATTTAATACGCTTTCTTTTAATTTTTATAATGTTATTGAATTTGTAAATGCATAGTCATGAAAAAGTTCAGGAACATTTATTCTTAGACCAGTCCTTATCTGAAGTTGGCCCCCCCAATGTTGAAAACGCTTCTACGCCTATGTGCAATCGGAAAATATAGAGAAATTTTGTATCTGGCAATACCTACCGTCACATCAACCTGTTGAACCATTCATTTAATGGTGGGCACTTGCGACAAACATTTCATCACACCGTTTGAAGACCCATATTTCAATTGTTATTAAATATTATCGAATAATTTTACTCACAGTTGGGAATTAATCCTTTTTTAATCAATTCCTACATTTTACATGTCTGTTTTCAACATGATAACTTTGTAAGAACAGTGTAAGAAACGTTAGTTGACTATTTTTTGCTTATGATTTTTTTTTTTCTGGGCATGCACACTGGAATGGGAAAAACCTTTTTAGCATTTCTTTTAATTGTTTAACGATATTGATGCCATTGTTTGGTTGTATAAAAGTTTAATAAACATATCTTGTCATATTAATTGACTTAGAATGGCATTTGTGCTTCAAATCAGAAAATTAGAATAAAAAAAGTCCGACATTATGTGGATCATTCGAAATTTTGAATTATAAAAGCATTCTGTCTGTCAAATTATTATAACTATCATACAAGAGATTTAAATTATGACATATAAAATTACACCTTGGTCATAATTATTTCTTAAGTCATCTGCTTCTACTGCATTTAAAGTCAATTAGATGTGGGAAAATGTTTAAGATAGTCTAGTAAAGAGCCTCTACTCATTTCAAAATGACCTTTTCTTTTTCTTACAGCTTGTTAAACAATGAAGGAGCTCTCTTAGCCTATGCTGGGTTTGGAGACAAAGACGCAGCTGTTACAGCCGCCATTGCTAGTAATATTTGGACAACATTTCAAAGAAATTTGTCATCTGCCTTAGGGGAGGATAAGTTGAATTGTGTTTTGTTGGACTGTGAGGTAAGTGTTTCTGCAGATTATTTGAATAAGTTTTTTTTAAATAAAATTCTTGTCAATTTGACTTGAATCCAATTGTAATTTCTTGTCAGCATTATGATAATGACCCCTTAGATAGAAAGTGCTTTCAAATGTTGAAAAAACAAAAACTTAAGCTGTATTCAAGATGCCATTATAAAGTTGAATATTTTGATTTTGTTCTGTAACATTTTGTCTGACTTATTTCTATCAAAAATTGGTTTGTTTGCAATTCTTTCTTTTTTTTATACAAACAATTCTATCAAAATTGTTTGGTACAGGCAATATGCTGACAGTCTCCAAACAGAGTGATGAAATGTTATTTCTTGATATTTTATCTTTACAGGAGGGTAAGGTTGCCATTACCAATGTTGCCAACTTGTTGTTATGCCTTTGTTGTAAGGAAAACGTTGGATTTGGCATGTTGAAAGCCAAGGTATGTAGAAATTTGCACAACTGATGCAACCATCCCATTAGAAAACAGTTGATAACTGAGCAAAGTAAGCTTCACACATATGTAGAGAAGTTTGACAGTTTCAAAATCAAAGATATACTCACAACATGTCGCTTCCAAGTATTAGTTTGTAGGTTAGAAATTTCATTATCACAGCCATTTCTAAAAGTGAATCTAAAAAACAAGGCATTTAGGCATTTTTATTCATGATTCTGGGCTGCGTAAAGCAAGCAACAATAAGATTAAATAAATAAGGCCATATGATTGTGGGTTAACATGACTAACATTCTCCAAAAACAGTTTTTTTCCTTTTCCATTTAAAGAATGATTTCATCAATGCAAATATAAAATAAAAAATAAAAAACCTATAGAGCAAATCTTTGAAGAAATTTAGTCAAGATGTTGTCACATTTCAAGGCAGTGCCTTAGAACATAATGATAAAAAAAAAAGTTCAATATACACTAGTGACATAAAAGATATTTGAAACCAGTCATTTGCAAACTTGTATTTATAAACTGTTGCCCCCTTGTGAAAACTTATGACAGGACCATATTTAAAGCTACGACACCAACCAAAAAAATGTGTAAAATGCATTTTCTGTGTTGTACAAGGTAGAAACCATTGTGACAAAAGGATAAACTATTCATAAGAAGCATAATATGTTGTTTTTTTCACAGGTGTATTATTGAAAATGTGAACATTAGAAATTGTGTCACTGTTACCTAAAGAGTATTGTTTTAAGCCCATGTGAGTTAGGAAAAGTTCATTAACTGGCATTAACCATTGAAATACAGGTATGAAACCAAAACAATTGTAACTACTGGGAGATCTGGTCTACCGGTATTTTATATTAATCCCAATGTTTAATTATAATAAGATATCTGTTACATGGGCAGGGTTCACGCTGGCCTTCGCAAATGGCGCCATTTGCGACAAAATAAAGAAATTGGCGCAAGAAAAACAAATTTGGCGAAAGTTGCTGGCGCCGACTTTTTTCCGTCATAACTTGATGTTTGTTTACCGCATGGTTGCCGATCTTGATTCAATATTTATTTGTTTTTACTGTAAAGCCGAGAACCATGTATTGATGGCTCGTAATTGCAGTACTTTGAATTAGAACTGGGGAACCAGCTTGTTAATCAAATGCGATTTCCGATACGTGATAATCCTGTTTTCACACTCATTATCTGTTGATTGTCAAGTTTGGTGAAGATGACACTTTCTCATGTACACCATTTAGTCATTCGACAGCCTTTACAACTTCAATGATGTGGAAATTATGACTTTGATTACTGTAATTGCTTTTCAATCGAAATGTTTGCCCTCGCGCTCCTTTTAAAGAAGTTGACATCAAATATCGGCGAAGTCACTTGTGCTGATTGACAAATAACTGAAACTCTTTTAAGCACCGAAGTTTCATCATATTAAATAAGAGATTTTAAGTGACACTTAATTCTGATCCAACACAAGAATGACTTTAAATCCATCATCACATTTGTTAAATATGCCTCCCACTAAAAATCAAATTGACATCTGACAACTGTAATTCCAAGGAGGCTTGGAGGACAGGAAATAGTTGGTTATAATATGACGCCAAGGTGAAAATCATGTTTCTGCTATGTCCTGTTTCAAATGTTGAGTGTGAGAGAGGATTTAGTCCGTAGAACCTAATGTAAACAGCACTTAGAAATAGAAAGAACAAACAAACTCTTGAAAACCTCTTTAGAACTGTTGATGACCCTGATGCAGGATTTCCCAATCTACAGAGGACTATTTTGGCTCCAACTTATTGAATTTGGCTCCAATTTTTTTTAATTTGGCTCCAACTTGTTGAATTTGGCGCAAGCGTTGGCGCAAAGAAAATTTTAGCCAGAGAGAACCCTGATGGGTTTTCAAAAATATCTTTGCTAACAATAGGATAAGAAAGAGGGAGATGAGGGGTGAGGATGGGCGACAGTGGTACAGAAGTAGAGCATTGGCCTCTTTTACCGAGGGTCCCAGGTTCGAATCCCCATCAGGTCAGGTGAAATTTTCGGGGAATAACCCAAAAAGCGGCTCGAGTTCTGGTTTAGTATCCAGGAAGCAGTCATTGGTAGTAGCTTTGAACAAGCTTTAAGCTTCCTTCTCAATCGATGTAAATTGTATAAGGTAAACTTAATGATACAAAGATAGAAAAAATATGCATTAGCAAAGGATTATTGATAGCTACATTTCTTTTATTTTTCCAGGCCAAAGCACTTTCAGAATACTTAGAAAAACCACTATCACAGATTGCTGCTACTTGACAGAGGCTTTAAGTCCATGGCGGCCACATTTTGATATTTTATTAATCTTCACTCACAAAGTATTATATACAATACATGGACTGTTTAATGATGGATATGTTGTTAACAATAAAAATGATAGTGAAAAATGAAAGAAACTGGAACATTTTTGTTTGTTTCATGGTATAAGATGGTTATCACTAAAATTTAGGTGACAATGAGCATGATATGGGAATAGACCTTTTAATGAATTGTCTAACAACAGAATTCCCATGATTTATCTAATGAAAGTTCTGAGGAAAACTCAATATTTTTGTTTTGATAATTCATTAAAATTGTTTAAAAATTGTATGAACTTTGAGTCTTATTACTTGAACATGTTTCATAGGATAATGGTAGTCACAAACCTTTTCAGCATTATATGTACATTGTACCGGATTGTTCCCAGTTAAGAATATGCGGTAATTGGCATCTGCATGGTATGATAGTTTCCATGTAGTGAGAAGTTTGCATTTCAGGAAAAGCTCCTATTCCCCTCAATAAAATAGAAAACAGTGTTTCCTATCTTATAAGTGGTTTCTGGCGACACAATTTTGATCGGATTTGAATGTGTGCTTGAAAACGTTTCTTTGCTCAATTTGTTAAAAGGTCATACGCTGCAACACAAAACCTTATGCTAGCTACATATTTCCACTCCAACTTCTTTTCATACAATGTATATTCTTACAAGATGATGGATGTCTTACTTGTAAGAATGTAATGTATTTTTCATAATGTTTTGAAATTAATTTAAAAAGTGTATGGAGGTGTTACCAAGATGTCCCTTTATTGACTAGGTCCGACTTTTACTATTCGGAATGCCACTCCATTTATCCAGAAAGACTGCATCACCCCGATTTTGTTTGTGCAAGTGGGGCACAATACACTACCGTTTAAGTGGAGGGAATCTCTACTGCAGTCGTCATATGACAAGGTTCTTATGAGGCTCCAGCAAGAATAAGATTACACCCTAGGTAGCAATTTACATCTTGTTGGCAACAATTGACTCCTGGACAATTTATTTTCTTGTTACAGTTGCCACGGCGTTTGTTTATTAGATTTCTACATCCCATCAGCAGTGTATTGTATCATATTTATATGAGTCAACATCATGTCAACACTATTTCAGTTATGTTGCATTTGTCACGCTCTTAATGATAAAGGAAAACCTCATAAGAGCTGGTCAAGCCAGGAGAACCATCAGCATTCCGTAAGTCAGTCGGGAGACTACCTATAATGAAAACCCAAAGGCCGTTTCGTGAATTTGAACCACCGCAGGGAGGGACTATGTCATTCCTTTCTATACACTTGGCCACGGAGCCCCCGCGGCCCGTATTGAATCATGACTCATGGAACTGATTTTGCCAGATGCAATGTTATTCCCATTATTCAATGGCTGCAATATCGCAATTGTTGACGGAGCACAATGTTATTTCTCAACTTCTGGTCAAGGCTAATTCATATAACTTATTTATCTGACAAATAGGTATACTTCTTCCTTGGTTAATTGTTTTTATTGGCCGTCTAGAAGACAAAGGTATCAAAGACACGGGTAACATGTTAAATATGTCTGTGTAGTATATACTTTGTGATACCAAGCTCATTATGGATGGTGGGAGGACTCCAAACTTCACATCCCATAAGGTCTTGTTAGGCTGTGTGCAACTATCGGCATTTCATTAGTCAGCCAGTAAACCGATACCAGAAAAGATCAGTAGTTAAGGTAATGGACTTAAAACTCGGAGGTCCAGGGTTCGAGCCTCACCGACACCTGGTTTCGTTTGAGTGACCTTTGGCAAGCCACTTCAGAGCCCTAGCCTAGTAATGGTGGTCCAATGAATGAATGAATGATGTTTTAAGGCGCATCGACAGCTAAGGTCATTTAGCGCGCATTATAATGGTGGTCCAAGGAATATCTTAACATAACTGAAGAATTGTTGATACGGTGTTAGACACTATACAAAGAAAAGAAATCACGCATGAAGTGGCCATGTGATTTTAAGTCCAGTACTCTAATCAAGTCAATGGATCCCCTAGTCCTGATGATCAAGGCGTAGATATCCCATTTTACAGTTGTTATGCAGTTACATTTCGGACAACCCAAATTACGGATACCCCAACTCTTCACTGGAACCAGCGCCATCCTCATGCCAAAAGAAAACAAAAAAAAATCCCACCAGTCTACAACTAAATTGTATCACAAAAACTAGTTATTCTCGCGCACAATTGGAATGGACTCGCTGCCACCGTTGCAGAGGCCCCTGACTTGGTATACTTCAAACAGGGGTTATCAACCCTTACTTTCACACAGCCTCTGGGCACCCAGCTAGTAGTAACAACCAGTGATTCCCATTGCTGGGTCGACTGCAGCCACTGTAACCAGAGAGGTCTGGGACGAAGAGGTGAAACTAGCTGTCATATCTTTTCTCTCACTTCTTTCTTTTTTTTACGATCCAACTTTCTATCATGTCTTTATTTATTCTTGACCTAGCTCTACCCGTCCTATAATAACCGAGTTTGATTGTGCTTACGTATGATATAGATGTAGAAACTATATGTTGTCTTTTTAGGGTCATATATATTTCAAGCAAAGACATTTTGTTGCCAAAGGTGTCAACAATTTGTCACATGATGATTTTCAACCAATTTCCTTATAAAGCTGTAATACTGCTCGTGATTGCTAAAAGCACACCAATCTCCTTTTCAGAGATATCGTTCATCTCCATATATGTGGGATCTTAGTGGAAACGATACTCCAATAGATATTGAATATAAACCGGAAATCATTAGAATAAAAAGTATTGAAACTAGTATTTTTCTTGAATCACGTGGCAGAAACCATTGGAACGTACTCTAGATAGTATTTGGCATAAATCTAGAAATTCATCATATACGATCGGTTTTGTTCCAAGGGTATGTTCTACATGTTCTATAACTCGGATGATCCAAGCTGTAGCTGCGTGACAGCTTGGAGGCGCCCTGCGATAAAAACGCGTCAGCATTCCCCCTCTGTGTGTGAGGGGTCCGATCGGCGACATGAAGAAATATGGGCACCAATCAGAAAGAAGGTGGGATTGACCAATAAGATTGCTTATTGCTTCCATTTCCGATAATTTACAGAACAAAAAAACACATGAACGATTTTTAACATTTAATTCACGGGAAATATGAATTCGTTTTAAACCATAGCAGTTTTATTTGATGAAATCCATTGACGAAGGGAAAAACACTTAAGTTTCAATTTTAATAAAACATCTCCTTACATAAAATAGGATCATCTGTACCCTATATATTTAAACTTAACATTCACTCGGACTGTTTGTCAACATAAAATAGGATCATCTGTACCCTATATATTTAAACTTAACATTCACTCGGACTGTTTGTCAACTCTATATCACGTAGACTACGATGCTAAAATTAAAACAACATCATCGTCTCCCTGATAAAACTGATTAACCCTTTCCCAAACAATAACGACATTTGACCACATTGTTGTAGACGACTCTGGAAAACATTGTGGGAAAAGGAGAAATTGCTCATAATTAGAAGATTGTTTTGAATTTCATCACATTTTAAAATGTCGTCTGCGAACTCTTTCAATTTGGGACAGTCAAAATTTGGGGTTTGGGAAAGGGTTAAGACAATGTAATCATTTTGGTGTTGAAGTGATTTGCTTCGCCACATTTATTTCGAAATCAATCCTTTGTGGTTATTTGTGTTGGTAAAAAGATAGTCACCTCTTGATATATGTGCGCTAAATAACCATGGATATTGATGTACCATTAAAACAATAGCCCATCTAGTCTAGTGATAATTAAAATCGGTTTCCATGCATGAAAACTTTGGGCAATACCTTTTCCCGTACCATTTTAGTTTTCAAAAAATATTGAATCTTAAGGTAATCAGTTTTGTTAGGCTGTCAACATTTAGTTATCCTTCTGTTCCCCAGACAAGGTCGTTACCATTCTAAAATTCAAACTGCAATAAAACACACAAACTAATCGATTAGGTAAAATACAAACTATTAACTATATCAAGAAAGAAATGATATTGTATTGGTAAAAAGGATTTGGTTTTGACGACTACCATTTCGCTGCAAACAGTGATGATATTCAGAAGAAACTTGCTCTTAAATCTGTAAATTTGATTAATATCAATGTACTTTAGAAATAAAAATCTATGTCAAAAGCGTATTCGTTGAGGACAAAACTATGATGCTATTAACAGGATAAAGGGTAAGGCACGTGTTGTGTAATATACGACGGTGTCTGGATGAGTGTCTCTGTGTGACGCGCGTCGCTCCCGTCTGGGGTAATAGTAAAACTAGGCGTTTGATATTTAAACCAACAACCGGAAATATGTACTATTCGATACTCCCCCTTTATAACATGCCCAAAGCTGTTTATGTAGCTTATTTAAGCTTTTTAAATACTTTGTTTAAAAGACATATCTGTTATCTATGTCTCTGATTTGTTTCCATTCGCGCTCGCCCAACCTAGCTGCAAACAATATACTTTGAAATAGTTTCTAGATTTATATTTCAGATTAGACCCATACTGCAGATTTCTATAATTCAAGAAAATACCAAATTGAGAGGCCATTTTCCCATAGAATCGGCCATCAGAAATGATAAGCTAAAGGCTTTTTGTGGCTTAAGTTTCCATAAAAAAATTCTCCGATGGTTTGAGTGTTTTCTAGATTCTCGCAATAGTCACATATATCTTTACTCAATGAATGAATATCTACGTATTCAATTGAAATCAACTGTTGCAATAATATGGCAATTAACAAAATTCATATGAAGGAAAGGGCATCTCGGTTTTAATGTAAATACATATATTCTACCAAATGAAAAGGAGCCGATATTACATTCCTGCCAGACTTTACCTGTAATCTTAACTCCGCCCCTTTCTACAGATTTCCCGACATGCACTACCTCGAAAAATCGATATCCGCTTGACGCGCTTTTATATCGAATGCATCCAGACGTAGAGTGAAATATCTACGTCTGGATCATTCGGACTACATGTTCTAGTAAAATTGTCGCTAGAGAGTACTTTGGGTCGCACCAATTAATTTGATTAGCCGCAATTAATTTAATTAATAAGGGGTTTTTGTAGGAACCATCAGTATCTGAGAAAACTTAAAAGAGAAAATATTATTTCAAGTTCGCGAAGGACTTTCACAAAACGGATGTACTAAAATATGATAGATTTGGAAAATAATCTTCGACAGGGACATACAACATTGTAGAAAAAGGAAAAAATGCTCTTTACGAGCAATTTCTCCTTTTCCCACATTGTTTTCCAGAGTCGTCCGTAAATAAGTGGTTAAATGTCGTTGTTGTTTGGTAATGGGTAAAGATGTTTTGTCTAGGTCGTTGTTACTACTGGGGATATTTATGTTCAATGAGAACTACCTCCATGCATGAACTCAATAAAAACAAACAATGGTGTTTTTCTCACATCATCAGAGAGCAGTCTCTTATTTATTTAGGAATGGGACATCTAGATCTAGGGTTTAAAGAGTAAATAACTACACGCACTTTTCCTATCCATGAAATAAATCAAAAAGTGGGTGAATTAGTCCCGATAGATACATACATATTCTAAAATCACTAACATTGAGTTGTAAACGTTACTGTGTATATTTTGCAGAATAAAATAATTCATTTGACTGTTCAGTAAAGAAAAAAAAATGCTTTCTTGTTTGAATTGTTTGAAGAAATTGTGCATTTCCCAGAACATCAAAAAGCACTCTGACGTTGGGTGCAGCGCATGACATTTCCTTGATTTGGGTGAATTCAATTCCGCAAGCGCAATGGGAAAGAACCACTTATGTGTGGTTCGCTGTTATATTGATATTGATACAACAAATGCATTGCATTTTACTCATAATGGATTAATAACTTCATGTCTACTTTAAAGTTGAGGTTGAAATCCCATGTCCGTTAACTGCCTGTCGTAGTACAAAATATGTCATACGTGTATACGGAACAGACTTCACGCCCATGCGTGTGTCTTCACGCCCATGGGTGTGTTCATCTACCTAGCTCCTTTCCCACCTGGGTATATATATAAACGAAGGTAAATAGTATGCTTTACTGCGCACGACATAGTAGGCACATGTATTCCGAACATTTATCACCATAGTTATTACTCGAGAACTGTAAGTAAAGCCATTAACACCCCATCCCCCAAAGAACCTGCTAGAAAGACCTCCGTCATTAAAAAAGAATTGCTGATAGGAATGATTATAAACGGGGAATGTTTCAAATGCGCAGAGATGGTTGGTTCTTTTCTAACATAGTGCAACTTACTAACAAACTCTAGGAATTTAATCCAATGAACCAAATACCGATAAACCCAAGCTCTGATTGACAGGTTATATCATTTTATTTATGTTTATTCAGATTCATGTTATCTCTGACGGTTGTATCTGTGTCTGTGCATTAAAATTTTGCACTTGCACTGAATGTTACCTTACAAGATCTTGTATACGTGTACTCGTTATTGAACGTAACAGGAAACTTTGACAATTTAAATTACTCAATATATATCTGTTTTTTAACATGATTATGATGAAATTGTGTAATACATAGATCTGTATTTGCGTCAAGCCGACGGTGGCATTTAGTTTTATATATTTCGTCCCTGCCTTTCGATGCAATCTCAATTTCTTAGACATTTTTATCAAACCCAATGAAAACGCTTTTAACAAAATACCGTGTTATGATTGGTCAAATCTACCTATATATACTCGAGACGGACGGTTTTCATTCTCACTCTTTCATAACTGAAGCGGGAAAGACGACAATAAAGGTGAGAAATTATATAATATTGTCATTTTATTTGTTGACAGTTGTGATGATTAATACTTTCGCATAGTATTTTCATCAGTTTTGCTTTAGATCATATCATGGGATCGAATACATATTCTATTTTTTCTTCAAACCTTGGACCGCCTTCAAACCATTCATTCCATTCTTGCAGAAATCTTAGCTAATATCGCACAACTTTATGCTGTATATTTCAGATTTTTACATTGATACATCGGTTACATAAGGAAACATGTGTGGGCAATAGCGTCTATGTTAATTATATTGGACAATACTGGCTTCCTCTAATTTTTTTATCAACTATGCCTTTCTAAGTTTCTTGTTCATTTCTTTTTTGTACCAACGCATAAAAACTTTGGCGTAGCATTTTTAGTTACTGTTGCAAAAGTTGTTCGCTCATCAGTCTAAGTCAATGTTTGCATTGTCCAACATCTTGAAGTGTTTGACCTACCTGTGTTACACAACACCATATACGAATCAAAGGGATCATTTTAAACTTTAAAGCATCTTATTTTCTACTCTTAGCAAAATGGTGTACTGTAGGATCTATCAATTCTTGTTTGTAAATGAGAAGCTTAGAATGTATGGTCAATGATAATTGAAGTTATGTAATGAGAAAGACTTTGAATATTCATGATGAAATCAACCAAATCCACGGATTCATTATCTTATTGTATGTGAATGGTTTGTCCAGAAGTGTTCAAAACTAATTTGACGCAATCGGAAAATATTGAGAACTTTTTGTATCAGGTAATATGTCCCGTTACTAACTTTGAACCATTCATTTAATCGAGGACACTGCGATGAAAAGTTTGTCGCACTGTGTGAAGACTGTTATCTTCATTATTAAACTTAAATATTAAATGTTCGAAATTTTGACGTTTGCCCCATCAGAAAATAAAAAGCAATCTTCATGTGGAATTATTTTGACTAGCCCAGAGGATGACCTTCTAACATAAGATTTATGATTAAAAGTTTTAATTCTCTTATGTTGGCAGTGGTAATTTTTGGCCCAAAGAATCTCATAAAATTTCCCCAAAACTCGTTACTTTCACTCATTTTAATCATTTTTCTATAGAAAAACCTTTTGGTTTTAAAGTTTTGGTTAAAAAAAAACTTTTGATGTTATTTAGAAAAAATCACTGGTTGGTCATTTAGTTCTTACCTTTTCTCTATGCTCTGATTTCTTGTTTAGACCATTATAACAGTCAGTACTGAAGAATTCTTATCTATGTTAATGAGTCAAGCAAGTGGCTTCAATGGACTTGGATTAAATGATATATTTTGTATACTGACTATTCCCTTTCTTGTTAACAGAATACATTAGCAACAATGGCTTCAGGCGAAGGCTGGAATCTCCAAGATGACATCAAGACCGACGACAAGGAGATGTATGACCTTATACAGAAGGAGAAGGACAGACAGCTGAAAGGTTTGGAGATGATCGCCTCAGAGAACTTTGCCAGCAAGTCTGTACTGCAGGCCCTTGGTTCCTGTCTGAACAACAAATACTCAGAGGGACAGCCAGGACAGAGGTAAAGTTAGACCAAAAAATCCAGTGGCTTGTTGCATTTAATTGCTTTACAGTCAGTTTGCAAGGGTGGAGAAATCTGATTTAAAGTTACTTGCCATTCAAGGTTAAATGTTTTTCTGGACTTGTCTATTTAATGGTTATATACTATGATAATTATGATAGTAAATTTAAGTAAAAATTCACTTGTCTGTAAAAAAGCTTTAAGACAGGCCGGGCAATAGACAATTGATTTAGCCACCCCTGGTTGAGGTAAATCTCATTGTCTGAATGTGGCGCATCATTTCCTTATATAGATGACTTGAGATAAGATTGCTGCAATCTCAATTTCATGTTATTGTTACAAATGGATTCAAATCTTATTTGATTTTGTTTGCATATTTTATCTTATTTCAAACAGTATCTACTGTAAACTATTTTAAAAGGGTTATAATCTTGTAAGTGCCTTTTTTAAAAACTCCATACCTTACCAGGGGAGGTCAAGAAAGTATGTTTGCTTTGATATTGTTAATGAAGTATTGCAGAAGCTTTGAAACGAAGCTTTCTAGTTGGTACTCATTAGGTTCATTTTGACAAGTTGAAAATAATGAGAATATTTGGTGTACATTTAAAAAAAAAGTTGTTAAAGAGTAAATTGGTGTGATAATTATCTCTTGCAGGTACTATGGGGGCAATGAATTCATCGATCAAATAGAACTGCTGTGTCAAAAACGAGCCTTAGAGGCATTTGGACTTGATCCAGAAAAATGGGGAGTCAATGTCCAGCCTCATTCTGGTTCACCTGCAAACTTCGCTGTCTACACAGGTCTCATCGGCCCTCATGGAAGAATCATGGGACTTCACCTACCAGAGGGTGGACATTTGAGTCACGGATTCATGACACCCACAAAGAAAATCTCAGCCACATCCATGTTCTTTGAATCATTCCCCTACAAACTTGATCCTGTTACTGGAACAATCGACTACGATAAACTTGCAGAGAACGCCAAACTCTTCCTTCCCGACATCATTGTTGCAGGTAAAAAATGTTAAATTAACCCTTAGAATGCTGGGTAATTTTCTATAAATAGATTTTTGTGTCATCTGCTTTAACTTTTTGTAGAGGAAAACTACTCAGTAGCAAACAGGTTAGATATCAGACCAGTCGCCAAATGGAGGCGGGCCTAGTCTGTTTTCATAAGCATTAAGTTGGTTCCTGCACCAAAGGGTTAACCTAAATACAGGAAGAAAATGTGCTTATGCAGCAGATTTCATTTTGATAAAGAAAAAACAATGTTTTCTTATAATGATGGAGTTTATTTTTTGTCACTGTGATACAACCTTAATCATTTTATGAATTATCACTGCATTTGTAAATTTATTTCCTTTGGTTGCTTTTATAATGGTTTAAATTTTTGCTGTAAATTTCCCAAAGCTAGGTGCACAAAACTTGAAGGAAAATTATCAACTTGTAATGGTGATAAGATAATGATACAAATAACTTACTTCATCACACCATACTTGATCTGAGATAAGCTTTTGTACATTGATTACTTTTGAACACCTTTTACTAACCATTTATGTTTGAAATCATTCTCACAGGTTATGTATAAGAAAGGGCATTTTCCAAATCACTTCAACAGTACTTAATTAACGATATTATTTGTCTTACAAATTATTTATAAGAAAGGTCTCCTTTTTTCCATTCACTTAATTAACAATTTTATCAATTCCAGGTATCAGTTGTTACTCCCGTCATTTGGACTACAATAGGTTCAGAGAAATTGCGGATGAAAATGGTGCCTATCTATTGGCTGATATGGCCCATGTGAGTGGTCTGGTATCTGCTGGCGTGGCACCTAGTCCATTCGACTATTGTGATGTGGTGACGTCAACGACACATAAAACTCTCAGGGGACCCAGATCAGGATTGATCTTCTACAGAAAAGGTAACTTGATGTTTTGATTGGGTATTGCGAATAAAAATCTTGCTTCTTCAACAGAATGATCAGCACAGCAGTCATCTGATCAACAGCCTTCCCCACCTATGCATATGTATATGAAGGGTTAAGACCTTTAACAGCTGTAAATGTAAATATATATGTAAGAAATAAATGCAAATAATGAGAACGAAGCAATGAAAAGGGTTTCCTTTAAAAAGGGTTTCCTTTAAAAAGGCTGTGGCTGGGTTAAACTTTATCATTATCTGCTTTTGAAAGAGAAATGTCAATTAAAACTTGTCAAATATTGCAAAAATCCAGTCTCTGCTGCTTTAATCATATGAGGCTCATAAGTTCATCTTTGAATTATGAGCATTCCTTAAATTAAAAAAAAGGGAAAAAAGGCTTGGGTTTTCAAGTATATAAAACATCATGGAGTGGGCTGAACTATCTTATTGCTATTGTGGTGATCATTGTAGTAAATAGCTTGAAGTTATTTCTGATGAAGCAATGGTAACCTACAATTTTCATAGGCATTATTTTCGGTATGTGAAACCATAAATGTGAAGATGCAAGTTTAATAGATAGTTTAATAGATTGTATAGTTTAAAATTGTTGACACTATTAAACCTGTTGCTATAGTGCCTAAAAGAAAAACATCTGATGTACTTCTTTAAACTATCAGATTTATACCTTGGAGTTTGATCTTATTCTCTTAATACATGAAATAAAGAATTATTTCTTGGCAATAAAGCTTTTAGAGAAACTATTGTACATGATACTTTTTTGAAAAAGACAGAATGAAAAGAAAGGTTTCATTTCATGGGTTAACAATATTGAGAGTTCAATGGAGACAGAATTATCTCTTTCAAACAATAGGTCCATTAAATGTCCTGAATAAGTGTTTGACATATATCTATTTGTGCAGGTGTGCGCAAGGTGTTGAAGGATGGAACCCCAAAGATGTATGATCTGGAGAAGAAGATTAATGAGGCCGTGTTCCCAGGCCTACAGGGGGGTCCCCACAATCATCAAATAGCTGCTGTAGCCGTGGCCCTCAAACAGGCCAACACACCACAGTTCAAAGCCTACCAGAGACAGACAGTGTCAAATGCACAAGTTCTTGCCAAGGAATTTATGGAGAAAAACTACACACTTGTCTCGGGTAAATTGGGTCCTTTTGTTGATAAAGAAATTTGAACTATCAAGTTTTGTTTTATATTATTCTGCAAAAAGATATTTGAAGCTAGGTGAATTGCATAATGCAATTTAGAACTCAGTATTCTAACATTTCCAATGGTTAAGAAAGTCTGTAATATCTATTTTCCTGGGGTTTTTAGGTAACACATATATGTGTATTTTATTTGAATCAATCATAAACTGCAAATCTAAAGACGAACAAATTTGACGCTGTAAATTCATTAGATTTTCTTTTTAATCTATTCTATGAAACTATGTTTTAAAAAAATACTATATAGATGCAAATGATATGTATCTATGTAAACATTGAGTTAATCTTCCTCATAGGTCGAAATATTGTTTTGTGATTCATTTAACACACATTTGATTCAAATTTCTCCTTTCACTTCCTCTTTAAAACCGTAATCATAAGTATTTTGTCAGTGGAATAAAAAATGGAGAGATAGTGATACATGGTGAAAATGATGTATAAGAAATGGTAGTGATAGAGAGGTGGATATAGAAAGGTAGAGATAGAGAGGTATAGACCAGTGAGAGTGACAAAACAGACGCCTTGTTTACATTATGTTTCATGTTATTTTATCCTCATGTCTTCTGTAAAAGGAATTGAGTGAAATAAAGATTTTGTATTGTATTTAGGGATTAAAAAAGAATATTGGCAACATTTTAGATTTGAATTTAAACAAATATGTTCACTCGTTACAATTACTTTATCAACTTTATTGTTAGAGTAAATCCTAAATAAATAATAAATTCGAAGAGAAAGGGGAAGTAAATTTTATAATTGTTTCTTCATTCAGGTGGCACTGACAACCATCTAATCTGGGTGGACCTTCGACCATTAAAAATTGATGCAGCAAGAGCGGAGAAAATCCTTGAAGAGATGGGAATAGCAGTCAACAAGAACACAGTGCCTGGTGACAGAAGTGCTCTCCGACCTGGTGGTTTAAGGATAGGTGCTCCTGCTCTTACCTCTAGAAACATGAAGGAGGAAGATTTCAAAGAGGTTGCAAACTTCCTAGATAAAGGTATATTTTTATAGTTGAAATAGTTATGCGGCCTTCTTTAGACTATGTAGTCCTTTAAATTGTTATATTTAAGTTGAGAAAACCTTGGTGACTTGAGAATAACAAAATATTGTATTTATTTGTCAATTACCATTTAATTGTATTTTTAAACTCTTTTTCAACATAAACCTAAAACAAAAGATAGGAGGAAGTTGTATCAAATAATTAAAAGGGTGTGGAGTACAATATTCACATTTACCAAAATGGTTTCCTAAATCACTATAAAGGAAATTTCACAATCAATTCTGTAGAATGTATTATTGTTGTTTCTATCTGGACCTCTCATTAAAACTTATTTAATGTACATAGGGCTTTCCTTTAAACAGCATTTATAGACAATGATCTCATTTAATTTTCTATTCTTAATTCCAGGTATCAAATTTACACAAGAGATTCAAGCAACATGTGGACCAACCTTAAAAGAGTTCAAAGCTAAGATAGAGGAAGATGAAACCATCAAGAGCAAACTTGCAGCACTCAAGAAAGAAGTGGAAAATTTTGCAGTCAAATTTCCATTACCTGGTTTTAATGAATGGTGAAACAAATAAAAACTGACTGAGAAATCCATATAAAGGGAACAAACTGGAATTAATTGACTTAAACATCAAGATTATCTATACAAACTCATACACATAGTGTTTCTACTGAATTGTTGCTGTTTGACAATGAAATTGTTTTAATGAGACAAGAAGCGCTGAATGAAGTTTTGGTATGTGAAGATATTCAGAAGCTTAGTAATTGGTTTAATAAGTGGAACTGCTTTTCTTCACAAAGCATGATTGATCATGGCAAGTGTCTCCAATTTTATGCAGTTAACACAGGTTATGATTTAAATCCAAGGTCTTGAAATCCTTGTATATTTAGAGTTCATTGTAATACTGTAATAAGTACTTTACATAGGTAAAGGGTATTCTACAGTACTGCGTTAACTCATTAATAAGTAATGTGTTATGTCTTTGATTACATTAGTTTTTTTCAAAAATCAATAGTGTCTGATGATGCGTACTAAAATTGTCTTAACAAGACAAGAACCAATTAAAACTGACCCTTACTAAACTAGTGACGTGGTAAACTTACCTGTTTCCATTTCAATTACATAGTATCACTGATTTAGAACAGGTTTCAATAGTTTCGATTTACTGCCAACATAGTTGTGTCCACCATGCACTTAACAAGAATTTTCTACAGACTCTTCAAGAGGAAATAAGATAATCTTTAGGTTTCATGTAGTGAGGGTTATGTTGCTTGATGTGTTTGACTGTATCTTGTCATAGATAGAAAAACAACTGTCTATTTGGAGTAACCAACACAGAAGTTATTGCTTGTAGTTTCTTTTTGCTGGCTTGTGTAAAGGAGATTAATCAGGTTTAAATCTGTCTCATATTGTTCTTGAGAAATAGTTAAATTGCTGTAAAAGTTTTCATAGTTGTTCATTTATGTTCATGGTTAGTTTCATGTTGGTTGACATCCATTTAAAGTTCTTGAATTTTTGTGTATTGTTTTTAAGTTCTGAACCTTTATCATGATGCAATTTTTAGGTTATTTTTCTAAAAGATGATCCTTTTCATGTTAATAACTTGTACAAAATTAAACTTTGATAATATATATTGAATGCAAGACTTATTTGCTGAATCCTGCACCAGCTATTACAGCTTATAAAGATGTATTGACCCAGAGATGCTGTTAACAGATTGATGGCCTGGTGGTTCTCCATGTCTCTAAAAGCATGACGAGAGTTAAAAAAAACCCTCCTTTCTGTGTCTTATGATTTACCAAAATAAACCCTATTATTGCTGGAACCGACTTCATGCTAGTGCAAACAGGTTGGATCACAGGCCGGCCGCCAATTTACTTGGCGGCTGTCCTGTGATCTAACCTGTTTGCTACTCTGGATATCTTTCCTCGACAAAGTTGAGCAGATATCACAAAAATCTAATTTTAGAAAACTACCCAGCATTTTAGTGTTGATAAGCTTTGATCAACTGAAGGAGGCATCATTTCACAAGTTAAATAGACCACCAACAACATTCTTGAACAATCACCTTCTACACTGACGTTCTAAACTCGTTGAGGTAGGGATCCGGACAAGGTATGCTCTTAAACTAAACTCCCAGTTTGGTAACTCTAAAAAGGTGGATACTACTTAGAATCGTCTTGTTAAGACTATTCAAATGAATATCTACAAGAAAAAATTCTTGAAACACAACATTGAAAAATAAATCTGATGTGTCCCGAAGCAAACATATGGTTCATTTGTCTGTTATTCTGTCAGCAAATTGTTTATAGACGTAGTTGATGATCACTTAAAAGGAAATTGTTTTCGGTGTCTGGAATTTTCCATTCTCATGACATGCCTCGCTATAATCAGTGATCTCGGATTATCAATATGAGGAACGATTGTCTTGGGTCATTCCAATCCGTAAACAACACATCATATACCTTTGTGGAAGGTCTCTTAGTCAAATGTGATAGATGTGTTTCAAAACATTCCATCCGATACTTTCTATATAAAAATAATATTCAATTACTATTTCTTGAATTCATTTACTATAAAATTTCAAGAACATGGCATACAAATGTAAATTTTACAGCTCGTTTACAATAAAAGGGGGAGATGCCTTTCATTTACTTTTTTATGGAAATTATGTTTTTAAATTTTTGATGAACGATTTCAAAAATAGTAATGTATGGGGGAAATATCTCTGTTGTTTCAAAGCCTGGAAGAAACACTACATGTAGGTATTGTTGAGTAGATAAAAAAATCACCCAGACTAGTCTCAATAATGATCCGTGAACGAAGCCTTTTTTTAACATTAGTCGTGCTTCGCTACAAAGGCGTCAGTCAATATAGCAATAGCCTTCGAGACCAGAAATCTGGACTATACCCAGACTAGAATTGTTCACTTTGTTTTTGAAATTAGCTTTAAGACTAACATCTCTCTGCTCTTCTTCTATCTACCCGTTCCAGTTCCAGTCCATAACACTCAGGCATGACATTAATATGGCTTTATGCCCTACATATATTTTTTACCCCCTCCTCTGTCAAATTGTTCAATATATCTATGACTTTCTTACTGAAGCTGTATTTACGTTATAATGTTGCTGCAGTTTTGCTCAAATAACTTGTTAATGTGGCCCGTGGTAGATGGGTAATTGAACTGAAAAAGCTTATTTTCGTCTACCAGACGATAACTTGAATAAGACATTTTCATGTGATTAGATCATAGGGTTTGAGTACCAATGGAATACTGGGACAGTTACATTTTTTCATGTCTACTTTGTTTTCTAATTGATTTCTGATATTCAACAGTATTGTTTGGTTTGTCTTCAAAAATCTCATACACTGCGACGCAGTTCAGGCCATTCAGGCCTTTGATTTATGATTGTTTTAGAGAGTCCCTTGCGCACCTCCCCCACCCAAGCATCACAAAGAGCATCATTCTAAAAGAAGCAAAGCGACACGAATAGGTGAAATGACGAATTAAGACCGTTTTGGGATATATACATCGCGTCGAAAAATGATGTATAATAGCCTGGACAAATTAAGATCATCTTCCGTGAAATACAAAACAGGAATCACTTTGCCTATTAATGCGTGTTAGACTATAATTTAGGACAAACTGGTTTATTCATTCATTATTTGTATTACGGTTTACAGTGGATATCGATATTGTCCGCCTTGTGCATGGGACGTTAACCCTTTACCAAACGCCAAAGTCTCGACTTACCCAAAATTGATGCTGTTTGAAACATTTCAAAATCTGACGGAATTGAATATATAATCTTCTGATAGGGCAGAAAACATTGTGGGAAAAAGAGAAATTGCTCTCGAATTCGTCCTTTTCCCACAATGTTTTCAACAGTAAAATGTCGTTATTGTTTGGTAATGGGTTAATACAAAGTATATAGTATAACAATTTGCTTCCATGGTAACGGGAATAACATTATGACTGGGGGGGGGGGGGGCAATTCCAGGTTAAGAACTGGTTTGGATAATAAAATAAACGTTTATAACTGAAATCGGGTTGAAACAATCGTATTTCATCCAAGGGAGGCCACTTGTATAAAAGTATGCATTGACTTATTTTTTATCTCCCTTTCGTCAGTCAAACGTTAACATGGGCATTTTCGAAAAAGTGACTTGCCCAAGGGCTCTCTTTGACCAATTCTTTATGTTTGGAAATATCGCACGTTGGATTTAAGCTTATTTCAGACTTAAAGGTCGGCATAAATCCCAATGACATCATAAAAATAAAAAAGCTTTAACCCTTTTACAAACGCCAAATTATCGATTGCCAATATTGAGAGAGTTTGCAGACGACATTTCAAAATGAGATGAAATTGGAGACTAACCTTCTGATAGGGCTGAAAAAAATGAGAGAAAAGGAGAAATTGCTCGTCACGAGCAATTTCTCTTTTTCTCGCTATGTTTTCTAGAGTCGTCTGCAACACACTGCTTACATATCGTTATCGTTTGGAAATGGTATAAGCAGAAAGTTATGAGAACGTATAGTAATGCTTCATGAATATATAGTTATTTGTGAATATTACCTCACATTTACATATCTAAGTTTAGAAAGCATCGTGAACAAGATAAAAATTGCTCCTCATTAACACACTATCATTTTGTTATGATGTAGCACACTATCATTTTGTTATGATGTAGCACACAATCATTTTGTTATGATGTAGCACACTATCATTTTGTTATGATGTAGCACACTATCATTTTGTTATGATGTAGCACACTATCATTTTGTTATGATGTAGCACACTATGATTTTGTTATGATGTAGCACACTATCATTTTGTTATGATGTAGCACACTATGATTTTGTTATGATGTAGCACACTATGATTTTGTTATGATGTAGCACACTATGATTTTGTTATGATGTAGCACACTATCATTTTGTTATGATGTAGCACATTATGATTTTGTTATGATGTAGCACACTATCATTTTGTTATGATGTAGCACACTATCATTTTGTTATGATGTAGCACACTATGATTTTGTTATGATGTAGCACACTATGATTTTGTTATGATGAAGCACACTATCATTATGTTATGATGTAGCACACTATGATATTGTGCACACTATCATTTTGTTATGATGTAGCACACTATGATTTTGTTATGATGTAGCACACTATGATTTTGTTATGATGTAGCACACTATGATTTTGTTATGATGTAGCACACTATCATTTTGTTATGATGTAGCACACTATCATATGATGTAGCACACTATCATGATGTAGCACACTATGATTTTGTTATGATGTAGCACACTATCATTTTGTTATGATGTAGCACACTATGATTTTGTTATGATGTAGCACACTATCATTTTGTTATGATGTAGCACACTATGATTTTGTTATGATGTAGCACACTATCATTTTGTTATGATGTAGCACACTATCATTTTGTTATGATGTAGCACACTATGATTTTGTTATGATGTAGCACACTATGATTTTGTTATGATGTAGCACACTATGATTTTGTTATGATGTAGCACACTATGATTTTGTTATGATGTAACACAGATGTAGCACACTATGATTTTGTTATGATGTAACACACTATGATTTTGTTATGATGTAACACACTATGATTTTGTTATGATGTAGCACACTATCATTTTGTTATGATGTAGCACACTATCATTTTGTCATGATGTAGCACACTATCATTTTGTTACGATGTAGCACACTATCATTTTGTTATGATGTAGCACACTATCATTTTGTCATGATGTAGCACACTATCATTTTGTTACGATGTAGCACACTATCATTTTGTTACGATGTAGCACACTATCATTTTGTTACGATGTAGCACACTATCATTTT